>VZRL01002478.1:868329-1231677 GCA_013397895.1 Origma solitaria | reverse complement strand
CCCGGCCGCCGCCGTGCCGCCTTCCCGGCGCGCAGCGCAGCGGGCCGCGCTGCCTCCCGCTGTTTTCCGGAGGAGGCGCCGTGTCCGGCTCCGCTCGCAGAACCTCAGAGTTGTTAGGGTTGGAAGGGGTCTCTGGAGAGCATCCAGTCCAAACCGCTCTGCCAAGGCAGTGTCCCGTAGAGTAAGGGACACAGGAAGGCGTCCAGGTGGGTTTGGAATGTCTCCAGAGATGGAGACGGTGACCTCCCCAGGCAGCCTGTTCCGTTGCTCTGCCACCCTAAATGTAAAATTCACAGAAATACAGGATAAGCTGAGTTGGAAGGGACTCACAAGGACCATCGAGTCCAACCCTGGCCTTGCACAGCACCATCCCCAGGAGTTACACCATGTGCCTGAAAGTGTCCAAATGCTTCTTGAACTCTGTCAGGCTGATCCTGTGACCACTGCCCTGGGGAGCCTATTCCAATGCCCAACAACTACGTTGCAGTTTATGGTCGTTTTTCCTCATCCTGTCACTGGGCACCACTGAAAAGAGTCTGGCACAATCCTCTTGACACCTGCCTTTGAGATATTTATGTGCATTAATGAGATCCTCTCTCAGTCTTCTCCAGAGTGAACAGTCCCAGCTCCCACAGTCTCTCCTCATAAGAGAGATGCTCCAGACCCCTCATCATCCTGTGAAATGGGTCTCCTGGGCTATAGGCAGGGTTAGGGGTGGCTGCTAGAGAGGCTGGGTGAGCCACTAAATTCAAGCACTCCGGGCCCTGGCACTGGCCAGGATTTATCAGGCTGCTTCAGGGAGAGGAGAACCACCAGCACTGGGGTTGCCTTATGGTGACAGGGGGATAGGTGCCTGTGACTGAAACCAAGCAGTCTTTGTTCATTACAGGTGTTCTCAAATGATCTTTCTTGAAGGCAAACCAAAACCAAACAGCAAGTAATTTGGATGTTGTATTTCAGTAGCAATTGACTGTGTTGCCCTTTTGAACCTTGCATGTTTTGGTTTTCCCTCATTGAGCATTCTCCTTAAAAGAACGAATACATTGATGGTATGGTTTTTGGGACCAAAACCATCTGAAGAACACAGCCCTGTGCTGTAACAGCCGACTGACTGTGTGCATTCATTGGGGAATAAGTTGAGAGCAGTTAGACCACACTTCCAGACTGACTCTCAAGCAGGCCAAGGCCACTGAGATTTTGGGATTATTCATATTTCAAAGCCAGTTTGCAACACAAAATTGTTTAGGGGCTAAAGGAATGTAAACAACTGTCACGTGTAGTTGTTGGGAATTTTTTATGAGAGAGTTTTGTATTACTTAAAAATTGCTTACAATTGCTAATTTAGCATCTGCATGGAATGCTGTATTGTCTGGACTGCTGTATTTGCAATCCGAGCAGATAGCAGAAGCACAAGCACTTCCTGCACAGCTTCTTGGCTGCAACCTGGACTGACCCCATGAATGGCATGTCAGGGTGAGCAGTATTGGACTTGGATGCTTTCTGCCATTACTGCTGGTGTGTTAACCTAGCAAAACTGCTTGGCTTCTTGGCTGAGCTTGTCACGTAGTTCCAGCTATACTGTAAACATCTGTCTGCCAACTGACTGAAGCCACTGTTTCATTTTGTGTGGGCTATTGAACAGCTGTCAGATGGGAATAACTTGGGTTATCCCATGCTTTAACCAACGTTCTAGATTCAAGAGGTTCTGAATGCCTTTATCCTTCCCTGACTTAACTGTTTTTTGACTGCATCTTTCTGAGCTGTATGTCTTCAGTCCCTTAGTAGGCCTTTAAATAATCCCCAAGAATGTTCTGGATGTTATCCTCCTACAGAGCTCAAGTAGATTAGACAGGAACATTGAATTCATTGGATTGCTATGGATCCACTCAGTTCTATGCATCTTCTAACTATTAGTGTCCCATCTCCAAGAGACTTTGTGATATTAGTTTTGACAGGAGGCATTATGCTGTTCAAGGTTATGTCTGAAAACCATAAAACTATGAAAAGGGGATTTTCAGGACAGCAGTACAAGCAACTGTAGTGGCAGATGAGCTGAGATCTCTGAGAATTATGTTCTGTCAGTGTGGACATGTGTGTTGCTTTCAAGGTGACAGTAGTGTATGAGTGAGAATGCCTGTGCAACAAAATATGCTATAGACTTGGAAATGCTTGGTTTGGAAAAAGAATGCTTTTCACAAACATTAGTATACTTTTAGCACTCACCAGACCTTCTGAAGTTAAATGAGAATTTCAAAACACTTGATCCTGCAAATCAGGCTGTCCGTGTATATGAAGGAGCCTAGGAATGTTCATTCTGAAGTTAGAGAAACAGCCTCATTGAAGAGATGCTCATACAGATGGTTAGGTTTCAGGACTTGAAATTTGGGATTTACTTGGCTGAATACCCCAGAAGGCATCATTAACTTCTCTGTGACTCATCCAGGCTGTCTGAACTTCTCAGACTGAAGAAAGGAAGCAATGAGCAGGTTTAAATATGACAGAGCTTCCTGTCTTGCCTCGAACAGAAGGAGTTCAGAAAGACCTTTTTATATGCTGCTGATCCAAGTTGAGTTCAGTGACTGGGCAAAAACAGGAGAGAAAATGCTGGTTGTGGGATGCCATTCTTGCCAAACCTTTTCAGCCTCCAAGGAAGGCTTATTTTGGCAGAATGTTAAGCAATGCTTTTTGGACTGCTTTTTGTTTGGGGAGGCTGATGGGAAAGATGCTCCTCCCCAGGCACTGAACCATAAATATTTGACTTTTATACAACCAAAATTCCTCTGAGTAGACACGGAATAAGTGACAAAAAAAGAGCTTTTACCAAACCTGTGGAATTCATTTCAGCTTTGCCAGGTGTTTGGCTGTAAGACTGTGAGGTCCCATATTTAACAGCTCATATACTTTGCCAATAATATGTGAAGTGTTTCATTATCTTATACACTGTAGTTGGCACACATCAGTTTGCAGACAAAAAAAATGGTTTATGATACTTGTGGATTCCATGTGCAGTTGTAGGCATGAAATGATGTGTGGTGTATGATAAGACAAATATAGAAGAATGAAAGAATTCACATAGCAAATATAGGATACTTTCAAGTCTCTGATAACTAAAACCATAAAGTGCTAAGTAACATCAGTACTTTGATTTTTATATCCTTTTATAATTGCCCAGAGTAAAAAAGAAATAAGAGGCATGCCTTCAGCTCACCCAAGGTGTGGAAGGAGTACTTGGGGCAGATGAAGAGCTAATTTATTTTGAGACTGCAAAATAATCAGAGCTTTTTAGTATATTTATCCTAAAGGCCAAAATTTTCACAAATTAAAGCTTAGTTTAAGATGACAAGCTTCTGGAACCAACTGCATAGTTACACCAATTCCCAGTATCCAGTGAAGTATTTCAATCAGTATTGAAATAATTACTGCACGATTCTGGTTGTGTGTAGTTTTATGGATTTTTTTCCCTGTGGTGTTTTCACTGTTTGCTGTGTTTTAATCTTTCCAGAAAAAAATAAAAATCAAAAAGCTTGAAACTTTAACCTACTTCTAAGTAAATCTTTGACTGCGCAAGTCTTTAATGTGTTGCTTCGCAGCATAGCAGTGCATTTAAGCGTGCACTTCTTTATGTATAATAAATGTTTTGCTGAGGTAGGGTCTAGGGATGAAAAGCAACTGCCTATTTACACCAGCGACTCCCCAGGCATGGGAATCTTGTGTGTTGCAAGAGTGGCGATGTTTTCTGTGGCAGTACTTGCAGCAGCCTGTGTGGTCTGCCCTGCTGGCCTTAGCAGCCTGTCTGGAGGACTGGCAGGGGCCAGCAGGGCAGGAGACCTCAGTCCCTGGGTGAGCCCTCCACCAGCCCACCATGGAGTCACAGCGGTGCTCCCCAGCTGCAGTGAGCAGAGCAGCTCAGGGAGATCTGCTCTGTCTCACCAGTTGTAATGCAGAGAAAAAGCTCTGGGTATCCAGAAGAGCGAGGAGGAGAAAGTTTGACTATGAAAAGCAGAACAGGGAGCTTCTTGCTTTCATGTCTTCTTCAAGGACTTTGGTGTTTTTTGGTTTTTCTGCTGGTGCTTAGGACCTCTAGCAGATGCACTTTTTTTTAGAGAGCTAATGAACCTTTGCATGTGAACAAGAAAGCAAGTAATTTGTCTGATGCTGAATTTCAATGTTTTTAGTATTTCCCCCCTTGAGGTGTCTTAGAAGTATGGAAGATGATTTTAATGAAATTTTTATTGACATTTCTTGTGAATTTTCTGTGCTGTAAACACTGACTGAAGAAAAAACTCAAAGGCAGTCCCTTGTGGGACTGGAGTCTGGTATTAAGTCATCTGACCAAGAAATGAGGGCAGGATAAGAGTAACAACTGTATGAAGTTTAACAAAGACAAGTGCTGGATTGTGTACCTGGGACAAGGCAACCCTAGATGTACACACAGACTGGGGAATGAGATACTGGAAAGCTACACTGCAAAAAGGGACCTGGGGGTCCTGGTCGAGGGCAAGTGGAGTCAGCAGTGCCCTGGCAGACAGGAGGGCCAGCCCTGTCCTGGGGGCATCAGGCACAGCATCGCCAGCCGGGCAAAGGAGGGGATTGTCCTGCTCTGCTCTGCACTGGGACAGCCTCATCTCGAGGGCTGGGGGCAGCTTTGGGCACCACAAGATAAGAAAAGATTTAAAGCTATTGGAGACATCTAAAGGAGGGCTATGATGATGGTGAAGGGTCTGGAGGGGAAGGCATGTAAGGAGCAGCTGAGATCACTTGGTCTGCTCAGCCTGGAGGAGACTGAGGGGAGATCTCATTGCAGTCTGTAACTTCCTTGTGAGGGGAAGCGGAGGGGCAGACATGGATCTCTTCATGCTTGTGCCTGGTGACAGGAGTTGAGGACACGGAATTAAGCTGAGTCAGGGAGGTTTAGGCTAGGTATCAGGAAAAGGTTTTTCAGCCAGAGGAGGGTTGGGCACTGGAACAGGCTCCCCAGGGAAGTGGTCTCAGCACCAAGCCTGACAGACTCAAGAAGCATTTGGACAACACTTTCAGGCACATGATGTGATTCTTGGGCTTGTCCTGTGCAGGGGCAGCAGTTGAACTTCCATGATCCTTGTGGATCTCTTCCAACTCAGCATATTCTATGATTCTATGATAACACATGCTTAAATGCAGGTGATCACTAAAATTGTGTATTTTAAGTTGTCTGAATTCAGTGGTTTCTTATTATCAGAAAAAAGGGCAGTTCTAGGAGATGTATGTTTCTCTTTGTGTTTAAAAGGAGCAAAACCCAAGAAACTTCCAAAAAACCCAAATGTTTTGAGGAAAATGATGAAAATAAAGCTTTCCACTGAATATATCTTATTATGCTGATAATTTTGTGCCTAGTCTCACTTCTAGTGACTGTATAGATACACTTCATTGATATTCCTGACAGGACAGTTGTGAAGCCCTTTTTCTGGCACTGATGATGTAAGAGAAGACCAGAGGATTGTGATTCCTCTGTCAACTTTCTGCATTTGCTGCTTAACTTCCCTTTTGAGGAAACTACCTTATTTGGAGAAAGCATACACAGATCCAGATTCAGCAATGTTTTTTGGCTGATATGGCAATACACAGGTTTTATTCTCCCAGCTTCCACAGGGGAGTTCACTATTTTCTATTTTATCTTAGTTGTCTGGACTCTCCCTACAGTGGATGGACAGAAGCTTTCCACAGACATAAAAAATGATTCTCAGTTTGACTGTGGAAATCTGTGTTTAAAACAGACATTGATTTAGCGAGGACTTAAGAGTGCCTTAACGATTAGTCTATCATCTATTTTTTGCATGTTGGGCAGAAAATAATTCAGTACTGTCTAGCTTTTAGTAGTAATATATCATGATTAGGATGTTTATGTAGGAGAAGGATAGCAGAAAAATTCTGAGAAGGCTTGCTGGTACATTTCTGAGTGGTCCAACCCCAAATATGAATCAGTTAATGATACTCTCTGAACAAGGTGGGAAAACCAAATCATATCTGGTTGGGCCATATGCTCTGAACAGCCTTTGAAAACATGAAGTAAATTATGGTGTTTATTAGTTAAGTGGTGTTTAGTTTTTGAACTACATCTTTGATGAAAGAAATGTCAGATTATTAGTTTCTAGCAGTAATCACCTATATGAAATTCCATTTAAATACTTGTGAATAATGAATAAAATTAAATCACTGTAATTTTATCAAATCTTTGCCTAAGACCTGAAGATTTGGTAAAATATGCAGTTTTCATGAAGTGAAATAGGAAAGCCAGAATCCCATCTGCCTAAAACATAAACCTGTTCAGTGTGCAGAGGAGGAAACTACAGTTTAAGATACCAGGAATTTGCAATATAATTTCAATATTTGTTCATTTTTTTGGGAGACATCGGAGCATGTAGAAGTAATAAGGCATGTCCTTATTTCAGTGCACATCATTTTAGGTCTAGGAGTGCAGTGTGTGAAGATAAATTTTTCTTATGTTGCATTTTAATCAGGATAAAGTGACAGTTTTAAAATCGCAGAGTGCATATAACAAGATAAGCAGTGCTGCTTCAGCACAACTTGCATGTATTGTTAGAAAGAGGAATGTGCTTAGAAAGCAAATGACAACCCTGACATTATGGTGATATTGTAAGGCATTGGCATATCCTGGTTATCTTTTATATCATCCTTAAAACCTTGGCACACATGGTGTATGCTCAAGAATTTAATTTCCTTAGTTTTATATTTTTGCAGTCAACATTTTTATCAACATTTTATTTACAATACTGCCCTCGCAGTATATTCTCACAGCTCTCTACTGTTGTTGTTGGGAATTGTATATGTAGAAGTCTAGCAGAGTTAAGCTTTCATGAGCAGGTAAGTGACAAATAAATGTATTATCTCTGTGCTCTGTAAATTAGATGTTGTTCTTAAAGCCCTGGTTATGTTTTTTTTTTTACTTAGCCAAATTTCATGTTCTTATGTGTTGTTTTTTTCACTGAGTTTATAGTTTTTGAAAACACTAGCATGGTAACTGGTGATTTTTGTTTAAACTGATTCTACATATTGTTTTGAAATATTCTTATATGTCAATGTAACTTGGAAATATGATCCATTTCTTGAAGTGTAGCTAATAGTGTTCTGGACTCTTACTATTGTAATGGTGTTAATTCTTCCCAGTCTCTGTTTTGCTGGTCTGGCTTGCGCAAAGAGTTTAAAAAGGCCAGGAACCTAAGACCACCGGCATTGCAGGGAAATAACATCTGAAAAGTTCCCAATCCTACACTCTGCCCTCCTGCTGCTGAAGAGCAATAACAGACTTGATTTGGGTTTATTTGTGGATGACTGTTTTCTGAAAAACAACAAATCAAAGAAATAAATCAGTGCAGATTTCATATGACATTTTATCTGCTTTGTTTTCTTGGTTGCAGTAGCATGACTGATAGAGAAGGAAACACTTTTGCTATTGGGCACATGTGTAAGGATATTTTGTTTATTGTGGTACATTTCTGTAATTTTGCTTATATTTCCAACACTTTCTCCCACCTTATTTTACTTTTTTTCCCCCTCTAAATCTGCAGACTTTATAGTCATGAGTTTCTTCTTAGTTTGAGTTAATTTTTTTTTTGCTTTGTTTTGTTTTTGTGGGTTTTTTTTTTAACCTTGGGTCAATCTTGCAGTTCCCATTTAGTCCTTCCTTTGGAAAAAAGCCTTAGTGACTTCAACAGGTGGTCTCCTAGAATCAGCTCTTGGTTTTGCCATATTGAGTGAATGACGTCTTGTAGAGGACTGAAGCTGAAATCACTGTCCTTCTTTGTCCAGGTACAACTTGAAATTGTATGCCAAGATCTTTATCATTAATCAGGATGTCCAGAGCTGCTTTTTGAGTTTGCTCTGTTCCTGAAGTCTTATTGAACTACTTGCATGATGAGAAGAGCAGTAAGGGGAGACTGCAAAGTCCATACCCTCCTTTCAGAGCCCTAAAAAGGAGGCATAGGAAGGTAATTTGGGACAGAGTCAGAAAAGTCCACTATTGTTTTTTTCCGCTTTATGTTGCTTCAGCAGGTGAAAGGTGCCTTTTTTATTCAAATGATGGAATGTGGAGATGTCCTTTTCACATGTACACATATTGCATGTGCTGCTCATGGGGGAAATGAGATCCTGTGTTTTCTTTTAAATACAGAATCTGCTCTGTTAAGTTGCCAGGTTCATTACCAGTTTCCTTGAATGCAGAAGCATTCCTGTTTTGCAGGTGTTTTGCTAAAATTATGTTTCATTATAAGGAACAGGTCTTATCCTGTTTCTATTTTTTAAATCTTACATTCACTGGTGCAATCACATAAGCAATTATTAATAGCCAAACAGTTAACAGTAAAACAAGATGTTTTTGATTTGGATTTAAGTCGTCGAAGAGTCCTTTGCTGAGCCGTGCAAAACGTTTCAATTGTGTGATCATTTTAATCATCGCTAATGAAGTTGACACACCCATGGATGTTGTTTTTGGCTTTGGTACCTAAAGGACTTAGTGAAGCAGCTGGAGGGTTTGGTTGTGTTCCACATCTCACAGCGTCGTGGGACGCTGGGACAGTAGTTGCTTCAGGGAAGCAAGAGAAAATCAACACTGGAATCATCAGTGTTCATCTTCACTCCCACTTCGATTCTTCTCTGGTTTCTTTTAGCTTCTCACTTCTTTTCCTCAATGCAGCAGCAGGAGACCATCATAATTCAGTCTGTGCAGAAAAAAAAAGAAATAATAAAAATGGTTTCATCTCCATTTTTAAAGTATGTATCTGAGCAAAAATAGGTGATACTTTAGGGCTCTTTGGCAAAATGATTTTACAAAATCTAAGTACTGGACATTTAACGGTAATCAGGTTTAACCTGGTTATAAACTGAAAAATAAGTTATGCAAGGGTAAGTGGAAAATTGCTAAGGCATATAGTAGATTATCTATAAGGATGCCTTTAAAACAAGGTATCTAAAAAATATGAGCTGTAAACCAGAAGTTACAGAAGTCTGTGTGATCAGGAGGCTGGTCCAAATGGAGGTGGTGATTTCTGTCGAAATTCTAGGTTGTACCACAGGAAAGCAGTAAGGAAAAAGGGAAGTTGCTTCCTTAAAGTGCCTAATACATCCCGACTTTTCTGTCAAATAGGCAAAATATAGCTTGTAACTTGACAAGAATAATGAATGTTTAAATTCTATGGGTTTTTTTGCCGTATGTCATTCTTAACTGAAGAGTAGGCTCTCTTGAGGAAAAACAGCCGTGCTAATGACCTCTAACTGTTAAAATGGGCTAGTTAGCAGTGCTGAAAGACTTTGCTTAGGCTGTAGAAGACTGTAGAAGACTTTGCTTAGGCTGGAGTGTAGAAGAGGAAAGCTCCTTCCCTCTCTTTTCTTTAAATTGTCCAGGTCCTGACCTCAGGGCTTGCTGTTCAGAAACCAAAGACTTCACCCTTTCTTCTCGTGCACTGTCAGTTCAGGAGGCAGGAATAAGGGATCTCCCAAATGATGGTGATGTTAATATGGAAGTTTGCTTGTGAAATTGCCTTCCCTTCCAGATGGGAAGGACCTGGCATCATCCTAGCTGGTACCATTGGGATGTCTGAAGGACTAGACCTGGCCTCTCTCACTTCTGAGGAATGTAGGCAGAAATGGCACACTGGCCTTCATCAGCTACAGTGAAGTGCCCTAAATTTATTCAGACCTCTGGCAGCATCCTTTCAGTGTTAGGCATACTTAGAAGCTCAGAAATTATATTAATAGATGTATGTCAGTAGGTTGAAGGAACAAAAATAGCTAAAATATTAGAATAGAAAATGTAAAGGAGTGACAAAATAGTTTGCTGGTGGATAAGTGGCTTGATATGTTAAAATTAATGTTCAAACAAACGAAATAAATTAACTGTACCCCAATGTGCCTGCAGTGTGAGTTCCAGTTAAAAGAAATATTATAGTGTTGTGGTTACAATATTGATCACTTGCTTGGACAACTAATAATGAATGTGACATGATAAGGGAGGGTTAAAAATTACAATAATAATGAAAACTTTGTTTCTATATAGGGAGTGCAAACATCATAGGGGTGTATAACACAGAACTTTTTTTTTGTTACACTATGAATGAAATTTTAGGATAAATGGCCACAGAAGAAGCAAGAGGAGAAACTGCTTGCAATTTCTGCCAGTTCCTGTGCCCGACACAGCTCAAAAGGCAACTATCAAACAGTCAACGCAGTAGCAATTGCCATGTACTGAAGCTCAACATTCCTGTGGGAGTGAAAGAGCCATAGAGATGTTAGATAAAACTGAGGAAATCTCTCTGAAAGGAAATTAAAAAAGCCAAAATGTTAAATTCCTTGAAATGTTGTGAAGTATAAGGGGTGGGTTTAGGATCTTTTTGAGATGTAGTGTGCTTTTTTCTCTGAAAATTAGTTTCTAGACAGACTAAAAAAGAATAAAAGAAATAAAAACACATAATTGAATATGTGGAAGTCATTACAAATAAGGAACATACAAAGGAGAATTAACTTTCACAAGATACATGTCAAAACACAGTAAGGTACACCAAAATGATTTTGAAGAAAATTATGAAAGATAGAAAAGTAAATAAATTCACTTTTCTATCTCAAACACATTAGAAGTTGAAACTGTACTGCTAAATCTATAGGATATAAGTGTAATAGCAGTGTACTGATACTCACTATGGAGGAGCTTACAGCTATTGTTAACATTTTTTTTGAGGAGGGGAGGAAAGAAAATATATTCAAATTGATGCAGAAGAGTTTTAGGCTAAGTATAGCATAGTTTTTATGTAATTCTAAGCAAAAGCACTGCTTACTGAGTAGTTTAAATGACACAAATATGAAGTTGCCAGATTGTTAACTGGAATATGCATCCTAGCTGTTTGGGGGTGGAAAGTGGCTGTTCTGCTGCCAGTCTAGAGTTTTTGGCTTTGTGGTAGACAGACTTTTAGAAGCTAAGTAGTAAAGATTAGGTGAGAAGGGACAGGGATATACATTATGAAAAACTGACATTGTGGTTTTGTAGCCCTGCCTCACTATTCTACCAGTTTTTCCGAAGGAGTTAATGCAGGGTGGTTGGATGCTGTGTGCTGCTCCAAGAAACATGATCCAAAGTCATCACCATTCATCTTGTAAAATTATGGTGTTGTTTAGTAAGTGGGAAAGTTCCCTTCTGAGGATGATGTGCAAAGTAAAAATTTAACTTTGCAGAGTAAAGGGATTTTTTCGCTTAACTCTTACTAGTTTAGTCTGCATACATGGGTCTATTGCTGCATTTATGAGAGGATGAAGTACAAGGTTGGCCTGTTCAAGAAGGAAGGTCCTTTACAGGTCAGCAGAAAAAAACTCCTAGCACTTAAAGTCTGAACCATAAAGTGGCAGATGAAATTCTATGTTAATAAATGCAAAATAATCTTAGGGAGAAAAGCCAGCTGTGACTGTAAGTTATGCAGTGCTAGACTCCACATAAGCTGTTGGTGTTCAGGGTAGGTACCTTGAAATAGTTGCAGGCAGATCTATGCAGACCTTAGCTTACAGCTAGTCAAAAAAAACTGAGTAAATTTTAGGAATGAATAGAAAGGGGACAGACAACTAAACAGAAAACAGCCCTAACTTTGCTTAAATACAGGGTAGGGTTCTTGTTTCTCGTTAACAAGGCAAGTAAATAGATGTTAGTTTACTAACAAGTGTAGTAAGTGTTACTATGTAGTTAAGTATTGACTGATTGCACAGGAAGCCAATCTAATTTAAAAACAGCAGACCCAAAGAATGACAAAAGTGTCAAAAGGTCTAAATGAAACTTTTCCCTCTCAAAAATTAAGTTTTTTGAAGTCACATTGCAAGTTTCTTCTCCAAGCCCTTGCAGCTGTGGGATTCACAGCCTCCTACTTAAAAAGAATTGTTATTGATGTGTTATACCATGACTACCATGAAACATCAAACTGTTGGGAAAAAAAAATCTAGTGAGAGCCCACAATCCTGACAGAGCCATTTCAGTATCTCTTAGCATGTAAAATTGTCTGTGATCTACCAAACAAGCAAACATACCTGGATTTTTTGACATGTATGGAGTGATATTTAATAATGGTTTATGTTGCAGATTACAAGCTAACTCTAGAGATTGATTTGTGGCAAATGACACTTCATGTGCAAGTCATTAGCTTAAAGACAGTGAATTTCAATGTTAATTTTCATTAAGGATGAAAGATAAAGAAGATGCAAGGTGAAAAACAGCAGTAAGGCTCTCCTGTGAGGGAACAGAGTCATGCAAATGTCATGCATATCAGCCAGAATTTTATCAACAGTTACCTTGGTTTTCTTTCTCATTCCCATGATTTTGGGGATTTGACAAGGGAGGGTCATGTCTCCCCCTCCCTCCTGTGCAATAAAGAGTTAAGAACATGGGCATTTTCAGTGTCCTGGGGCAGTCCTTTAAGTTAGCAATTAACATAGGAGGGACACCATGTCAGTTATTGTTTCATCATCTCCTTCTGCAGACTCACAAAAGTATCTTGGTTGATATTTGGCAGTTTCAGACTTGAATGATTTGAGTTAGCCAGAAGGATTAGATTATTATTACCACTTGCTTCAGGTCAGCATAAATTCCATTGGCTCTGGCAGAAATTATATGGAAGATTGGCCTGCCTTGTGCTTCTGATCTGACCGTTACACAAACTTCGGAATATCCATCAATTAAATGAAATAAAAATATATAATATAGCTTATATATGTGTATAGATGTAGTGAAATCTGGTGTCTCGTTTGTTAACTCTGGACTACAAAAAAATTTGGAATCACATAATGGTGTCTGTTGCCTTAGCAGAAGTTGCAGTAACTCTATTTACTTAGCATTACTTTTTTGGATGGCCATATTGACTGCTCTAAGTGACATCAAACTCAGGCAGAAAGTTTCCAAACTGAGACAGGCTGTGCCAGAACAGAAAGAATTCTGTTATTGTTGAACTCTAGATGCCTAACATGCAACTCTCAAACAGCAGTGCTGTGTTTTGGGAAATACTGGTCAACTGGGACCCAGAAACAGGCATCAAAAAGTCTTTTCTGGTTCCAAATTGCCAATTCCCTTCTCTGAAAGGGCAAAGTGAAAGGAGGTAAGGGATGTTTACAGACACAGCTTGTTATTCCTTCTTCATTACGCACTTCTAAATATGCAGTTTCCTATTTGGAAGGATTTCTTAGCTAGGTAGGACTTACATTTCTAGCAAGTGTTTAAAGTAGTGGAAAAAAAAAAGAGAGGAATAAGATCAGTGTGGTGAGTGAGAGTGAGAGGGATTCTAGAGCATTCCATCCAACTTTAACTATATTTTGCAATTTACTGTAAATACTCTTATATTTTCATATGTCGGGGGAAATTCTCCAAACTTTTGCTCCACTAACTTCCATGGGAATTAATGTGAAACCTGGAGTTTCATGATATGGAAATAATTACTGTTGTACTGGATAGCTTGTCAGCCTGTCTAGTACTACCACAGATTTCTGCATGTGCTAGGCTAGGCCAAGCCTGGAGAAATGAAGCTATATCAAGGTGCTTTGCTTTTCCTCCATCCTAAGGACTGTGTACTTCTAGAAAGCACAGAAGTCATGCCTAGACCTGGGAATGACCAAATCACTCACCTTTCTTCTTTTTTTTCCCTCTTCTTTTTCTGATTAGCATCCTAGGTGTGTTCATTAGTTCCTTTTGGCATCTGCTGATGTCACTTCTTGGGTTAAAAATACCTCCCTACTTGATAATTTTTTCAATAAGTGCTCATTTGCTCCCTTCGCTTGCTTTTGTTTATTTAAGGAATTTCCAAGGTGGTGTAAAGGATAACTCATAACTGGAAGTCAGGGGATGATATGATGACATTGTCCATTCTGAGATACGAATAATGGAGATTTTGCTGCTGTTTGGGAGGGCTGTGCTTCTCCTAGTGGGAGTGCGAGCCAGGCTGGCAAATGGAAGAGGACAGGTGCTGAGCACAGCAGCTGTGGTATCAGCAAGGTTTGCAGGACATCTGTGCTCACAGTCTTGCCTTCAAGGTCTTAAAATTCACATGTAGTCAAGAAACAGACATGTATCAAATCAAATAAAATAAAGCCAGAGTGTAATTAAATAATAAAACATGACAAACAGTGCATTTCTAGGGAATTACAACATGCCTTGGGTGGAGTTAAAAGGCATGAGGCCAAAGGTTGGATGGCTTTAATCATCCAAGAGGCACAGAAAGCCCCTGATACTGACAGTGCTAGAGAAAGGAAGAGTGGGATCATGTGGACAGTCTTCCTGCGTACAGTTTAGAAACCAAGCTTTGATTTTATCCTCTTTGGGTATGCAATTGTCTGTATGTCCTGCATGCCTTTTCCAGCCTCAGCTGGTTAACCTACTAAGACTGCAGAATGATGCTGGCACATCCAACCAGCTAGTTCAACATCTAATGAGTACGTCTAATGAGTGGAGCAGAAAGTCTTACCCTGGATCAAGGTGTTTTTTTCCAGCCCCTGTGCGTGGGCTGGGATCTCCATGAGTAGAGCTCAAGAACAATGAGAACAGCTGCTAACTCTGGTGTGGAGAACCAGGAACTGGGGGAATGAGAGGATCCCTGGGGTACTGTAAGCTGGACTGCTGAGGGGTCTGTGCTGAGGCTGAGGCTGGGGAGCCTTGAGCTGATGTGTCTGGGGTAACAGACATTCTGTGACCATGGGCTTGGCCAGAGTGGCCCAGAGGGTGAGTTGGAAGCCAGAGCCGCATGTTCCGGTGAGGTGGAGCAAATAATGAGTGAGACCATTTCAGTGCTTTTCAATGTGGGTGATTAAAATATAATTCTGATACCACCCTGTGTCCTGATGGCTGCTGTGCTACTTCTTTACAGGGGGATTTGAGATTTCGAGGAGCTCTGGGTGGGGTGGCCAGCTTCTCTTCATGCCCATCTTTTCCAAGTGACCTTGTAAGGATCTAAAGCTTTACCCAAGAGGTAGGTATGAGGAGATGCTTGCAGGTGCAGTGTTTCTCTTACCCTGTGTTCTTCCAGTTATCTTCTGGCATTGGCTGGAGACATAACAGACTTCAGCAGAGACATAAGACTTGTGCTGAGAACCACAGCTGGCAGCAGGATGTCGTCTCTCAGCGAGGGCAGAAGCCAAACCCAGTACTCTTGCTGCAGTGGCAGCTCCCAGGAGGGTGGAGAGTAACAGGCTCTTGGAGAAGAGGTCTTGTGAGGTGGGAGCCTTTGTGTCATGCTGGTAATAAAGTCTTCAGAGACAGAACATGCTGATTCACAGAATTTGAGACTGTTTGTGGGAAAGGGCTGGCTTTCACAAATATCTTGACTTGAAAACTCTTGTGGAAATAAAATTTTGGAACTGTCAGAATGTTTTGGTAGTTTCTAACTGAGTGGCTTTCTCATTTAAAAATACTTTTTTGTTTTGAAAATTAAACCTAATAACGTATTTAAGAAGTTGCATTGAAAAGATATGTTTTGAAATTGTCAAAGCAAAATGCTGACCTTGAACTCCAGGGTTTTTTTCTTCGCTCCAGCTCTTTAGCTTTGAAAATTGCAATAATTTAAAACTTTCCTCCCACTTTGAAGTGGGATATTGATATGTAAAAAACTGTTTACAGGGAAATTGTTTCTCTCTTAGCTTAACATAATGGACTGTGCCACTTTAACATGAAGTAGCCCTGTTTAAAAACAACAAATTTCTAATAAATTCACTTTAAAAAGGAATAAAACAATTCTATTGCTACAAAGACACCCCTTACTGTCACAATTATTCTCCCACAAGTACAAACAGGTTTTCTGATTTTAGGCTTAAAATGTTTACTGATGATTGTAATGCACTCAAAAGAAACGAAATACAGATGGTTAAGTTTGAGCAATGCTTTTCTCACAGAGTATTTAACGCTCAAGAAACTCATAAAACAAAGAAGTCCCAATTCAGTACTGTGCAGTGTGTCCTGCTGATGTGTTTATTTCCGTTGCCTGGATTTTAATCACTGCGATGTGCTCACTTCAAATGTGATGCTAAACATTGCCTGCTATTATAATGCATTTCCCAGGAAAGTGCATTCTGACTAGCATGAAAAGTGCAGAAGAAAAACTTAGGGGGATTATTTTTTTTTTTTTTTTTTTTTTTTTTAGCATGGTCTTAAGAAAAACAATGGTTCATTCTACCAAGCCCTATATCCTGAGTCCTACTTATACTGTTACCAGTTTGGCAAAGGGAAACGGCCTTCCCAGTTAAGTGTGAAGACACCACTATGTTCTTTCCCAGGAGTAGTTGCGGAGTTCTTGGCTGTAATTATGTCCTGTAATATGTAATTTTTTTTTTACATACAATTTTTTACATACAAAATTTACATACAATGTATTACATACAAAACATGCATACAAACACATACAATAATACAAAAAATTTACATACAAATATGAAAAGATGTCCATTATGACTGACAAGAGTCAGTCCTTGACTTCCAGTCCAGTGGTGGTTCTGTTTTGGTGGTGATGGAGATTTCTGGGGCATTGGGTAAGTTATGTAGCAAAGCCCTGACACTGATGTCATTAGGGCTCACTGGTTCAGCTTGTGTGATAGAAATGCTTCTCATCACAGTGATGTGGAGGTGGCATAAGATGTATAAGATGATTGCTGGGTTTGGTGTGTTTTTTAAAATTTTGCTTTATTTGTAACATTCTTGGCACCCTTATAGTATTATATATAGATTCAATATATTGCATTAAAATGATGGTGAATGGTGAAGGTGGGGTGAAAGGTAAAGTAGAACAGCTATGGTAGAAGCTTTCCTGTTTGTATTATTAAAACTGGGACAAAATGTATTTTTTTTCACTAGGACTGACTAGAACCTTGGTATCAGCTCTGACTGAGGCAAGCATGAAAACTATTCGTCCTGCAACTCTCCCCACTTTTAGTGCCCTTCAAGTACTTTTTACCTGGGAAACTTTACGACAGCAATATCTTGGAACATAAAACATTATTGTCCTATGCTGTGTGCTTGGGACTTACCACGATAGCAGAACCCCAAAAGCAGCAGGTTGGCAGATTGGCTGCTGAGCTGGTTGGGTGCTCTGTGGTCATTAGCTCCTGTCACATGTGTTACTGAAGCCCAGCACTCACTGCTCAGTGTCGAAGTACACAGGCAGAACAGAAGTGCTGTTGGCAGCCATCACCAACTAGTTGTTTTGGTCTGTGATTTCATGATGTTTAAGACAAAGCGGAGCTTTTTTCTCATTAATAATGTCAGTATGCAGAAAACAGGTCTCATGAAGTCCTGGTGTACTGTGTCACCCTGTTCCATCTTCATTTCAGCATCACCCACTCCCACTTTGCCTGAAAAGTCACACACTCTGCAGGATGCCTCGGGAAGACGGATTGTTTTCATTTGCAGGGAAGTTTGCAGCAGAGCACTTTTAAAATGACATTGTAAGAAATTGCTACAGTGCAAGACCTGCTCTGACTTTTATTTATATAAAAAGAGATCAGGGTTAGGATTTCTAGTTGGAAGAAACCCATGATTTTACTAGGACAGGGAGGCTCATTCTTCTCTCTTGGCATGCCATGCTCTCTGCAATCTATTTGAGAGGCAGTAAAGAAGGTAATAAAGTGGCAATCAAAAACAATGCTTCAGTAGTCCTGAGCCACAGTTTGTGGGATTTCATTTGGAACTTATTTACCTAACCCTCTCCCACACATCTATCTGTCTTAGGCACCTACAGGAGTCGTCTCTTTGGAGGGCTTGAGGCTGTCAAAAGGTTAAATTTAGTTCTTAGAGCAGTCTGGAAGACTTCATTGTTGGGAAGGGGAAGTGCAGAGAGGTAAGGGTATATGGGCACTGCAGGTTTGGAGTACAGAGACAGCAGTAATGACTCAGTAGCCAGGAGCAATGGATTTCCATCACTGTCACATTGCACTGGGTTAACTGACCCTCCTAGAAGAATCCTGGATTTCTGAGGGATGTGATGGGCCTGGGAGCTGTCATGCCACCAGATATGAGTGAGAACTTTTCCTTGTGTCTGCATCACACTGTGCTGTACTGCAGCCAAGTGGTGTCCAGGGTGGTCAGAGCTGTGAGTGTTTGGGTGCTCTGGTGTACAAAGCAGGAATGTCTGAGTGCTGCTTCACAGCAGCTGATTGTACCTCCTGAGGCCCCTTCCAGCCTGAATTACTGTATCATCCTGGAATCCTACATTTCACAACTGCAGAGCTGTTGCTGCAGCCACCGGGCAATCCTTTCCTTCACCCCACGGCTGAGGTTAGCTGGCTGCACCCACAGTAGAACAGTGCTGATCCTGACAGTGGTTCTGCTCATGTGGTCATACATCTGAGCAAATAGTTCAGAGCAAAGTTGATACATTATCTTTTATTGGCTGGCATATAATAAAAAGGAGACATGCATGAGCGGATCATATTTTTTTCACATTCATTATTTTACATATTTTATAAAGCTGTCTTTCACAGATCTTTTCTCTGTATGTTGATTATGAACCATTCTGTAGGCATCACCAGGCTTCTTGTTTACTTGTTTGCAGCTAGGTATGAGGCCTGTCAAGATCATGTTTTTGATTGACCTGGGACAAGTTCACAGCATGGCTGGCTTTCAAAATCCTGTGTGGATAGGTTGGATGCTTTCTCTTATTCTCAGGATGGCAAGAATGACATATACTTTCTGCAGGTTTTCATGCCAGTAGATACTGACCTGGATGTGACAGAAAAAGGCTGAAGAGAGGTATGAATGGTCTTAAAATTCAAAATTATATGGACAGAAGAGGCTTCTTTCCCAGTTTTCTCTATTTTACAGTACTTCTCTGGAAGTCCTTTCCATTTCCTCACTCTGTATTTTTGCACATATCTTCTGTAGGGCAGGAACATGTTTAAAGGGTAGAGCTGAACAGCCAGCAATAGAAATCCCATAAGTTTTTTATATGCAAAGATAGTCCTCTGTCTCTGGAGCCTGATAGATATAAGGTCCTAGCCTAATTGTTACATACACAACTGTAGGAAAATTAGGACACAGTTGGCCATGGCTATGAACTTAGGCAGTGCATTTACTTCAATTTTCATTCTTCCAGAATAAGGGTGGAATTCTGTGTTCCTTGCTGTAGTAAAGTCTTTCTGTAGTAAAGTCTTGCTGTTCAGCTGAGTCAGTGTAATGGACAGTTGCCTGACTGCATTTAGAAATAGAGGGCCAAGCACATTTTCTCTTCTTTATTAGCTTTCTTCCTTGCTGTGGGATTTCAGCACATCCCGATCTTGAATACATCCCTTTTTGTAACATACTTTTGGATGAAGGAAAGTGTTATCTTCCCAAGTCTGCCTATAGGGACTTGACATGGGGAGAAGTGAAAAACTTTAAAACATTCAGGTTTTCAGTGGTACTGGTGGGCCCTTACTCAGGTAGCTGAACATTTTTAAAAATGCCCCTAGAGATGTCTTTCTGAAAATGAACGACGTGGCAGAGCAGGGACTGAACCCGCCCTGGTGTCCCAGATGCTTAGCTAGAGCTGCAAATGCTGGCTTACCCTTCCTGTCCTAACGCTGTACTTAGTCCTGTCACTGCTGCCTTTGATTTAGAAGGGCCGCTCTGAATAGAAAGACTGTACTCAGGGTGAGTAATGGTGGTGAAATTCGTCTTTTTAGTAGTTGATTTTTAAGCCTGAAAAATCTGGCATATTCACAAACTGTGAATCAGTGCATCCAGCTACAGATGTTATCCTCTGGAAACTGAGAATCCTGTACCCAGCCGTACTGCTGTTGAGCTACAGAAATGCTCTCTCAATGTGATTCCTGTTTCTACGACATCCAGAAGATAGTTGCTTTCTCTTTGTAGAAGCAAAAGATCAGAGGACGTAAAAAGCAAACTAGAGTAACACAAAGGAAGGGGGGAAAAAAGTGTTCAAAAGACCTCTGTCTCTCCCCGGCTTCCTGCTCCCTTCCCCGCCCCCTGCCTCCTCTTCCTTCTGTCTCTAAGGGTTAAATATGCAGAGGGAAAAAATTGCTAGACTTTATGTCTGTGCTTGGTGGGAACTATTAAATTACAGCTGGATGTTTTTAATTATGCCACACATAAATGCCTGAACACAACAGCGTTTTAATCCAAATGTGAGCCTCATTTATGTGTGTTCTGTGTTTGCTCTGAAATGCACTGGCTGGCACTTGTTTGTGGTGGCCCCTTTGTGGCATTGTAACAGTGTGTGGGGTTTTTACCCACCCTCCCCCTTTTTTTTTCCCAAGTGTGAGGATGGGAGCTAGTGCTGGCGAGGGGGAAAGGAAATGGGTAATAAAACAGAGAGCTAAGCGGCTCACTGGAGCCAGGGATGCTGGGATCTGGTTAATTGCTCTGAAATGAAAAAGATTCGGGGGTTTTCACGAAATCCCATAGGTGCATTTGCCAAGCCTCAAATATTAGATTGAATTACAGCTTCTAATTCCTCCCCCCCTTTACCCACAGCCATGTGTCTTATTTCTTCCTAAAGCTTGTCCACTTCTCAGAGCAATGAATGTAAGAGGGAAGCTGAGTAAGGACTGCCTGCCTGCTTGTTTTACACCTTCCCCACCTACGTCTTTTCCTAATCCTACCTTTTATTAAAAAACAAGAAATCTGTCTCTCTCTGCTCCAGTGTATCCTGATCTGTTTGTGGATTTGAGGTTGAAATGTTGCCTATATATTTTGCCTCACTGCGGGGAGGGTGCACTGAGGAACTGTCTCTGTCCCTTGTTCTCCACACCCACGCACTAGCTAAGCATAATATAATCCTTTTCTGCACAGCCACCAAGACTTGTTTTTTTAAAGGGGCTTTGACCTGTCCCTCTCATTTTCAGAAATAATTTTACATTGGCAGCTAGTTGTGCCAGCATTTTTACTATCCCACAAAGGGATTTCAGCACCTGATTTGTGGGTGTAAGGGGACTTCACTGGGAAATGACGTCAGTGGCGTGGCTTGGAGGAGTAGCTGTCTCTGAGATCAAATCCTTAAATGGTAGGATTGGCACCAACAAGACTGAAGCTAGAGCTGAGACTCTGCTGCATATAAATTCTATACACAAGTCAAAATGCGAACTCCTTTTCTGACAGTTATTGTGTTTTGTTAACCAACGCACAATGTATATTTTCTTAGTCTGGATGTTTTGAGATTATGAAAAGTGCACCTTGGTTATTAGGCTGGTATCTGATCCAAGTGTTGTTTCTCCTCTTGTGAGGAACTGGAAGCCTTTCCTCTTTCTTCCACCCTGGAGCTGGGAAAGCTCTCTGAGTCACCTAGTTCTGTCTCAGCCTTGGAATGGGCCTTTCTGCTGGAAATTTTTCTGCCATGTTTTTCCAAGCTGATCCCTCTGGTGCTCTCAGCATCCATCCACACGCAGATAATTCTGACGTACTTCTTACTCAGGGACCCTTTTCTTTTTGCCTTCTGCTGTTGTTTAAACTTTCTTTTTGTGTTTTGGGTGAAGGTGATTTGGCCTGCCAGCCTCAATCGACTGCCTCAGTCCCTCTGTCGTCCTGGAAGTTGTTGTTTCCTACGTTCCTGTGTTATTTCTCACCTTCCTCTTACCATTTACTGGTGGAAACTCCACTGGAAAGGAGTGTGTGAAATGTTCCTTTCAAATTATGCATGCACATTAGCAATAAAATGTAAGTTCCTACTTTCAGTCTGCTGTGATTATTTTAAATAATTAAAAATTAAGAGCCCCAATTCCCACTCAAAGGCAAGAAGGATTTAGGCCACCGTTTAGCTGGCAGTGTTTATCCAGCTCCTCATGCAGCCTCTGCTGTTAGGCACTAGTCTGGGCTGCCCAGCTTAAGAGAGCAGAGCAACTAAGGGCATGCTTGAGTAAAGCATGCTTTGATACTTCTGCTGTTTCCTTGTACGTGATCTCATGATGCATTGCTGTGGGGAGATCTAACTGTTCTGCCAACTTGTTTTCAAGAACTGTTTTCAAAGGGAATGGTTTTAAATTGCTCACTTGGGGGGTCATTTATTGTCTACTCTTTTTTTTAGTGCTGGGTCCTCAGGCATTTGAGGGTGAAATCTCCATTGTTCACCCCACCTCCAGAATGATCAGAACTCATGGATTTTTACTTAGCCACCCACTGTCTTTTGACCTGAATACTTCAATTTTTCTTTCCCACCCAGTCCCTTCCTAATGTTAGCCACAGTCTTCCCATCTTGCTCTCACCCTGTAGGGTAAGGAAATGTGGTTTCATCCATGAATGACATTAATGCCATTGTGTGAATCATTAGTGGATCCAGCATCACAAGCCCTAGGGGATCAAATACTTGCAAACCACTAGAGAGAAATTCTAATATCAAATACGTGGCAGGAATCGTCCTAGCTCGAAGAAAACAAAACAACCCTATTTAATACCCAGAGAAGGTCATGGTGCTTAGAGAGAGCAGAAGAGCTTGTGTAATAGCCTCGAGGGGCCCAGAGGCAACCATCCTGCTTCTCCCTCCTGTCTGAATTCCTTCTTGCCTCCCCTCCTTCCAGGCAGCTCCCTCTCCAACCGACTAACCAGATCCTTCCTACTTGTGGCATAGAGCAGCAGTCTGTGAAGCCCTGACTAGGCTATTGCCTTGTTCTTCCTCAAAACAAACAAACACAAAGTCAAGACGAAGCATGACTAACTCAGAAAAAATAAAACTTAATAAAGACAGAAATTGAGCTTTTGTGGTGGGGTGGGAGAAGAAAAGCTGAACACCTGCTGTTCTGCTGTGGTGCCATCCCAATTGCCCCGGAGGCTGCTGTTAGTTCTGCCTTTGCAGGCCTTTGTGCCAGTGTTTCTGCTTTGCCTTAGCACTCGGTAGAAGACAGCACAAGAGCACGGGGTTGTCTCACACCCCAAGGAGGAGTGTGAGATGTAACCTTGTGATTGCTTGCTGGCACCTCTGATGATCCCAACACTTCAGTAGGTGTTCAAAAGCTGATTTTTTTTTTTTTTAATAAATTTTGTTGTTGTTGTTGTTGTGTGTAATGGCAGGTGCTCACTTTTTAAAATTTTGTCCAAACATCCTTGGGGATGTAAACACACAAGGCATATTTGGCTGGTGGCTCCTGTACTATGCATTACCTGTGTAAGAACAGGAATATTGTTCAAAAGCAGTGAAAGCAGATGGGAGTGCTCTGTTATGCATAATGGGACACAGATTTCCCTTGATGACCTCATCCTGCTAACCTTGAAAAGAAAATTCAAAGGTACTGCAAACCCTTTCTCTGTGGAAGCACTTATTCTCTAGTATCAGGCATCAATACTTGACATTCCCTGCAAAAATCAGGTGGTTAATAAATTTAGACTAGGTAACTGGCATAGCTAGGTCATCCATGCTGCAAGTGGTCAACCCAGACATGTGTAGAATATCTTAAAATAGCTGTTGAAATATTTGTGTAAAGTTATATTTTTCATTTCTCTTCTTTTTTGAACCATGAATTAAAGTAATGCAATGTGAGAATCTCCAGTCCCAGAGGGTGGTGGTGGAACCAGAACTGAAGGGAGGTTAATTTTATCAGGCATACAGAGCAATTTTGTAACAATTTGAAATCAGATAGGTTGGTTTTAACTGTGTTTGGATCTGAAACTCTTCACAAATTAAACCTGATCATTTGGGTAGGAGTTCTTACACTCTGTTTCAAGAGCTAATAGAGATGAGAAAACAATGGAGAGTGGAAATGTTAAAGTTGGTATTCTGAGAAATATCAGGTAACACTCTGCATTTTCAAACTCTTCAAAACTGACATCTGTAAGCAGAGATTTGGTAACTTACTTTTTGAAGTTCATTGCCATAGTGAACTTGCTAGTTCTCTGGCAGCTATGAAGGTTTAGCTAGCAATGACGTCAGACTCAGAATTAAAAGTACGTGTGGAACAGATAAGATAAAATGTGCCTTTATTCTTCTTTGAACATGGAGAGTTTTCTGGTTATAATTTCTTGAACTTGTTGAAGTTAATACAAGATAACACAAACTATTTTGGGGTGGGGAGCATAATCCTTTAGGCACCAGCAACAACAAAAAACAAAACAAAGAGGAAAGCTCCTCCTATCCAGACCTCAGGTATATCGAAGGTTGATTTTCTGTGTGTGTGATTAAATGCGATAATTTATTAAGCAAAGACTTACTGAAAAAAGGAAAATTATGTTTAATCCATGCATATGGCTACTGCAGTGTCTTTTTAAATAATGGATCTTTTTCTGCACATCAATATTGTTACAATGCTGGAGAAGCATCAAAGGAATATTCTGCTTGCTGTATGAGCCTTGGGAAGTTAAGCACTTAGAGGAGACTAGGTTATACTTTCCCAGCCTGTGAAACAGATAAAAATGGCTGTAGAAGACGATACGTAGGTACAAGCCCTCACCGATTAAATTTCTGATCAGGATTGATAATGTTCCATTATTTATGAAGAATGTGGAAACACAATGGTATTTTAAAAATTGAACTAGATACTGTTCCTAGCTGAGACCTCTTCTGAATATTGCATCTTTAACTATTTCTACAGAAACTTGTATGAACTATGGTATAAATAGTGAAAATGTAAACAGTAGCCAAGACATTTTTAAGTGATAGCGTCTACTAACAAGGTACAACATCAACAGATTTCAAGGTGTATGAGCATTCCTTATCAAGCAGAAGTTTATATGATAGCTCAGTAGTTTCATGATTTCTAAAAAGCTGTTTAAGTCAGTGGACTTAAAGTAACTCCTGTCAAAGTCAGAGGGAATTTTAGCAGTGGAAACAGAATTAAGCCCTGAAGAGATCATTTTTTCAGCACCTTTGCAACTTTTCATCTGCCTCCATTGGAGCCAATGGAAAGGGTTTCATTGACTTTGGCACATAAAGGGATGTTAGCTGTGTAACCCAAGATACCTTCTGAGTGCCAAAGAATAAACGAAATTTAGAATGAGACCAGCTTTGCTGTAATGGTGATGATATAATACTCAAGAGCAAACAACTAATAACTTCTTCTTAAAACAAGAATCCATCATGAATGCTCCAAGACCAAAGGGAAAATTTGTCTCTGGCCTGTGGGATTCCCTGCTGGGCAATGAAAAGAGGAGCTATATCATGCAGAAAATGATGAGGAAAGAGAAAAAGCCCTCAGGAGTAAAAAGGCCTGTTTCTTTTCCCCCCTCGTCTCCTGGCATAGTTATCTTTACCACTTGTGTACAATTCCATTGAGGAAAGCCAGTTCATGATACAACAAAGTGAGAAAGTGCTAGTTCAGGCAGCCTCTTCTTTTCTTTCATGGATTAATGGCAACTGAAAAAGAAAGGATTATTTAAGGCCACTTGGGCAATATTAAGTACTGCCTATTGTGTTAGTCTAGGATCACATGTAGCCTGGAAACCAAAGACAGCAAACCACATTAGGTTAGTGTAGGTGGACACCTAGGTTATGAAACAGGCAGTGCTTGGATTTGCTTGTCAGTCATTAGAGAATTGCCAGTTCTGAAGAAAGAAATTAAAGAAATGGTGGTTTGCAGTTAGCCTGTCTGAAATTCCCAGAGGAAGAACCATATTACTCAACTCTAGAAAACAGAGTCTTAGTGACCATTCTCAGTGATCATTTTTTATTTGGACTTCTGCTGAAGATACAAGAAGTCAAAGTTAAATCAAGTTCACTATTTATGTGTGTGCTGATATGGGGCTGAGCTGGAAATGGTAATTTTTTGAAAGTTGTAGCCTGTCCTTGTCAACCCTTCTGAGAACAAGGGGAAAGCTTTCTTCATCAAATCCATTCTGCTGTGTTTTCTTATGTGTCAAATGCAAACAGTTTTCAAGCCTTTGCTGGGAAATGCAATTCACAGTCTGGCAGGACCTGGGAAAATAAGAAGTGAGTGTACCGTGTGGTGTATCCATCTCTCTCTGTGCTGGGACAGGATCTGCCTTTTGAGCAGCCGTCTCACTTTGGCTTTTGCTTCTCTCTGTATCAGGTAAAGGTTCTGACTGCTCTGCTTCTCCAGGTCTGATGTGCTGGCAAAAATTTACTTGGAACTAGATCTGGAAATCTCCTTGCTTTGGATGGTGTGTTGTATGAGCTGACATATGTTTGGAGGAGTTGAGTGAAAGGATTTAATGTAAGTTTGAGAACTTCCAATTTCAACATACATGAATTTTGGGGGGTGTGGTGGTGCATCCAGTCATTTGTAACAGGAGGCCAGAGGTTTTGTAGTACCCTGTAGAGGAAGAAGCTTCAGTGATACTGTCTGGAGAATGACTAAAGGAAATTAAACACAGAAATAATCAGCAGAAAGCTGCCACTTTTTGCTTGTTCTCCAGCAAGTGTGTTGTTAAATGGCCTTCATCCCAAATTGTGCTAATTCTGCAGTCCATGCACCCCTGAGCTTCAGGAATTTGGTTGCCAGTGACCTAAGAGCTTTCATTGGGGATGAACATTACTCAGTGTTGGTATCATATGGGACTTGTGACACTCTTCTGGCACAGACTAGGTATTCATTACTGGTGTAGAAGATAAGGGCCAAATCACATATTGTTCCCAAATGAACTGGCCACATTACACTGTGTGTTCTCCATTTACAGCTGATCTTGCAAAAGGTACACAGAAATTATTTAAATCAACAAGGAAGAGTGGGAAGAATGTACTTCCGCACAGAATATTTTGTGCCTTCCCACCCACTTCTTTGTGTCTGGGAAAATCACTGCTTTCTTTCTTCCTTGTTTGTTATAGTTTTGGATGTCTTTCTAGATTGATATTTCCTATTCTGGATATTTTGAGTCTTATTAAGAACAGAAGAGATGCTTGAATGATAATTTCTATTACTTTCCTATATAGTTGTTGGTGGAGGGTTCCTAATGTTTAGATAATAGTTATTAAAAACCCCTCTGAATCCCAGACTAAGGTTTTCAAATGGGCCCAGGCTCATTTCCCCCTTTTATCTAAACTTTATTATTTTAGACTAGAAGACATTCTTTCCTGTGTGTTAAGGAGTGATTTGTTTTCTTCCCAGTCTGGATCTACAGCAATCTCCTGAGGTATTTTATTTAAGGTCCTTGCAAAGAGAAGCAAGAATTTTTGTTCCACTTCTCTCACACAGAAGTGAGGGTATAGTTCTTGTTGTCTTTGCTTTGAGCAGTGGGGAGGAGGAATTCCTTCCTGACACTTGAAAGGACAAACAATTTAGAAATATAGACATTAAAGGAGGGCAGAGGGTGTCATTCTTACTCCACACTGGTGTAAATCAGCAGCACGATCAAAGGAATACATGTCACATCACTTAACGGGAAATCTACTTGCCTCCATACTCATCTCTTCTCACAGGATTTTGGTCCAGTTATGTCCCAAATTCTTGCTGGACTGGTCTTCTCATGTCAGAGCATTCTTTGGAAGAAAACCCAGGCCAAAGTGAAGCAGTGTCATACTTCAGCAGGTCGCACAGGAGCAGGAGACACAGAAGAAAGACAGGTGCTGTTGGGTGCTCTACCCCAAAGTCTGACCACAGGGAACAAGGCCGTGGTGTCTTTACAAATGAGTGCATTGGAAAAGGGATAACCATTCAACCGGCAGTGCCTAACATTATATAGCTAGCACCATCTATAATATACCCTGAAAACTCCAAAACCAAATTTTGACTGGATTTATGAGTTGTAGGACAGGAGCCAAGTTAGCTCTTACTCAGCCTTGATGTGTTTGGAGCGATCTCATCTTTATATGTCTGCAACTTTGTTTTTCTGACTTGGTTTCCTCATATCTCCAATAGTTTTTATCAAACTGTAACAATGACATTGTTTCTCTAATTTGGCTTAGGGTCAGAAAAGGGGCTCTTAAACATACACATTTTGTTTAATGGACTTTTCTTTTAATTCAGTTAATGGAGATTCTCTAGTCTTTAAAATTTTCAATTACCTTTTTCCTGCCTACTGAGGAAGTACTTGGCTTCCATTTTTTAGAGCAATTGTAACTTTTCCATTAATTTGGTAGCTGTGATAGCACTTGCCATCTGCCATGACGCACTCACCCGCCCAACCATCAACCCACCCACTCACATACAATGGGATCTTTAAGGGGCCCATAGTGTGTCCATAGAGGTAAATCTGATAAACCACTTACAGCAAAGGCCACCTAACCTCTGGGGTAATTCACAGCTCTCAGTTTTTTTGTAACTTTGTCCATTCCTCTTGTAGAAAACTTCTGTCTGTGTCAAGTTGACTTTTACACCTGGAAGGTTTCAGTGAAGCTGGTTTAATCCTTATCAAGAAGGGGCCAGAGGGTAATTATAAGTAATTTTGCCCTATGACAGTATTATTTCTTCTTGCTTTGTTTCTTTCTCTGTGTCTGTTTTTCTGTCTCTGTGTCTCTAACCAATTCATTTCCTGAGAGATCTTACATTTTTCTGTCCTGTAAAAGTCTACACAAATCTGACTTATGAGCAAATTATCTTTATACCTGCTCATTGGATCACATCAAATGTCTGCTGCTAACGTTCCACAATGACTTCATACAGATCATGCAGCTGGCCATGGATCAGTTAAAGTTTAAAGTTTACAACATTAACTAAGGATGATCTCCTATATTAAAGGTGCTGGTATAAATTACTTTTAGAACTGTGATACATCTTTGGATTTACCAGAGAGTTCATATCTGATAGATGTCAAGGTGACCCTATGGAATATAGGGAAGATTACATATAATTTCTTTAGACTTAAACCTCATTAAAGCATTGTTTCTATGAGATGTGTGAATATTTCCACCTCACTTAATGATGATTTTTGTTTTTCATTTTAGTTATTAGCAAATAATTCACTAGAAGCAATGACTATGCCCTATGATTATTATACACCTATCTTCTCCATATTTTTATAGGGCATTTTGCTCTCTGTTGGCTGAGAAAAAGTTAATTAGATTTTTTAAAAGATATATGGTAATTTTACACTTTCAGGTATGAATTAAGGACATAATTAAGGTTTAGATGGTCTGAAGATGTGTAACCTCACTGAAGTGACACAGATCTGTTCGAGTGAGTCCAGAGGAGGGCCATGAAGATGATCAGAGGGCTAAAGCACCTTTCCTACGAGAAAAGGCGAAAAGAATTGGAGTTGATCAGCCTGAAGAAGAGAAGTGTCCTGGGAGACCTTATTGCGGTCTTGCAGTACCTAAAGGAGCCTTGCAAGAGAACTGGAGAGGGACCTTTTACGAGCTATACAACAAGGGAGAATAACTTTAAACTGAAAGAGGATCACTTTAGATTGGATATTAAGTGTGATAAATACATATTATAGTGTTGGCCTTTTTCCAAATATTAGAAGGGATATTGTGTGTATGGTTTTATTCTTTTAGTATAGAAGTAGCCTTGTTAAAAAGATAGAGGTATGTAATAATAACATATGCCTTTATTTCTGTTATTAACTAGATTTTGATATAGTAGTGAAATAACTAATAGAATTAGTTTTAAAAGTTTATACTGTCAGTAAGCGCACTGCCTGCTTGACTGGATAACATCCAAAGAACAGCACAATGAAGACCTGACACTGATACCTGACTATCAGCTATAACCAGATGCAAGAGCCATAGAGCAAAGCCCAAATTGGAGATGATAACAAAGACTGAAAAAAACCACAGCCGAGAAATACACATGCTCTAAAAAGGCGGGACCAAGGAGGAGCCATGCTAAGCCGTTCTTGGAGCATGCAAACTAGTTTGGGGAAAAGTTTGAATATGCATGAATGTCTATGAATAGGCATGAAGCTGATGCAATACAAAGAGTATTTAAGGTGACTCCTTCAATGGCAGGTGTGCTTTTTGGCTAAGGGCCAAGCACCCAGGGCTGTTCCTTTGCTTTATTGTCTTTGTCCCCTATTGTCTTTATTAAACTTTTAAATTTTAACAGGAAAGTGAACTTCATTTTTCACATTAAGAAAAAATTCTTCTCTGTGACGATGAAGTTCCAGCTCTGGAACTGGTTGCCCAGAGAAGCTGTGGACACCTCATTCCTGGGAGTGTTCAAGGCCAGGTCATATGGGGCTTTGAGCGACCTGGTCTAGTGGTAGGTGTCCTTGCCCATGGTGGTGGCATTGGAATGAGATGATCTTTAAGGTCCCTTCCAACCCAAACCATTCTATCATTCTATGAAATGATACCTTTTTTGTATCATATTATTCATTATATGTCATAAGTAATTGTAATTACAAGTAATTTGATTCAGCATGAGTGTTCATTTCTGGGTTTTGTTTTCTGGAGCAAATTCTATGCTAAGCAATGATCCATGTTTTCTATTGTAACACTTATAACTGCAAGTGGGGTTGTTTTTTTTTGGTAAATATAAGTGCCCACAACTGTATTTGTAAAAAACACGTGTATATCCAACAAAAGCCACACCAAACCAAAGTGTGTGCTGTAAATATGTATGTACATAGCACATGTATACGATACACGTGTGATTCATTATAGTCTGTAGCTCTGTGTATCGTACCTGGGCAAGGAGGTAAAAGATTCCCTGTAATTCCAGGGCCTGATTCACCATCACACTGTGATTGCCTTGGTCATGCAAAGTAATTGTAAACGTGGCTTTACTGGGCAGTTAAAGTGGGTTTACAGCTCTCTTGAGTTGGGAAGCTGAATGAAGCAGCCAATGAATTCAGCACAGAACTCCTGCTGTTTCAGTGTGGAGGAAGCTGCTCCCCAGTCATCCTTTCCAGTGAGCATCTCACTGAGAATGAAGTTGGGTGATAGTTGGAACAATTTGTGTCTTCACAGCACAAAGCAGTGAGATCCTTTGAGACTTTCAGTGAACCTCACCATGTCCAAATTGGATTGCAGGAGAAGTCCTGCTTTGCTTACAAGTCTAATCCTACTCAGAGGGAGCAAGCACCACCACATTGTCTCTCTCTGTGCTGCACGGAGCAGCGTGGGCTGCGATGGGTTTGTGTGCCTCACTGCTGGGGTGGCTGCAATGCCATGACACCTCCTGAAGTATCTGCATCACACTTGCAGTACAGAATAGGGCTGTGGCCTCTCTGACGGTGAGAGAGAGCAAACCAGGCAGAAATACTCCTGCACACATTGTTTTTCAGCATCTCTTTCTAAAGAGCAGTTTTTCCTTCCAAAGGATAGTGCTGGAGGGCAATCAGTGCTTTTGTGTCTTCCTTTGTCCTGTACAGCTTTGCCAAATAAAGCCTGAACTGTACTACAACTCAGCCTGGGGTGTCCAAGCACTCCAGTGCTGTGAAAGAAAGGATTTTTTTTTTTTTTTAAATAAATAAAATAGGGGGAAAATGACATAAAATATAATAAATAGATACAAAACAAAAATACACAAAGAGGACGCAGTGCACACAATAGCTGGAAAGCAGGAGTGCGGCCATGTTTTCCTCTGTCAGTGGGTCAGTGTGCTCTGTAAGCACTTCCATCCTGTCGGGTCCCTGGTTGGTCTCCACCTGCTAGCCGGCTCGCTCCAGAGGCAGCGCTGACCTGGCCGCTCCCTCATTTCGCTGGCGCCAGCGGCTTGATGGGCCTTGCACTTTGATTATTTGTGTTAACAGTTAATTTAGCACCATGGACACGTGTGCCAAAGCTGCCTCCACTTCCTGCAGCCTTCCAACAAATGGGACTTTTATGAGATGCCTTTCACAGCTCCCCCGCCTCCTCCAGCTCAACTCATTTGCCTCTTTTCTCCCCCACCCCTCCCCTGCTTTCCCTCCCCACCCCACCGTCTCAATCTCAGCTGTAATCTTTTCTACATCTTGCAGGAAAAGAGCTATTTCTGGCAGTTCTGTCTCTAGCACTCGCCCCACTCAAACTGATTTAATGGAGATTTATAGACGCGAGGCTATGCAGTTCTGAGGCGCTTTCCTGAAAAGTTTTTCTGTGCTTGTGTTACGTATGGAATTTATTTATTTAATGTTTGGTGTTGCAGCTACACTGTCAACTGTTTGCATGACATATTCCACATACTTTTTTTCTTTTTTTGTTTCCTTTTCTTCTTTTTTTTTTTTTCCCACAAGAATTCCAGCGAAATCCTGTTACACAGCACATTTCTGGTCCAATTCATCCCAGCTGCTAACTTCACCAAGCTAAAATCTGACACCCAGGTCCAATTTCATTAACCCCCAGCCGGCATGGTTCTTTGTGATAATACTGACTCTTGTCTAAGGCAATATGTATTTTGGCTCACTGCTACAAATAAATCCTGTTGTAAGTACCTTCTTCCTAGTATGCAGCACACTGCAATGGTCCAAAAAAAAAAGCAGCTTCTGTAAGGAGTTATGGAGAACAGAGACTGTTGTAATCATTTATCATGATTTTCCAAGTAAGCTCGCTGCTATCTTAAGAAATTATGTTCTCTAAAAATAAATGAGAATTTTGGTTGCATATAACATCAAAACTGCTGTTTCTGTTGTCATTCCAGCTTTGACTGATGCAGAAAGACCCAACCTGGTATGTAAGGGGCTCTATATTTACTGCTCAATATACACAACATATTTATTCTGTGTTACCCTTTTCCAAGTGCCCAAGTACTAAAATTAGCATTAAATATTCAAAACACAGCCAGATAAGCAAAAAGAAATGTATTAAGCTCCCATTTAATTTTCATTATTGGAGGGTGCTTTGCATAAGTGCTCCAGAGGGTATGCGCTGGTGCTGGGATTCCTCCCAGACTCCTCCAGCAGGCACACATCACATCCAGTCCCACTTGGCCTCCGCATGAGACCTGGCTTTTGTGTGGACTTTCAGCCTGAGGGTTTATTTTGCTTGACCTCTTTCCCATGCCTGAGTGGTGACACACACGGACGGTCCCCTGTCTGCTTGCTGGAGCAGGAACCATGGTGTCCCCATCCTGCCAGGCGCTCCAGGTGGCTGCATCTCTGATGGCTTCAGGTGCAGCAGTCTCCTGATCTGAGCTGCTTACAGGGGCTGGGGCATAAAGCTGTTTCTCAATGTCTTCCCTGAGTGACAATTCTTTTCCTTTTTTTGATGAAATGGAATGAGCTAAGTGTAACCTGTTGAGGACAAATCCTGTACTCTTCTCATCTTCCAAACAAGCACCGTGTGAGCCCTGATTCTGCCTGCTCTCCTGCCTCCTGCTTGTTTAAGAAATGGTATTTTGAAATAATGCCATAGTGTATTTTTAAATATCAAATTTTGCTGTGTTTTGAAATTGCAGATTCCCTTTGGTCGAGAAGGTTTTATCCCTGTGTTTAACATTTTGTTATTATGGTCTCTGCTGAGCTCCAGGACAGCACATTTTGGACGTTGCTGGTGAATATCCTTTGCTTAAGCTGAGGCAGGTACTTTCCTGTTAGAGTCTTTCGTGACACCAAGGGAAAAGTTAACAAGTTGGAGGAATACAGATATTACCATTTCAGATCAGACTAGTTGTGCCTTGAGACCACTATTTTGCTGTGAGAGTAGCTAATCCTGGATGACAGGTTTTTTACAAATTAAACATTCTTTGAGAATGATTATCCTGTGTAAGGGTAGCAGCACTGGAAATTAAATGGGTTTTCCAGTCTGTCTGTTGTGCAGCACATTGCTTTAGACTTTTTGGGAATTTACATTTGTTCTGGTCAGTTACGAGGTTTTACAAATGACCTAGGAAGTGTTGAAATTGCAAGTTCACGTTGGACCAAGTGTTGCAGAAACATGATGTTTCAACACTGTGCACGTCATGAACCTGTAATTTCAACACTTTCCAAGAGTCACCAGAGTCTCTCAGGCTGAACTATAACATAAGTGTTCCCCTCTGAACACTCAACTATCTTCCTTTTTTTTCCTCTGGAAAATATAATTTGAAACAACATTTGGCTGACATTAAAGAGTTTAAAATTGTTGTATTAATAATGAAGGAAAGTCAAAGTAAAGGATTACTGCAAATAGAAAAACTCGCTGACTCAAGTGGCAGTGAGGGTGAGTCCTTCTGCTGGATAAATACAATGGGCTAGGGTTGCAGTTTTAATTATGGATTCACTTGCGAGGGACAAAGCTGCAATTTTTACAAGCTGTCTGTGGTTATGCTTCTGCCTTATGTCATTGTACACTGGTTCTGATATCAAGTGCTAAACTCCTGCAAATAAATCTGCTGTTACTTCTGCCTCTGGGCTGTATCTCCCTCAGGCTCAGCCAGAGTGGGGAAGAGAGATGCAACACAGCTTTGAATGCAATTTAAAGCAATTTCTACCTGCCCTGCAAAGTCCACAGCAGCAGAGCTGAGACTTACACGCTGTGGCATGTGCTCTTCTTCACTAGTCTGCCTCCTCAAATCATACATAACAAGCACCCAGGATGCAACCTCCCCTTTAAAGACATCTCCTAACACTGGAGAAGCCAGGGCTGCCACAGCTGCCACAGTGAGGAGGGACAAGACCACCTTGCCTTGCAAGACATCATGGCTTTATTTCCTCAACTGGAAGCCTGTGTGTTGAGTGACCTGATACTCCCATTCAGTGAAAAAATTCCTTGGTCCTAACACAACGCTTTTTGTGCACTGACTCAAAGCATTTTGCAAAGGTTGAGCAACATCCCTTTATTAGATTGAGAAAATGAGGTACAGCCAGACCAGAGTGATTGCTGGAAGTCCCCAGTGAAGGCAGCAGAGGATGGAGCCCCAGGACCCAAGTTCTTACTCAGTAGCCTGTTTGCTTGGAGACACTCTCTCCATTCATACAGCTTCCCACCATCCTGTGATGGCAGGAGGGCAGGCAAGTATAAGGTGAGTTCTTGATGCAAAATCTTTGTTTTGCACTTTTCCTTATGTTTTTGCCTGACTTCAGTAACCTTTCCGAAGCATCGTCTTCCCTGTCATATCCCTTGATATTCCTTCAAGATCTAAATCACCAATGTTTTCCTCATGCATAACATTTTTCTCTTTTTGAATTTATGAGATGAATTGGGAAACTTCCTGTACCATCCCTGGGAAACTGGACAGAAAGCAGGACAGGAACTCCTGCATTAACACAACTTGTATTAAACATGCACTGGTGTGACTGTATCTGAGGGTGGGAGACAGAGAACTACTGGGAATAGCAGGATTTCTCCCTGTTGCAGGCGATGCTGCTGAGAAAGCACAAACCAGCCACAGTGGTGAAGTCATGCAAATGCAATGCTACCAAAGGCCACAGGAATTGTGGAAAGATTTGTGTAAATATCTCATGCATTCTTGTGCTCTAAGGTTTATGGAAACAAAAACCACAGTCACAGAGCCCATGCCACATTTGCTCGTCCCTTCCCCCTTTTGTTTCTTCTCTACAGAAAGGTTGTAGAACAGTTTATGAGTAGCCAAGAAACTGATTTTTTTTCTTTTTGTTTTTACTAGTAACATTAAAAGAAAAAATGGAAAAGATGGTGAGCATAAACAAGGTTAAGCAGGGTGCAGGGGCAAGGATGGCTGATTTGTGAATATCATGTGAACTTTTTTGCTGTAAGCATGCCTGGAAAAATACATGCCACACTCATGTTTCCCAAGTAATTTCAGACAGCGCATTGTCTCTATCACCCACCAACTGGACCCCCCTTTCCCTGCACCATTTCATTCTGTAGATCGTGCATGCAATTTGCTTTCCCTCAAAGGGAAGATACTGTATGTTTACCTTCCTGCCTCATTTTTGAGGTTTTATCATGCTGTCTTGAGAGGCTGACAATACCTGCGTCTAGACAAAACCCACCCTGTTTATTCATGTCCTGGTGTCCATTCCTCTCTGTTACTGACTGCACCAAGGACATTCTCCCGTTCTTCAGATGCTTTGTATCATTTCAGATAGTGGTATCACAGTGGAGAGGGATAGTCTGCATGAGGGCTGTTATGAGTAAATAGCTCGGGGCAATAATGCACCTGCTGTTGGGGAATGTGTGGGTCAGTCCTACTGCTGCTGCTGGATGTGAGCTCCTAGGAGCTGGAGATTGACTGCACAGCACTGTTGGGAGAGCAAGAGCACTCTGTCAGGCGCTCTTTTTTACAGCTCTTAGCTACTCGCAGTCCCACACTGACAAGAGCGAGGATGGGAAAAATGCAAAAGGATCTGATTAAAAGATATATTCTTAGTCTATTTAAATTAAGTGCCCCTTTTCAAGTCTGAGGGAGCTTTACCATCATCTTTTTCCGATGGATCCACAGGCCAGAGTGCAGGGAGCACAGGAGCGAAGGACTCCAGCAGGAGCTGGAAGCTGTGAAATTACTGAGAAAGAACAACTTGTGTGTCTCAGGGTAATAACAAGCCTGGCTGCTGGCACAGAGACTGCAGTGACCCAAAAGTGAGCATCTTTCTCATGTGACAAACCCCAGACCCTTGCTGCCTTCCCACAGAGCCACTGCACTCTGTATACGCTGCCCCCCCAGCCCCCTTCATGTGTTGAGGTGCATTTTTTTTGTTTCCAGGGGGAAATTTTTATGCGTAGGAAATGGGACAGGACGATCTGATGCTAATACCAGGCTGACTGCAATGGCCACGGAGCCAGATCTTCCTCGGCCTCTTGGAGGGACATTGGCTGTGTCTCTGAGCAGCTCGGATGCTTCAGCAGGTGGCACTGTGAGTCCTGCTCACCCACTGTGGGGCTTTTCTGCTTCAAAAGGTGTTTTTCTTTTGGATAAGGAATAAAGCTGAGGTTCTGACCACTTGTGGTCATTCAAAATGCCAAGGTATTTTTCAAAATACAGGGCTGCTGGCCTAGGCATCCCAGCCAAATTGCAGCTTGGGTAGCATGCCACCAGTTCAGAGCTACACCGGTGATTCCACTGGGATGTGATTTATTTCTTCACTTCCTGTCCTAAAGGAACACCCACAAAGTTGTGAAAATTGTGCACAGGGTCCACAGTGCAAAGGAGGCTGCACTGATTGCTAGGTGAGGGTTAGCTTAGTAATTGCTGGCATTTCTGGAGTGGTTCTTCAGAGCAGAAGTGAGCAGGAAAGAAATAGCTAAGCAGCTCCTAGTCACGGGTGCTGCTGATGTACAAGGACAGATAGAAAAGGGGACAAAAATGTCCATGATTTCAGTTGTGAAACATTTATTAAATTAACAAGTCTACAAGGACCAATAACACCGTCCTCGCTGTCTGTTCCTGCAGCCACTTATGGGCACAGACTTTAGTCCTGCTTTAACAGAAGCATGAGGAAGTTGGTGCTAGTTATCCTGCTCTGGTCTTTTCCAATTACCCAACTGGCAAAACTCAGTAGTGGTGATTTGTTTGCTTCTATCACTTGCTTCAGCTATGGCCTCAAAAGACAATTATTTCATTGTATTACATAATCAGGGTTTTGTTTGGATAGATGATTTTATATTTTAGAATCTATTGGAGAGTGTCATCAGCCTTTTTTTCATGAGTGAGTCCCTTGCTCACAGCACAAGATTTGGAAAGTTCCAGAGAGAACACTTTCCTACCTGCTTCCAGATTCCTTCCAGCTTTTCTGTCCTCCTCCCTTCCATGAGTGCTGCATGCAGGGTGCAGCGCTCCTGACCCTTGCAGAGTGCTATTTGCTTATTTTATCTCTGAAAACAAAACAAATTTCTCAGTGTTTTGTTCTATTTCCTACACGATAGAATCTTTTGTTTTCACTTGCAACCTTTGCAGCTTCCAAGAATTTTTACTCCTTGTGGTTTGCTGAGATGCGCGGGGTTCAATAGTCTGCCACCAGGCCCTGGCCCAAGGTCGAGGATTCCCTCCTTTTCCTTCCCGGTATTGTCCTGCATCCTGCAAGGCCCTTCTCCTTACTTTGCTGCGGCTGTCGTGACAAAGGGGACTGGCACCAGGCACACTCCTGCTGCCGCGGTGACAGCTGCTGAGCACTCGCCAAGCTCTAATGACAATAGCATGACCTCAGATACTTTATTAAGAAAGAAAAACTTGAAAGGGAGGGTGCACTTAAAAGCAGACAATAACACCTCGTCTCAATGCAGTGCATTGTTTTTGCAAGCCCAGGATAGAAATGCTTTAATATAATCTTGGCCTATTCTCTCCCAGCTTCCCTCCCCCTTTTATGCACAGGTTCATCCACATCCATGGTAGACTGGAGTTCGCAACAGCCTCTGTGTGACTCTAAATGTGCAGATAGATGTTATGGACGCTGGGCTCAATATGAAGCCAGGCATCATATTTGCCAGGCTATAGTTTCAATGCTGCTGTGACAATGGTTATTTCTCTGCGCTTCACTTTCTCTGGGGTGATGATGGGGTAAAATGAGGGTGATGGTACTTTAGTCCCCACAACAAAACCTCCTGATCTACATGGGCCTGGATGGAGAGGGAGTGTGGGAGCTGTGCTGCTGCATGGAGCTTCTCTCCTTCAGGGACATGGAAGAGGAGGACCCCAGTGGGCTTGTGTTCAGCTGTGCCTGAGCTCTGCAGCCATGATGGCTGTGGCAGAAAACCTTTGCCTGAAGCCACACAGAATGCTTGAGAATGAGTAAATAGGCTTGGCAGAAGGAGGAAGTAAGAGCGGGTCAGAAAAATTCTGACTAAACAAGTTTTTGTTGGAATTTACCGATTCATCAACATCAAAGCACTTTGTGGAGAGGGTCCAATTTTGACAAAGTTGCTTCCAAAACCAGGCAGAGCTTGAAAACTGCCTGCTAGGCACATTTTGGAAACCTGGCTAGTTTTATGCTGATTTATGCTGTTGGTTCCTTAGCAGTTCATTAACTGGCTGATAAAAAGTGTATCTTTCCAGGTGCAATTCTGAAGTCACAGTCTCCAAGCAAGGAATCCCATGGTGGTCAGTGTCTGTGACCTTGTTCCTGCTGCTTGTAAAACCCCTGGGTCATTGGAACATTGGCTCTGCAGAGTGCTATCAACTTTTATCAGATGCTCCTTTTTTCAAATATAGAGAAATCAACTGACCTAAGAGTTGCTGCTTTCAGTTCTGGGACCTTTTAATTTGAATGTAGAAACAAAATGTCTGCATTTCATTTCTTTTTTATACATGCTAAAATAAATCCATTTATTTAAACAGAATTACAACTCAGCTGAATTTGTGTAAATTGGGTAAGTCCGCTGAATTGCTCCGTAACCTTTGGAACATAATGAAGGCCACAAAAATACCTAATTATTTATCCTCTCTGGCTGGAGTGAACAATTCTTCTCTTGCTTCTTATGGATGATACTGGTGGCAAACCTTAAAAACAAAAGGAGAGGAAGAAGAGGAAGAAAAAAAAATACTTGATGGATCTGGTTCTTCTCAATATGGAATTCCTTCTCTTTTATCCTCTGCAGCTGGGTTTGTGTGTGTGTGTATGTGAGACAGGGGGAGACAGAGAGGAAGGGGTATTTCACATTTCCCATGAGATGTTTTGTTTGGGGCTATGATAGCTGGATTCATTATGCATAATCTACAAGGCACTATAGAGCATTTCTTGAGCTTGTCTTCATGGGAGGGAAAATTTCTGTTTTTTTGATTTATTTTCTTTTTCCCACGGAGGACTTTTCCAGTGTCTAGTGTAAACTTAGAGTACTGGAGAAGCACAGAAATATGCCATTGCTTTCAGGCTTGCCCATGTCCAGATGTGCATCACAAGATGTGCTAGCTTTGGGGAACATAAAGCAAACTGAAAGGAACAGGATTTTACTGAAACAAGCAGGATTCTACAAAAAGAAACAGACCAATAAAATCTGTTCAGAGAACACTTTCTTTCATAGTACCTACAGTTATGCAATTGTGCTAATGCACTGTACTTCAAAATATGCTTGTATTTTGCAGCAGACTCTTTGCTATTTTTTTTCAATTGGACACAGGATAATCTTTTAAGTAATGTGTTTATTTTAGCTTTGTTTTTCCCAATCCCCAAGGTCTGCTAGGATTTCTCTCCTATCTTTTTCATGTGCCAATGACATTGGTTGTTACAAGGTCAGGACCAGGATTCATTGTGGGGGGCAACAGTGCTATAAGGGCTTGACATGAGATCAGAAGTAATGCTTCAGTGAATTTAAAAAAAAAAAAAAGGGAGAAAAAAAAGTAGCAAGGCTCATGGTGCCGAAAGATCTGGGTTTCCCATCCAGACACCATCTGTGAAGCACTTGGGGACAGTGCCTAATGTCTGAGTCATCATGTTTGGCAGTCCTTTACCCAGTGGTCTGTTTCCCTGGGGGGAATATTCATTGGGGGAGAAAAGAAATGGTAGAAGGGCGGAAGACAAACTGCCCTTTAGCCCCATGATTTATATTTGGTCAGAGTACCCCTGTTCTATTTTCTTTTACTTGGAATGTATCTTGGACATGTTGTTTCAATATGAGACAATCAGCTGGGCTCTCAGAGGAATGTCCCTGGAGACTCAAAACAGCCTCCCAGTAGGGTAATATGTTCAGCAGAATTCTAAGATGTATTCTCCAACATCTGCAGTCTATTTGTGCCTCCAGAATATTTCCCATCAGCATTTGGGGAATCAAAAGGCACTTTGAGAGATGGTCACCAATTCTCTACACTGCATGATAACTTGTAAAATGTTTACTTCTTTAAACTTCTACTGAGCTGGTGGTTGTTTCTTTCCTTTTTTGAATTTTTTTTTTAAAGAAACTAATAACAGAAGGACATGAAAATACACTTTGAATTATTTTTCATATGAATGGGTTCTGAATGTAGTAGTAACCTCCTGGGAAACAAGAAGGCTTAAGGAGTTAGTATGGACAACACAGTCAATATCTCTTCTGGGTGTGTGACAGAAAAAACAACTTATTAGACTACACATTAGAAGTAAGTAGACAATCAAACAGAGAGTATTACATCTAAGATGCCGTGTCCTCATTTTCATTATTTCATTTGGTTTTAGTAAGGCCATACCAAAAAAAAAAAAACCAGACACAGAAGTAGAAACAAACTCCAGGCAGGTAGCAAACATAGCAGAGAACTACAGAGAACATTTTCCTTATAGGAAGAAATGGAAAAGACTAAGATTATTTATGCAGGAAAGTAAAAAGAACAAGAGAACATACAGCATGTGTCACTCAAGAATAACTGATAGTATGCAGAAAGCCAATTTAAACCTCCGTTTCAACCTTCTCAGTGATATAGGAATTAGGAATGTTCAGAAACAAAAGGAAATATTAATTGATACAATGTGCAATCAATTGTGGGCATCGATTTTGCAGGGTATGATTTGTACAAACAGCAGAAAGTTGCCTGAAAGATTGAGAAAAATATTGTGTACAAATATTAAATGAAAATGTCATCTAGGCAAGATAAAACCAAATCCATCTAGCTTTATTCAGGAGGGCATATAAAGGTAAGAAGAAAGATGAGCACATTACCACAATGATGGGAGCACAAGGGATCAAGGGTTCTTATGGCAGGAAGTCTCTTGGTCACCTGTTGGTATTCATGGGAAGCTGTCTGTATCTGTGACACTGATTGCTATTTGATTTTGGTGACCGGGAGCACTCACTAATTAAGAAATGGATTAAATTCTTTCCCGTTGTTACTCTTACTCATGAGCTGTAAGATTTCACGTGGATGAGAGGAGGCATTTATCCATGGAACAGCGACAGTGAGGAATTACAGGCAGCTCTGCCCTAGCACTGCTCTTATTGGCTGTGTGTGCAGACAAACTATCAAATTCAGTGGGCCAGAAAGAGGTGTATTATGGCAATCTCCTATCACAAGGAAAAAGAAGCAAGCTGTGGTGCTGCACATGAAGCACATGAACTCACACCAAACAATAAAGAAAACATCTAAGGTTTTGATTTCATTCATCTTTTTATTTTTTTTTTCTCTTGGATACTTTCTCTGTTTCTGTTCTGTGAAAGCCAAATAAAAGCAACAAATAACCAAAAAATCCCTAAACAAACAGTTGGGACTTTGACTTGTGAAACTGTATTTGCATGTTTGTTCTGAAGAGGTTCCCATAGCCCGGCTCTGACTTTTATCTATCCCCACAGGATGTACTCCTACACTTTTTCTTCCAGGGTCCCATGCTTCCTGTGGGTGTTCTCACAGCTGCCAATTCAGACAGCTCAAGTCTGGAATAGACTTTGCACAATCCTGAAGATGCTATTCTCTCACTAAGTCAAGTGATTCCACACAAAAAAATGGCAGATGTTTAGCATCAGGAATCAAAACAGCATTTTCGCACCACACAGCACATTCTTCCCTTCCAGATACCTTTCATTTCCTCTCTACAGGATATGGAGCAATTTTCCTCTTTTGCTGCTGTTCATGTGAACTCAGGAATCTGTGAATTATACCAGGACATTTGAATTCCCGTGTAATCTTTTCTGAGAGGTAACGGGGCTTGGTTCACTGATGTCTCATGCTTCATTTTTTCCTGCCTAGAAGATAAATACAGGGGTAATAACACTGGTTTACTTCTTGTCCTTGATTTTCAACACCTGAGAAACAAGACCTCCTGAATGCAATCTGTACTTCAGAGTAAGAGTAACCACGGGCCACAGATACCTAAATGGGTATTAATTGTTTCTGCAAAGGGGTCTGGAAGTCTTGGAGCTAAAGAGATCAGATTCACTGATGCTGGAGATGAATATTCTTAACGACATCAATGGGTATATTCCAACTGGGATTCCAGGCACCTGTGACCTTGGATTAGCCTGTGGTGTTTTCTTACGGTGATCTAGACCTTTTATGAGGTCTCACTGAGCTGTGCACGTGGCCCTTCTTCACCAGACTTTTCCCTGGCCCAGAGAAAGGCACATGGGTGTTGTGCTGAGCCCAGCTCTCGCTGTGTCTCTGGAGTTTCTCAGCACTGTTCAGTGCAAGGTTGCTGTGATACTCTATTTCCCACTGGAAAATGTCTTAAGTACACTTATGTAGTTCAGGGTGAAAAAAACTTGGGAAAAGCTGTGCCTACCAGTCCCGATTCCAAGCAGCAAAGAGGAATTAATTAATTTGCAGTCTGATTCTCTGTCACAGAGACCCTGGGCTTTCCACACATTCAGAGTTTAGCACTGTGACACTGTGTTTAAGCTTTAGACATAAAAAAATGAACACATTGCCTAACAGAAGATAAAAGAACTGCATGGCTGTCACATAAATTATTTAAGCCAGTAATTAAGTTACTTTCTTTGCCCCCCATTCACTAAATTACTTCATCAAGAAATTACAAGCTCTTTCTCTTCCCATGATGAGTCTGAGACAAAAAAAAAATAGGAGGTACATTACAAACCCATCACTATGTGCAATGCTGTTACCAATCCCCATTTTTACTAAGAATTTACACTATGCTGCCTGTGTTAGACAAATCTTTAAAGGAATCTATAACCATTTGGAAGATGAAGAATTCATGCAGAATTACCCTTTTTTTAGTGTTGTTTGGTGGTTAGGATTATCTGAAAGCTTTTAAAATCAGCATTTTTAACAATGTAACATTCTCCCAGAAAAAATGCCTGCTCTCTCTGCAAATGTTCAATTTTGCTTAGAAGATTTAACGTCTTCTGTAGACTATAGGATTTTAAAAGCTTTACAGAAATACTTGGTCTTTTGCCCATTTTTGAAAAGGAGGGGATGGGACATTTCCAGACAGCTATGCAAAATAAGCCCCGTTTACACCAAACCCTTAACATAAACATATCATGCATAAGCTTAGCAGCTGTATAGAAGTCAGCAGAGAGAGTGGAAAGGCTTTTGAACTCATATTTCCACACTGGACAGATCTGCAGTGTTAGTACTGGTGGCAGATGAGGGATAGACAAGACCAGGCATACTTCTGAGGTTTGTAACTCTGTCTTGTGTGGCTTCCCCTCCAACATCTGGAGCTGGGGGAGAGGTGCTACACAAACCTGTATGACAGATTGCCTACCCAAGGCTTCCCATATGTGATGGGCAGCCTAAAAGGTCTTTGTTGGTTTAGTGGTAGACTTGGCAGTGCTGGGTTAATGGTTGGACTCAATCTTGAAGGTCATTTCAAATCGAAATGGTTCTATGATTTTATGTTTCTATTGTTTGACCATACAGAGAAGAGTGACTACAATTTTTATCAAGCAAACTGAAAAAAGGGCAGCAGTGTTGCAGGATAAAAACGTTCAGTGCTTGGCCTGAATCTTGCAGAGATCACTGCATATTTTACCAGACACTTGCTGTGTTCTTTCAGGCTTCTCAGGAATATCTCTTGCAGAAACAGTGTAGGCAGTGTGTCCTCCAGTGTGAGCATCCTGGAGGAAAACGCAGGTCCTGCTCTGTACAGCTTCCTCCCCATAGATGGCTGTTGCTTTACTTTTTCTGCTCAAGGTTAAAAGAAGGACTAAGGGTCAGTATTACACTTCATTCTATACATTTTTTTTTAGTCTGTAAGATTTCTAAGAAAGTTTTCACACTTTTGAGCATCCAGCACACTAGAGACATAATAGTTCTACTTCTGGTTTATTCACACACTACGCTTTCACATTTCAGACCCTTATATGAGTCTGCTGGAGGCAGTAAGAGGAAAAGACCTTTCTCAGAGCAGAGATTGCAGATGACCTCATGCTGAGGGGACAGGATGCAAAGCACAAAGCTCTGAGGTACCCACGGGGAACCACATGGAACTTTGGCAGGTTTGTGACACTTCTGTTTTGATTTGCAATGTAGTAGGTCTATATTCCTGGAGTTTCCTGGCAAAATAAACATTTTAAAGCACATATTATTACAGACATGTTCTGGACTCAGTAAAAATCAGGTGTGCATATTTCAAATCAGTTTTTCTTTTGGTACAGGCTTTCCAGGATGCAGACATACAACTATATTCTTAAATTTTCACTGTGCTCTAAAAGATGTTTTCTCAACAGTCAGAAGGCAACAGAGTTTTCTCTTACTGAAAATATAGCCATCTAATTTGATTAATTGAATGTCCTTCAGGACACTCATCCATTTTAATACAAATGTTGACAAATATCATTCAAAATCCATTGTACATTGGGGATTAGGATAAAAGCAACTTCAGTCTTCTTTCTGATGTAAATACAGCAGTTGGATCTTTCCTGCTTTTCTCGAAAGAAAAGTCTGTGACTTGTTGACAAATTGGCACTTTTTCTAGTGTTCCTTGTCTTGCAAATAGGCATAAGGATGAGAATTGAACTTTATTTGGCCTGGACCATGAAGCAGTTACAATAATGTCTAGTTTTAGTAGATAGTGATATTACAAATAGGTCCTTAGTAATAAACTGGTTATTTGCTGAACAGAAGTGCTATACTGGCTGCTAATTACAACCCTATGTTGGATATAGTGCCAAGTACATATTCTCAGTATTAGCCCAGAAGGCACTGGTTTCCAAAAGATAAAAGCACTTCCAGTAAATTCAGTTGTGAGACTGGTGCCTGAGACTAATGGCACCAGACAGCAGCTTAAAAAAGCTGTGGTACCTCCTCCTTAATCATTTGTACGTCTTTTTCCTTAGATAAATTAGGGGTTATTGACTAACATACTTGGGAACACAAACTCTGTGAACTACTCATTGAGTTTGAGTTGATCTATGTGGGGATCAGTCACGAACTAGCAAGACAACGGCGTCATACATTTTACAAGATGGGAAAAAAGTAAATATTACTAAATAGCTACGATGCCATGGAAAGGGCAAAAGGTTATGAAAATTATTGGCTTGAGGAAGGAGTCATGTATACAGAGGGATGGAAACACTTGGCTAATAAGTGTGTGGCATTCCATGGCTGTGATATCAGAATTCCCAGTACCAGGCGACTTCCCTTTTCTGAAATCTTCAGCAAATGCCTAAATTTCCCACAGATAAAGAAGAAAATCAAATGGGAAAGATAACCCCCTGTAAGTGGGAAATGTTTTTGTACTAGAGAAGAGCACCACTATTCAGTTGCATGGACACAGCCTCCTCAGTGCAGGTTAATATTTAAGGATCCCAAAAAAGGCCCCTGCTTTTTCTTTGGATGCATTTTTCTCTGTTACTTGGGCTGGACAAATTAAAAAGGCGTATGGTGCTTTAACATAAAGGAATGAAACCTCAATGACTAATTTCTGTCCTGTTTACTGCCATCTATGAGTTTTATTGTGTAGTTTCAATCACCAAATTCCTTAATACTCTGTATTTTAAGGAAAAGATCTTGTGGCTTTATTTTGTAGATATGCTCTGGCTGGGTATGTGTCTGCTAGGATTAGTTGTGAGGCCTATTTCATATATCAGTATATTGTAAAATATGCTGCTGTCTCCATCTGGCTGCTCTGAATCTTGATGTGCAACCCTAAAAGGAGACCTTGGACACAGCAGTTCTCTTTGTGTCTCTTGCATCTTCTGAACTTCAGTCACCCTCTAGAAGCCTTGTGGAGAACTGCCCTACCTACTAGATAGAAATGACAGATTTTGCAAATTGTGTTTTTTTGGTTATAGTCGGTTTGTTTGAATTAATTTGTCTTGGATAGTATTGTTGCATGGCGATGGGACTACAGAAAGTGCTTGACTCACTGTAAGCCTTCCCACAGAATGTGAAAAGGTTGTAGGCAGAAGGGCCTCAAAGAGGTAGCCTTTGATGTCCCAACTACCAAAGTAAATTCAAGCCTGTCCCCATTTAAGAGAGAAGCATCTAAGAGAGAACAGAGAGAAGCATCTAAAAATCTTAAAAGTGCTTTTTAATTCAGTGCATTGATGTGGATGGGAAATTATGCTCTGTTAGCATGGATGGACATGCTGTGGTTCTGTTTCCCATCAAAGAATGAGAGGTTTCACCTTATGGTCATTTATCCTGTTTACTTACTGCCACTTCTCAATATTCCCCTCACTCATTTTGGAATTCCTCAGGCATTGACTGTTCCTCTGAAATGCCAGTGAGCCTTGACAAAGAAAAAGCCACAAATGAGTAGCAGTTTTACAAAGCTTTATATCTGAGAATCACCAGTCCTGCCATTTCAGCCACCTGCTGCCTGGTGTGGCACTGAGAACAACTACCTCACCCTCAGCCCCTGTGGGCTCTTGGTTCAGGCAGCTGCAGTGAGAATTCTTCTTCAGGCAGTCCAGCAGTGCAGGCTGCCAAAGTTCATCTCCTGTGTGCTAACCTACAGGGCCTCTGCATGTGAGAAACATGAAAGTATGACCCCTTTCCAATGGATGATCTAAGGAAAATCGCATAAATGAAAATACAGCAGAGTCCGGTCATCTGTAGTTATAAATAACTTCTGTTGTTTGGTCAGCTGGAATCACACAAACATGTTATTGTTAGGGGCTGCAAGTGTATGCATAGAGATTGTGAAATGGGAATAATGTAGCAAATGAAAGGAGTAATTAACCAGATAAATGCTTGGTGTCTCTCTCACTCTGGCAACCTAACAGATGGACATATGAAGATTTGCAATGCTTTGATTACTTGACCCTAGGCACAGTTCTTCCCCTCCCTTTAGGGGCAGGAGTTGGATTAGAGTGAGAACAGCAGAAATAGTCCTTACAGAAGAAGGAGGAAAGTAAAATAGCCTTGCATCTCAGGTCAGCTTTTCTCTATGTTTCCCCCACCCTTCTTGTGAACAATAAGTCCATTTGCTATCTCCTTTTCCTTCCTTCCCCTTCCCTCCCTGCAATACTTGGCCTGGGAACGGGGTGAAGGGGGTTATTTCTAGTAGCACCCACAGCAAGCAAGAGGGTGGAGGCCCTTGGTAGCCAGGGAAGGGCTTGGAGGAGGCTGCTCACAGCCACCAGCGTTCTAGTCTGGAAGGAATGGAGTGAGGAATGCCTCTGATCCACAGCAAAACAGACTAGCAGCTAAACAAGCACTGGGGAGCCAAGGGAGTGTGCTGGGGCTGTGTGATGAGCCAAGCTGGTACCTCACTGAGGGAATTGCCAGACTGAGTGATGGGCAGGCCTTAGGTGCAGGCTCTGCAACAATTGCTTATCAGATTGGGATCAACTGTTGCTCTGGGAAGATGTCACCTAATGCAAGAATTTAAAATGCTGCAATAATATGTTCGAGACTTCTCAGATGTGCTGCAGTGGGGTGCCCCATGCTCTAATAAAGTGTGCTGCCTCTATGTCACCTTGATGCAGCCTTTTGTGCCTAAGAGCAAAGAAGACACTCCTCATTGCTTCCTAAGAACCGAGAGAGACAAAGCAGGATGCTCGGGAAGCTTAACAAGAACTGGAGGAGACACAAAGGCTGCCTCTTTAGAAAGGGGCAAGATAGAGAAAATAAGCAGATTTGGCCCTGGGCAATTTATATTTGTTCCTCTTCCCTTCTGCCTTGTGCAAATATTACTCTGCTCTCTTAATTTTGGCGTTTCTGCCCTTGCCTTGCAGACCTGTGCAGTGGGAAGTCAAGCAGGCAGCCCAAAGGCACCACAGCCAGAAGAGAAACAGGAGGAGGATGTGGAAATAATTGGAAATCCCTGGGTTCCAGAAAGTCAGCAGAGAGCATGCCAGCGCCCTTAAGCTAAGGAGGGACCTGGGAGAGGGTGCAGTTTGCATGTTTGGAAGGAGAGAGGGAAGTGCGTGTTAATAAGGCAGTGTGAAGGTCTGTGAACTGAGGAGAGGCATTCGAGGTGGGAACCGCACCCTGTCTCTAATTCCCTCATCTAATCTGGCTGCAGCAGGAGCCCACACAGAAAAACTCTTTCAATCCCCTTGCTGTCAGCCGTCTCCATACCGCTTTTGGGCTCTGCAAATGGTTAAAATGCGAAGCATGGGCGGTGTGTGCGTGCTGTGTTTTGTGTCAGGTTAAAAAACTTTGATGTTGAAAACTTGTTTTTAAAATAAATTTCCTCATGTTGTGAAGAACAAAGCAGCAAATTTGCTACCTGAAACAGCCCCCATATCAGTTAAATTATCAAATGCAAATGGGTTATTGGAGTAATTCAGGAAAAAACCCCAAATGACTTCTTAAGAAACAGGCTATACATTTAAAAGATTTATATTCTTCTCACTCAAGAACAGTGCACAAGCAATATGGATGTTCCCAGCTCTGCTGGCTTTTTATCACACTCTGACAGTGTCAGAGAGATCTCCTATAGGCTGAGCAGAAGAGTTTCAGCTTGTTCTGCAGGACGCTTTGCTGGAGCAAAGAAACCCCTCCATAGCCCAAGACTTCAACAGGTTATTTCATATGTTAGTTCAGCCAGTGCAGAGGGGGTGAAAATTACCCTCAAATGCTCCTTCTTGGAAAGTCCTCTGGAAGGCAGGGGAACTTCCCAACTTTAGAGTACTGCCAAAACATCCTATTTCTGAAGTCTCTTCCAGAAGAAATGCTTTGTAGGACTGTGCATTTCCTTGGGACACTCATCTGGAAAAATTAGGATAATTTCTTTAATCAGGCATTGTGGTTGGGGTAGGGAGAATCGAGGAGCCGCATGACCTCTCTCATATGCCTGTCCTTTGTGGCTGTGTAGGACAGGGAGAATCCATCCTCTGCTAATGTGCCACTGCAGGCTTAGACAGCCCAATGAACCATTCTGATGCCCTCAGGCTCCTTCAACTTACTTGAAATCAAGCTACAGAGCCACTTTCCTGCATGGAAGCTGCTCAGCAGGACAAACAGGGAAGAGGTAGCAGCTGCTTAGAGCTCTCCCCTTTTGCATCCAAGCTGATTGCTGGCCCTGAGGTGCAGGGAGGGGGAAAGGGTGACGGGAGGCAGCTGGGGAATGTGATGCCCTCTATATCCTCCTTCCTGTAGTGACAAGCCTTATTCAAACACTTCAGTTTAAAAAGCTCAGAGTGCAGCTCCAGGAGAATGCTTTCAATTCATAATCAAATGTGGGGCAATAACAGATGGATAAAACAAACAAATGTGGGGGAGGATGAGGTACGTACTCAAACACTCTGGAGTGTGTTCTGGGAAGAAGACACCCACTTTCTACATGTTATTTCTCATTCAGGGAAATCTATGGGTGAATGAACTTTGGGACCTTCTTCACTGTGCTCAGAAAAAAGGCTGGAAGATGCACCTCTATTTTTTTTTTTTCTAGTGTGGAAACAGTTCTCATGTCCTTGCAGACTTTGAAGCTCTTCCTATTCCAGCTGTATTACTCCTCTCCTTCTTACATGAGGAAACTGAGCAAGTAGCTTGTCTTTCTGATCAGCACTAATCCTACCCTGTCCCTTTGCCAGGAGATGTTGAGTGGAGCCCTGGCACAGCAACGCCTTGGTGCATTAGCGCTCCACAAGCCTCATTGTGTGACCATCCCCACGATCCCTGCTCCGCAAGCTCTGCAAGGGGCTCTTCTCTCCGCTGCTGCACTGGGTTACCCCTGCATGTGCAGCCAACTCCATTGTTCTGTTGGTGGTGATAATACATAGGTTTTTGCAGCAAAGAAAGCCTCCATGCAAGCTGGGGGCTTCTCAAGGCACGGCGGGGTCGGTCACCACAAAAACAAGAGAATGCTTGAGGAGTCTATAGTGATTTATCGTCTTAATGTGTGCTTGAGCTCCTATGGCTTGGGACTGCATATGAGATCAAAAAGCTGCAGCAGACACGGGGACATTGGTAGTAAATGAAGGACCTGACAAAAACGTGTAAGGTGAATTTTCTCGGTTTAATCTTGTTAATCAGCACAGGGTTACTAAGCAGAGAACGAGGATCTCTGCAATTGTCAGGCCTGTGTGATATTAGCAATAAGTGAAGTACGTCATCATCTGGAAATCATGTTTTAACTTTATGGGGAAGTGGCATATAGATTATAATAGCAGAATTTCCCTTCTACTCTCTGTGCAGTCAGAGATCTCTGACCTTTAATTTGTTTTCAAATGTGATCAGTTTCTGCCACCTGTCAGCCAGCCACAGATGCAATATCGTACCAGTAGTGAGGTAAAGGACAGAACAACGTGTAGTCAGTTTGAGGAAATGGCAATATACCTTTTAAATCAACAGCAGTAGTTCAGTTCTAGAAACCATGACAAAAAGCTTTTTATTTTTTCCCCTGAGTTCAGTTTTGGAGGCTTGTTTTGAAAATGGAACATTTTCTTGGCATGCCTCTACTGATTTCTTAAATGTGCCAGTGGAGGAAACATCATGCTCCTGTGTCTTCAGCTTCTTTGTAATAAGATCCAGTTAAACAACTAAAGACATTAAAAATTCATTAGAGCTTTTCAATGGTGTAGTCAATGAGACCTGTTGTTTATCAAAGCATTTCCAGCCAAATAAAATGTCTTTTTTTTTTTAATGCATAAAGTGGAAGACATTTGTTCAGAGTGCTTTGTATAAAATTGATTTTATATTTATATGTAAATTATTTTACACTTCTTTAATGAAGCAGTAGGTAAAGTTAGGTAATAGGGCAGATCCGTGAGAACATCTCAGCTTCAACTGCCAAATTCCCCTTTAGGTCAAACAGCACAGGTGAATTACATCACAGTACTAGGGCGGTACTCAGCAATAAAAGAAGTTAATTGCAAATGCTTCATTATTATCCTCCTCATGAAACATTTTTAGGGTACCTAAAGGTTTGCAAGTGAAAATATGGTGAGCCAAATTCTGCTCTGATTTCCTAATGGTGTCTCAGAAAGAAGAACTTGGGTGATCCATATGAACTATCAGCCCCCAAATTATTGTTATGCTTACTTCTAGCACTACTAGAAACATAGGACGCTTTGGACAAATCAGAATTGTAATGTCGACACAAATGTGCCCCAAGAAAATAGCTTGTCAAGTCTCATTTTGAGAACACTAGATTGTGTTCTATTTAGTTTTCTGGAACAGCAGCAGGTTAACTGATACTTAATTTCTGTTCAGCTGCATCAAATGTGACCAAATCAAGTGCCAAAATAGCTGATGCAGTTTCTTATCACCCAGAAACTTGCACAAGTTCTTCTAAAGCTGTTATCATGGAAATAGCTCTGTTCAATGTGATTTCAGTTCTACCTCTTGGTGTGGTTACTGAGAATGCTAGCTGGGAATCTGAAGTTAACCACAATGTCCCGGTACAATAAAAGCTGAGCCAATGCATTAGATCTGCATGACCTTTCACAGGAATCTAGATTGGAGGTGACAGCAAATCTGACAATTGAGTTAAGACTCATGTTGGTGAGGAAAAATTGTGTGAGGCTTGCTGCATTTCCCATCAATCTAAGCACAGTGGGATCTGGTATTTTTGTTCGAAGGATTGTGTTATTCTTCTAAACCTTTTTGAAAGGGTAATGGACATTTATACTTGGAAGACTAGGGACCTATTTGAATTTAGGAGATTTCAGTATTTTAAGCTTTACATTAGTATTTTAAACGTATACGTATGATATAAAATCTGTGGTTAAGCATAGAACGTAATGTTTCTCCAGATGTTTACATACTTGACCCAAACTGAGAAAAAGATTGTCAAATAATTTGATACCCAGCTTGGGAGAAAAACTTGGTTGAAATCTTTTCTGAACTGTGAATCTTTAAAAAGAGTGATCTTAAGTGCACAGTATTTTTCAGTGGAAGTCTGAAAAGATTTTGCAGTCTTACAAGGACTATATACACACATTAAATATACACACATTTATATACACACATTAAATATGTACTCTTAAGCCTCCAAAGAAAGATATATAAAGTGTACTCCTTTCAATAGTGTGATTTATCACCAACAGAACATGCTCAATTCTCTGCATTTTTTCCTTGCATTTAGAAATTTATTCTTGTCAGAAGTACAGAAGCTTCCAAAGCCTCCTTTTCTTGTAAAGATGTGCCTGACCTTATCTTCTATAAAAAGCTCTATTTTGGCTAACACTCTATTTACATAGGAATGCAAGCATAATTAAATGCTGACAGCAAGAGGTCTGTTTGGGTGAAATCTGAATGAATATCTTATAGCGATGTGGTTAACAAACCTTATAAAAATAAAAAAGGAGAAGCTGCACCCTCACACACTGGGCAGTGTTAGCAGAGGGTGTCCTGCAGTGGAGGTATGTAAACAACAAGGTGGCAGTGTTAGGTTTGTGGTGTTGACAGCAGCATAAACAGCATAAAGAAGCCTTCTAAACAAAATCTCCAGCTGATCAGTGGAGCCGACCCACCACAGGCCTCCAGAGCTGCTGAGAAGGCGAGGGGCAGTGCTAGGGGTGCCTGTGTGTTTCTAGCCGTAGGGAAGGCAGGGAAGAGGTGCTGTAAGGTCCTGGTCAGCCATGGGGCTGTGAGCAGGTGTGACCCCAGAGGGGACCTGGAAGCTGTAGAGGGCTGGCACATCACAGGGCTTTAGCAGCACCAGGTCTGCTGCTGTCCCAAACACCAGAAAAGGAAGAAGTACCCGCACGGAAAGTTTATTTAGCAAAACACTAGACTTTCTCTGTCAGGAAAAAACAGAGTGAGTGAAATCCTGACCCTCTAAAATCCATAAGGATGTTACGGCTGGTTCCAGAGCCTGCATGGTTTTTGAGGGCACAGAAAGGGATCAATACTTCTCTGTCCATCTTTCTCCTTTTCTAGATTCTCCTCTTGCCTGCCTTGTTGGAGTCAAAAACCAATCTGTGTTGTAGAAATCACCCATGGATGCTTAAGAGCAGTGTGGCATGAAGGAAGTACTGATTTGTGCAGTGTTGTGGATCTTCCTAAGAACAGAGGCTGAGCCCAGGTACCTTCTTTTTTATGTCACAGGCCATGAAAAGTAGCACTGAGATATGAACAGATGCAGCTGGTGTGTTTGACTGTGATAAGTGGTGGAAAAGCATGCCATATCTTCCCTCAGGAATGTGTTTATTGGTTGAAATGTTACATCCGAACATACCATATTTTACTGGTCAGTTTAAATAGGGAATACATATATACTTGTAGCAAGTATTTAAATAGATGGCTATATTTGGCTTTGCTCTCGTTAATGCAGTTATGTACTGTTGCCAATGTTTTAAAATCTATCTGTATAAACTTGGGCATTTAGATCCATATTTCAGTTTACAAAGAAGTGGTCTCATTTTCCAAAGTACTGAGAGACTAAGAGACTTCTTGAAAAATAATTGTATGAGCATCAAGTGAGGTGTTGACATGATTGCATGTAGATAGATCTGGTCACAGTTGTTCATATAGAAACCAGATCCATCCCAGATTCCATTTCAGAAAATGTATAGGTGCATTAATTCAGTGCTAATGTGCTGTGTCTCAGCAGCAATAGCTTTTTAGTGAGTGACATCTGGGTTAAAAACAGAAGAAGAAACTGTTTTTGGAAGATTCCTAGGTTACAGTATTTAGAATTTCTTTGTGGCTGCAATTATATCTACTGAACAGTGAAGTATTTAATAGCATATTTTGTATCATCACCTTTATTTGGCTTGTAGTATAGTTGATTAAATTTAGAAGACTATACAAGCTTGTCCTTTCTTTTTAGTTGACTGATAGAAGTAATTTGTCACTGTTTCCATCGCAGGCCACATGATTAAGATCAGAGTCAAGAACACAACTGTGCAGATCTCAACCACTGGGACCATTGCTGTGCACTGAGATAACCAAAAAAGGTAGAGACTGAAAGAAGACAGTGTGATTTGAAATTAATCAAGATGTAACAACTCCCTTCTGTAGGCTGTGGTTGGGAATTCTCAGCTGAGCTGAGTGTGCCAATGGCTGATTCACAACTGCTGGCCTGTTCCTTCCCTGACCTAACGCTGTGCTCTTCTCACAGCTGCTGAGTTGCTGATAAATCCTCTGAAGCCTAAAACCTTGGGTTGCCTGAGGTTAACGGAGTCCTGACAGTCTGCACCAGTTGAAGATCAGTCTCTGGGTGTCTGAACCCTACAGGGAGCATTCTTTTCTAATGAGCAAGATGTTTGAGGGAACTGCAGGGACTGTGATCTGAGAATACTGGGGGGAAACAACAGCCAAGACCCAAATGTTAGTTCCTTTGGTAGCAGCTAACACATTTCCTGACTGCAGTGTTGTCCATGTAACTTGAAAAGAATTCTGAATGAGTCTGTGGCAGAATAAACTAGTTAATGAGATCATGGGAGAGGGCTTTTTTTTCCTTGATGACCAACCGTTGTCTGGTGGTAATAAATACACGACAACCACAAGTAATGGAAGAGTTTATCATTGCCAACAGTTCTGGATCCCAGGCTTTCTTTTCCATGGGCCAGTGAAGTGCACAGGCCACACTGTAGTTCAGAGGAAGAACAGACAAGCTGAAAGCAAAACATAGTTTCTCCCTTCCAGTGTGGGCTTTTGCAGTGTTTCTGGGAAAAAAAAAATAGCTCTCTGTAGAGTATTTCAGTTAATCTTTAGAGACCAATAATAAAGTTCTAGGAAAAGTATGCAAAGGAACAGATAGGCCATTTTCCATCAGGATGGCTGTTCTTGATAAGAAGATCTGCTTCTGATTAACATGCCAAGAAAGTACTTAGGTTGAAAGAGAATTTTACTAGACATTTTAAAGGAAACTGTTTAGAAAAATGCCATGTACTGACCTCTGAGAAAGCTCTGCAGAATGAGTGTTTCCTTCCAGTTCACTCTGAGGTTTCTACCTTCTCTGTCATGCACTCAATAGCAACAGTAATAATACCAATACTTTCAGTGCTGCAACACTCTCTACTTCAAAGCACTTCACAAACACTGGACTAGACTCAGTCTGGTCTTCTACGGATGTAAACTTTCTGTTGAAACCCTGGCTCTGTTATAGTGAATGGCAAATTTCCCACTGACTTCAGTGGGACTGAGATTTCACTCACTCCTTGTCAAAGAATTTGGGCAAAGCAAACCTTCTGAAAGAGGTGAACGTGATAGCTGAAAGGAGATGAAACCTCTCTTCGTTGCAGAGAACATAGATTCTCAAAACAGAGCACAGGCACATCCAGGCTTTTAGGGGAATGGCAGAGGGAAGAAAGGCTAACCAGTTATCTCACAGTGTATCTTTTCTCCTAAGTCATGCATGAGGACAATTCTCTGGGTTGTTTTTTTTTTTGTGCCCTCAAACTTGTAAGTCTCTGGCATTTATATAAATATGACTATGGATAAATGGCTGCTTGACTTACTAGCTTGGTTATAGCTTACTGACTTCTTGATAACCTTAGTTTTCCAGTATTTGTGCTTAGCATTGTCACTTCATGTCAGAACAGCAGGACTTTATGCCCCTTTAAACAGGGGCAGACCAGTCAGGAGTCAGACCCTTGCTCATATGCATGCTCAAATGTGTTTTACTTTTTGACACTTAAAACACTGCAAGTATCTGGAATATTTTTAGTCCTTTTTATCACATTGTTCAGTGAAGACAGCCTTTAAAGTCTTTTTGGGGCCGAAGAAGATATTGTATGTTTTCACAAGTATGTTTAGAGATTGCAAAATGTTAAGTGTTTATTTTGTATGCATAAACATTGCTTTTATAGTTCTGTGATCCCAAAGAAATTATTAACAATATACAAGGCCAAAGAGCAGGCATAGTACTGAATATCAAAACTGAACAGTGAGGAAGATATTAAGAAATAAAAACGCTTTAAAATTTAGTTGAAACACTGAGTGATGTCAGCCAAGCTATATTTGCTCCTTCTGATCAGGGGTCTGTACCTGAAATCCTTATTCAAGGTAGAATTTTTATGATGTTGCCATCTGCCTTTGCTTTTGAATGATCCTACTGAGCATTTCTACCCTCCTGGGGTATATAAACCCCATCTGTCCAACAGTCTCTGTTACCTGAGCTGCTCTCATTTTCAGCTTCCAGTTGGTACATCCTGAACATTCCAAAGACCAGTCCTGACATCTTGGCCTTGTTTTTCTTTCTGCTCTTCCATGTGCGTATCTCATTACATGGAAGTATGCTGAAATGTATTTTACCATATAAAAATGTGATGAAAATTGAAAGAGGACTTCAGATTTTGGCCACAGTTGTTCTCTCCTTTTTTTTCTCTTTGCTATGTATAAGTCTTTACAGCACAGCCAGAAAAGAATGTGGAAACAGCTGAAATGTAAGTTGCTCTTCTACTTGAGTCTAAAGTCATAATTTCTCTGCGTATTTTGGAAAAGCTGCTTTCCAAATATGAGCTTCACAGAGTTACTGTGGCCTTGTATTTGCATTCTGTGCCTCATCACTAGGAGCAGCTGAACTAGTTTAAATTCTCAAGAGCAATGAGAATTTCACTAGAGACAATAAATCATAGACAACATGAACTTCTGACTAGTGTGAAGTCATTCAGAAATATATTTACCACCAGATCTCTGCAGTCTGTGGTATTCCCATCAGGTGATTAATCCTTTGTCAGGGTGCAAAAGGAGACAAGGAAATACAGCAGATAAGGAATACAACATTGCTTATGCTTCCAGACTCTTTGGGTGATAGAAACAGACTGCAATCAGTTGCAATGCCTTGCATTGCACACTTTTTAAAAATTCTAAATTATGACTGAAGTGATAAAGTGCTCTGAAGTATAGATGTGTGAGAGCATGTAGGTGTTTGTGCGTCTGAAGAATTAAAATTAAAACCACTGCATTAGCTTTCCGGACTAGCTTAAAATATATATTTTTTGATAGTTCTAAGCTTCTTTAGTTTTAATTTTTTTTCCCTTTGGGCTGGATAAACAGTCCCTGTTGTGTAAGAGAAACATATAGTATTTGAAATTGTCTGTTACAGTGATTACTGTCACTATTGGCCTCTGAGCATGCTTGCTCTCATAGGAAAACTTGGCAGCACTGGATGTTACCAGATGCTCAGAGATTATGAGTAAAAGCGGAGAGGAGCACAGGTGTATAAACCCAGGAGAAAGAACAACTCAATGAACAGGAATTATGATTAAATACAAGAAAGAAGAGTGGGTTGGTGGTGTTTGGGTAAAAGATGCAATTTTTCTATTGCAGAACTGGAAGAGATTTTGAGTGAAATCAGGGATGTAAAAGAAAAGTGTGGATCCCCTTACACACTCTTTCCCTTTTAGAATGACTCTAAATGTTGTGGTTATTGCTGTTCAACCTGATTGGCACTGTCTGAATGGGAAGGGGACAGGAATGATGTTTAGAACTGTTGATAAGGCTGCTGATTGAAATATTGCATGCCTCAAAGAAGCAAGGAATGGAAGGTGAATTCCATTGTCTCTAGTGAATTTCTGTTCTATTGTCTAGTGAAATTTTATTGTCTCTAGTGAATTTCTCATTGTTTTTGAGAATTTAAACTAGTTCAGCTGCTCCTAGTGGTGAGGCACAGAATGCAAATACAAGGCCACAGTAACTCTGTGACTAGCTTTTGGCTTCAGTCCTTATCCCTTCTTGAATGGCTAAAAGGAAAAGACTGCCATGTAATCAGAACTGAAATTTCATTAAAGGCATGGAACAGATTGTGTGGCTCTCATTTACACCTGCACAAAATTCGATTTGGTCCGGGAAGCCCAGCTCCACGCTGGTGGAACTGAGCCTAGTGTCTTATGCGTGGTCCCTGAGTCTGGCAGCAGTGGCGGGTGAGCTGCTCTCAGGAAATGGGGCATGTGTTTCTGTCCTCAGATCTGTGTGCTAAGTGCTAGGCCTGGCCTGACAGATGTTAGAGTGCCTCTGAGTAAGAAGGGAAATTATATACAAAAGTTTCCTATTACAGCTGGAATAAACAATTTCTTAGCTTTTGTGTATGCTTGTCTTTCAGAGAGGCACAGTGCTCTCACTCTGTAGGGCTGCTGATTAATTGCCACAGTTCCTCTGGATCCCAGCACCTCTGGAACCTGTGAGAAACTCCTTTTCATACTACTGCACTGACTTCTCAAGAAAAGTTTAAGTGCTTCATAAGCATAAATTAATTCAGCCAAACAGCATTTCTGTGATGTGGGAAAACCTGTGATGCCTACCTGACACCACTTACTTGACTTGCCTAATATTGCAAACTGAATCAGTGATGTAGATAAGAACCAAACTCGGGATCCCTATTCCTGACTTCCTTGCTTCAGACAGTGAATGCAGACATGGCAAACTCACAATACTCAACAGAACAAGTGGTTGAATTGTGACTAGTGCACCTTTGTATGATAGTGCCACACCAATTCCTTTTATAAATGCCTCCTCCCCCTTCAAAAACTAGCTTTAGTGAGAGGAAAGAGCTCTAAAGAACTCGCTCTTACAAGTGTAGTGCAGAACTTTTTATGCTCTTAATTTTTTACCCCCGTAGAACTGAGTGGCTTCATTTAACATTCCCAATCCACTTTCTGACTTAGGTGGCTTAAAGTTTAGATTTGGTTCCCTCTGGAGTCACCAGACAGGTGTGTATCTAGGAGGTTCTTCCAGAGGATGATTCAGAGCAGAAATCCAAGTCAGGTGGTCAGATTTGAGCTGAGTGAGTACCTAAAGCCTTGACAAACTCTTGTTCCTGGTTGCAAGAGGTGGAGCTGGGATTCATCTGACAGTACAGTATAAAAGAAATGAAATGTGTCTGACAGAGAAAAGAGCAAGAGGTGATTATGCCTATGCTATGTTTGTGCATCTATGAGGGCTCTAACCTATAAAGGCCAATGTATAGTGGAGACATCTATGTCACAGGAAACTTTCTAGCTTGATTCGCAGTACTGAGCACAACTCAGAAATGATACATTAGTTTTTGAAGGCTGATTAAAATTGCCAGTTTTGCATTAATAATGGGACAACCTGTTGTCTTTTGCCCTCTCCCTTACGTAAAAACTTCTGCCAGACATTAATTTTCCAGTCAGGGAGGCTAAATGCATGTGAACATTATCTGAGGTATCTTGAATATCTTTTTTAAAGACAAGACAATGACACTTCTCTGTGCAAGTTCAAACATGACTCTCCCATGTTGCAAAGAGCTGTCAAATTGAATAACAGGTACAGTGAAAGCACTTCTTTCCCAAACTATTCAAATGAGCATCACCTTAAATAAACAGAACCTGGCTAAGGGTTACATAAAAGATTTGTCATAGCAAGAAGTAATATTTGAATGATAATATCTCTTAATTTATTCATTATTTAAAGTTACTCTTTTAAATAGACCTAGAGCACTCTTTCCCAGGTAACCCCTGAGATAAAGTTATCAGTCTCTGTCTCTCATCTTCGCTGCATCCTGCTGTAAATAATGCCTTTGCACATGGTATCTCCTACCAGTGGTGATTGCAGTAACTCTTTGGCTCCCAACAGAAGTAGCTGGGGGTGTGGTTAAGCCAGGATGCAGCGAACATGATTCATACAAAAAACCTCAGACCTTGGACTGGTTGTAAGGGATTCCCACGTTTATTATGTGGGAAAGTGTTGAACATGTTGTATAAATTATACAGTGGAGCTGAAAGATTGGGATTTCCCTGTGTTAGTCAGTTGGTTACTACACTAGATTTAGACAGTCATTAAGGAAGAAAATAAGACTCTTTCTTATTATAGGCAGCAAGACAATATTCAGGATACTTTTTAATTAAGAGAATCCCAGAGAAATTAGAAAGTGATGCAGAAATTGGAGCAACAACTGATTTGCTTTTGAAAATAACCACAACCTTTACAATGAAATGGCTTAATACTTTTTTCTTGAAAGCAGTCTCTCTAGCAATTCAGTTATATTGACAGAAGACATGACCTTTTTATGGTATTCAGGGCATTTACAGTGTGTGACTACTTCTACTTTAGTCATCTGTTATGGTGCAGTTTGGAGGAACCTGGGTACCTCAATCTGCTAGTGTAGAGGAGGCAGGCATGATTCAGAGAAGCCAGGCTAAATGCCTAAAGGAATTTGAAGGAGATGGTGTGAATACCACCTGTGCTTCTACTCTGAACCTTATTTTTCAGGAATTTGTAGTTTTACTGTAAAATTTCTCTTGGAGCTCAAACTTTGCACATATGAAGTCAGAGACTGGTAGCAGCCACCAATTTTTAACAGCTGAGGATCTGGCCCAGGATCTGTAATTTTGTTTTTAACAGGTATTTGGAAGAGATTATTTTACAGCTTGTTCTAGTATGTACATTCCCAGTAGACTGTTCAGGTAATTACTTGGGCTGTAGTTCAAATATTCCAGTTCAAAATATACTTGCAAAAAAGTCTATTTTTCTGTGTACAGAGGTATAGAACAGTCACTTCTTTGGCAAGTGTAGCTATTCCTTTGTGAACAAATCCAAAGTTGTAGGTGTACAAATGAATGAATGAACATGCAAATATTTTCAGTTTGTATTTAAGGGTATATTTGGAAATGTGTACCTTTACACAGCAAAAATTTGTTACCTGGCAACACAAGGTTACACAGAATAAAGAAAAAATGAAGAAATGCTCATGGGAAAGAAGTTTGACATTGAAGGAAAGTCTTAGAGGCCATCTGAGTGCTGCTGATGTTCTCATTGGCTTATATGAAAGATATTTTCTACCTATAAATTTTTCTTATGTTCACAGGTCAGTAGGGCTTAGTTTGAATTCCTATGCTAAACTTATGTATATATTTATATTATGTATCTCCATAATTAATAAGAAGTTAAAGATCTCTGAGCCAGAACAAATTAAAGTGATATTTCAAACAAGGCATTCAAGCCTGATAATTTAGTGCTTTAAAGATCCTCTCAGCATAAATGTGAAATTATTCTGAACTGGGCACACTGGATGCATAGGACAGCTTCATAAGTTAATTTTCCCAGGTTAGAGTCTTGACAAACTGCCTCTGTTTGTATTGTGAAATGTATTTCTCAGCCCTGCTCCTGATTTCCCATGGAACCCTGCCCTTTATATTAGAAGCGAATAATTAGATCACTGCGTTTAATGTTATTATGCAGCTTGCCAAGGCTGGGTACGCTATCACTTGCTAGAAGGTGTTCTCGGTCACCCTAATGATTCTAAGGCAGGACCAAATCTTTACTTTCCCTTGGGAATCAACCTCAGGGTGGCGTCACTCAGTCAATGCATGACTTTTCTTTCAGGGTTTAACAAGCCTCACCAAAGACTAAATGGTGTATTGTAAAACCAGACCTGCAAAGTCTCACACACCTAACAAATGAGTCCCACTCCTTTTTGCTTAAGGAAAAATTAAAACAAAGGGGAAAAAAAAAAGGGTCTTGCCTAAAGGGTTTTCTCAGTGCTATTAGGAAAAAAAATCAAGTCAAACAAATCATCTTTCTCATACCTAGAGACTCAGTGACATTATCTTTTGCATGACACCATAACTGTGCTTTGGTGCTAGTGATTAAATGTTGTTCAGCAGGCTAAGCCCTGTCTGAGAAGTTCTGTTTAAGAAAAAGGACTTTGTGTAGAATGGGTTATTTGGCTTTCTAGCAGTTAAAAAAAATAACAAGAGGCTGGATAAGATTTTTGAGGAAGATTTTTTTATTACATGAGAAATAACTTAAAGAGAATTTTAGAATAATTTTTTCTTTAATCCAGGGATAATAATGCTACACATTAAAACATTGTTAAACATTTAAATGGGAAAATAGTACTGATACTTGAAATGTTTTAAAATATATTCTTATCTTCCCCCTGCACAGAATAATTGGGTAAAATAGCTGTATGTTATACTCCAACCTCTCTATTCTCATAAAGGACTGTAGCTGCAAATTTTTTACAGCTCCAGTCAAAATGACCTGAATTTAATACTGTCTCAGAAGACAAGCCAGGAACAGATTTTGTAAAGAGCATCTTGTACTTTTACATGCTATAGGGCACATGTAAGTGCTTTAAGGAGAGGATGAAACTGGCACTAAAAAATTCACCCTGATACCGAGAGCATCTTTGAAGCAAATGACTGCTGCAAGTTACAATATCAGTGCTTTGTCTTTATTCCACCTGCACATTCATTTAATCTAAATATAATGTAATGAATATCCTCCCAATGTGAAATATTTAACCTCTAAGAATCCTTTGTAGATACAGCCTTACCTTTTCATTTCACACACCTAAACCTTCACTCATATTCAGCTATCCCATCCCTCCCCTACCCCACACAACCTGTATGGGCCATCCACTTTTAAATAATAAGACACATAATTAGCCATTAATACACTAGAGGTTAATGAGTAGGTATAATCTCATTAACCTAATGGGAGTTACAGGTGTAACTTGTAAGCAGCCCTAGGCTGCCAAAGAGTGCAAAGGAGTTATTGCTATCTTTAAATAAAAGTTAAATAAACATGATTCATATCTAAATTTTCTTCATGTACCTTGGCATTCCAGAAAGTTTTATGATTTTAGCTGAGATGGTTAGTTGCTGCAAGCAAAAGGCTAGGAGGTTTGTCCTAGCTGAAATTCCTACCTAAAATGAGGCTGTTGATCGACTTTTCCTATGGGACTCAGTCATGTTTTCCTTTATATAGTAACTTTTTGTCATTGTTTTCTAGTAATTCAACTGGAAAATACAATTTGGTAAAATATCTACACATTTATTATTCAAGATCACAGGAAAAAATCCTGCTGTGTTGTAGTGCACTAGAAAATTTAGGTAAATGTGAATTTCTGTGAAATGTTTGTACGGTTGTTGCTATCAACATATACATGGTGTATATATTGTACTTTGCTGTTGTGAGCTCAGGAACAACTTGTCTGTACCCTGGTTTGGTTTGGAGCCACCAATGCAACTATTTACCTCCACAAATATGAATATTAATGAAAAGCTCTTCATTTGTAATTGCAATGAACTAGTGAGCTTCTAAATGAGAGAGACGTCAGACACAAACACTACATACCAGGTACTTATTCTTCTTTTTTGAGGCATAATTTTTTGACAGATAACTTTTCATACTTGCTTAAAGAAAAAAAAAAAATCCTTACCCTTCCTTAACTAATTTGATTGCATTCATTGACCAGAATATTTCCCTGTGATAGCCAAAGACACAGTACTTTTAAACGTTCATTAGGTTCCAGTAATTAATTACATAAATTTCATTAACACATTATTTAGTGAGGGGTTTGTATTATATTACAAACAGAATCCTTTGTCCTATATTTCTTTTCTTAGAATGCCTCAGAGCTTTCTTTAAAATTATTAAACACCACTTCAGTGGCAATTACAATTTTTTTATCATGAAAATGCACTGCATTTACTAGATTTTTCAACAGCATCCTACTTTTTTTTGAAGAAGCAGTGCAAAATGTAGCATGCTAGACCTTTGATGTCTCTGGAAAATGAATAGTGACTGCAGGGCAACTCCATCTAGCTATGGGTTGCTCAGGTCTCGTGGGAGAAAAGTTAAGTCCTGTTTCATCTGCTATCAGCTGGGAACCTGCTGCTACCCTCCATCTGCCTTCTCAGAGCATTTCACCTGCTTCCTTGCCAATCCAATCTCTGCAGACAGGCCGTGGAGCAACAGATGGGAGGTGGGGCGGCACGGCAGTAAGCGGAGCCGGAGGTTTGCTGGCAGGGCTCTCCGAATTGCTCCGAGTACTGAAGCTGGCAAGGGTGAGGGTGAAGCAGGTGAAAGGGTGTAGTCAAAAAAAAAAGGATGGGTGGAAAAAAGGAGTGGGAAAAGGGATTAAGACAGTTAGTTTATCAGAGATGGTTAGAGAGATGATATTCACAAGTATATTCTTTTGCCTTCGAGCTTTATTTCTTAATGATAAGGATATCTGCCCTCGATTTCCTTAGAGCTGTCTGAGAACCTGAACGAAAGATTGCCAGAGATTTCTCTTCAGTCAATGACTGCTAGCACTGGCTTCTCTTTCACAAACATCCCCTACTATGTATTTTGTTCTGTGTTCAAATGGCACTGTGTCTAGGCACAGTAAAGTCTTCTGTTCCTATCACTCTTTTTTTTGCAACTGTACATATAAAGGTTTTGCCTAGTGTAGTACACAGTTGGCATACCTATTTCATGACTAAAGAAGCAGAAGAGTTTAAGGCTGTATTTCCAAATCTGACCTCAGTATCTGAAGAGATAGATTTCCAGGCAAATTCAGGACAAATTCAGCTCTCAGGTACAATGATGTCAATGGGTGTTTTCCAATGAATACAGGAATATAAGACTGGAGGAGACTTCTAGGGCAACAGTCCTCGGCTGTCACAGACAGCCACACAACAGGGCATTGTCATGAATCAATCTAGCTTAATCTAAAATGTTCGTTGAAATTTTTGCTTTCCTATTAAAAGATTGTACCAGAACTTTCCTCCTTTACTATTGAGAAGCCTTCCTATAATTATCACATTGTATTAACCTCAGAAGGACCATGGCTTTTTTTCTAGGTTAACATCTTCAGAGGGGATGTGCACCTGCAGCTTTCACTGATGACCTTTTTGGTAGGCTTGTTCCCAAAGCTGAGGAATACAAAAGCAAAGCCCTCCATGTTCATGATCAGTAACTTGAACTAAAAAGTGTTCAAGTCAGGAATGAACCCACATGAGAAATTGTATATCACTGATGTCTTCTTTGCCTTGATACAAATTCAAACCCCTTACGATTATTATAATCTTGAAATTGAGAGGCATCATGCATATGTAATTTTGACCAGTAAGAACCTATGCTGTTGACATTATCATTCAGTAAAATGTGCTGACTTGAGGGATATGAATGCATTGTGCAATGCCTGAGATTTATCTCTCACTAATTAATCCCTCTTTGTTTGTAATCTCATGGGAAATATTTTTTCCTGTATGGCTGGAAGCAGCATATGGATGAATCCTTAAGGTGGCCTTAGTATTTTATCTATGGGTTTTTTTCGGTGGAAGGCCTTAAAACAAGTTTACCATGTACATATTTTTGGAGGGGGTCTGTATTCTTAAATCATTGTAACCTAAAACCTGGGTGAATTTTAAACAGAAATTCCCTTCTAGCTAAAAATAGGGCTAATTAACCTCCATAGTTAGGAGTCTGGTTCACCTCCCTTGGCTTTCTTCTTTCATGGATGCACTGAGTGCTGACTTTGCAGTATGAGCAGATTTATGTATTGCCTCAGGTTTAGACTTTTTCTAACTTCTTTTTCTTTTTTTTCCTTAGGCTTGTCATTTACTATTAAAAGCTGTATGAACAAGCCAATATTTTGTTCTGATAATGAAAATAACTTGACGCAGGTATGTAATTTCTATGTGTTAGTGTTTGCATAGTCAGATCTCTGCAACCATTAAACTCAGCTAGAACCATCAGAACAGAGAATAGCCATTAATTTATCACAATTACAAGGCTTGATACTCATTTTCCTTGAAGGACATCTGTATATTCTTCAACAAGGTATAAAGAAAAATAGACTCTTTAGTGCATGATGCTACTGCTTTATTACTACTACTACTACTGTAATAAAGATTAAATGTAAAATTACTCTTTTCTGCAAGCTTCAATTGAAAGCAACCTGATCAACTCTCCTTTTCTACAAGAACTTTTCTTAACTGTCACCTTATAATTATATTTTTAAAATCTAGCTATGTCTTTGATAAATATGGTACGAGAGACAGGACTGTCTCTAAAAGCCATCTAACGCTATTTCCTGTTCAGAGGTTTTTCCCTGAAACACTTTCTCAAAGTTAGGATTTGGCATAGCAAGTTGTTCCTTCTTATCTGACAGGAGCTGAGCATTCTCAGTCCTCTCCTGGAGATAGACAGCTCTTCAAGGAGGTGGTACACAGGCACAAATGATTGTCTCAGGAACTGGTATGTAATCACCAAAATGAACATCACTTAGTGCTATTTTCTTGTCAGATGACACAGTGGAAGTTAGCCATAGTTTTCCCACAAGAAAATTACTAGTTTTCTCCTCAGTCTTTATTAGATTTCATTGTAGATGTGAAAGAACATAGTGTCAAACAGCTGACTTTTTTTTAATTAGAAAAACTGACAGTGGTTAGGTGAGATGGAATTGATTAATAAAAAGAATTCTGACAAAGATAATTTAGTTGAGTAATATGCAAAACTATAAAAAATATTTAAACATGGTTTCAGTGGTTATAGATCTGATTTTCTCGAAGACTGTCAGAGCTGTTAATCTGAGGGTCTCAACATCTCTATGAGATATATATTCACTTTTACTATCATGATTACTGAAAGGAAAGCCAAGCCCTCTCTTTTCAAAACGGCCTTTAATTTTGGTTCACACCATTCCAGTTCACTTAGTTTCAGAACATAAGACTTGATTACCAATACTACTAAACAAAGCCTGCCTAAAATAGGGGAAAGAAGAGGGGAAATACAGAACTTTGCAACATATATTTTTCTGTCCCTTGCTCAAAAATATAAATCATCAAAATTGGCATGTGAATTCCCATTTCTACTCTTTTTATCTCTCCCAAAATATCAAAGCAGGTATTTTGACATCTTAAGATTAGTATAGTATGCTTCAGTCTTCCTAATTTTAAATCTTTTTCTTGTGGATATTTCTTACACTGGTTTTGGGAAATTTGGCTATGGACTCTATTTTCCTGTCCAAGACAACTGTTTGCAACAAACCTTTCTTCTAGCGTAATGTGTATAGTATTCTGCGGGAACATTAGCAGTTTCTTTCTGAACAATAGGAAGACTGTGTCTTAGAAAGCTCTGGAAAGGATTTAGAGGTCAAAGAAGACAAGTCACTCAACATGAGTTCCCAGTGAGATGTTCTGGGAAAAGACTGATGTGGTCCTTTGATATATAAGAAGGGGAGTTGTGAGTAGCATAAGGAGGTGTTTTTACCTCTATCTGACACTGGGGAGATTAACACTGAAAACACTGCATACTGTTCCTGTCTCTTAGCAATGTTGTTGTAACTACAGTGGTCTAAGCATATGAGAAAGATTTGTAGGAAGGGATGCATTTTTGTTTATTGGACCAGCTCAGATACTTGGAAATATGCAGAAAAGCAATTGGGCATATGGGCCTGTCTTCGTATCATGACATCTGTATTAGGAAAATCTGCAAGAGTACAGAAAAGAAAAATGAAAATTGTTCCAACCTGTGAAAAAAATCCAATAGGATAAGAAAGAGAAGTAACTCAAGATGTCCATCATACTAAAAAGAATACTGAGTGCATCATTGTTTTAAGTTCAGAGCAAATTCTGAGTGCTAAGGGGCACTCTGATTTGGAGATGAATGTCATACTGAGGAGGAGAAGAAAAACATAATGAGGAAGAGAGCAACAAATGATTTTAAAAAAGGACACAATTATTAAAAAAAAATGCAAACAATGATGCCATGTGTATTTGCACATGCAAGTATTTGCACAGGTGCCTGCAGTAACTTTTGAACATGTTTCTCTGCAGTCACTCTTGTTGGTGGGAGGCCTGAAAAGCCATTATGTTTCTACAGCTTTCAGGAAAGTATTTGGTCAAGAATAGGTAAAACCTCTCTTCGAACAATCTATAGTGATCTGAAGTACTGTCTGGGCCATAAGGTGAGTTGTCAGATTAGTGAGACACAGAGGATCCACAAGAACTTGGGGAAAAGACCTTAAAAATGTTCCGTATATGGGAAGAAACTTTAATCAGAGCTCACAGCTTGTTAGGCATCGAAGTCAATCAACCATGAAACACGAACTCATAGGGGACTAAGCTTTGTTAGTCCCAAGCCTATATTAGTTGTGTAATACTTAGGGTGATTAGATGTAGGGATAAACTTCCAAGGGAGAAGTGGGTTTGCCATCTTTTGAAGTCTTTGGATGTCTTTTTTGGAAGACAGTGAAACACAAGTAATTGGGTTAACAACAGGAGTAAGTGAATGCAATTGTATGGCCCTTACAACAGAGAAGGAGAGCCTGATGACCTAATGATTTCTTCTAGCCACAAAAATCTAGGAATCCATGAATTAAAAATGCAAAGCATCTCAGACGAGTCTTGTGAGGAATTGGCACAATGTCACCCAGCTAATTAACTCTTCGGTTACTGCCAAACGTAGGTCCAGGTGAAAGCACCCCAGCCTGGCTAGCGAGTTAACGCGCTGCGCTCTAACATCTTTCATTGCTGTCAGTGGAATGTTAATAGATGACGGCAGCACAACGGGGGTGAGGACGGACAACTGGGAAAAGTTTAAGATAATGTCATCAGAACTGAGTGCTGTCACAGTATAATGGTCTCCTGCTGGTACCTAAATGCAGAGGAACTCACGGAAAATTAAACATCAAGGCATGTCCATTTGCAAAGCTGAAGATACGGATCCTGTGGCAATCTCCTGTTACAATGGGCTTATTTCTGCCTTACTAAATGGATGTGGAATCAGTGGACCAATATTTGTAGGGTTTTTCTACATGGCCAGAAGCCAGATGTACTTCATTGTGTACTTCATTTAGATTACAGGGCATTTATCTACTAAGTTAAAGATTAAAAAGTGTAGGTTCAGAATGGATTTGGATTCTAGTGTTAATTCTGCCATGATTATGATCTCCTTTAGCTCCTGAGTCAAGGGCATTCTTGATGTCAGAACAGTCAGTACAGAACAGGCACTTTAATTTGAATGTACTTCACAGTTTGGACATGGTAAGAGCACTCCCCCAGCCAGCTACTATTGCTTACTTGATAGGTAATAGCTGATTAAGATGCAGTATCTTCATAGTTTGTGTTGTGTCTCCTCATGTAAGACCTATTGCATTGCAGGCCCAGGTAATATGCCAAAAGTTTAATGAAAAGAAACCTGGAATTCCTCTGTGGACTCTATAGTAAGAGAAGCCCCTGAATTTCCCTCTCCGTATACACAAGATGTAGTACTTTATTGTGAGAATTCATTAGGACATGCTAAAAGAACACAGACAGAAAGATGAGATTTGTATATATTCATATGACTCTAGGAACTAGTACTTCAAGAAAAATACTGATTATTATAAGAGCTGAGCACAGAACAACCATGACAGTTGGCAAGGATGATCCACAATTAATAATGTATGACAGGTCCAGTAACTAGCAACAGCTACTTGTTATTTTTTGTTAGCTATGAAACCATGTTACATTTGGATTCCGTTTCCATAAATATCTAAGCTTGTGAGTATCTGGATCTAGAATTTTGGCTTGGATTCAATTATAATTTGAATGTTATCTGACTAGCTGAATCCTTTTTAATCTGCATCATTTAATACAGGGCAGCCACCTAGCATAAATACTGCTGTGTGACTGCTGGTATTTCAGTAAAGTATTTTTAATCCCTAAATATTTTTTAAGACTTGCCTATGCTCATCTTTTAATAGGTTCACTTTAAACCAGCCATCTCAACAAATTTTTAAGAGGTTTTCTGAGGAAAACATGTTTTTCTTCTAATACATATTAAACTTTCTTTTGGTCAACAATGAATGATTTAACAAAGTTGTCGCATACATGGTCACCTTTGAGAATTAATGCAGGATTAATTTTTCCGGAGTATAATACTTCAGTCTTTCTGTAAATTTTAGCAGACTCACTGCATTGGTGAGAATAATACCTTTCTGTTTTCATATTTTCAAGGTATTTTGGGTAGGTTTTTTTTCTCACTATTTTCCAGCACTATGCACTGCTGAAAGTGGAAAAGTTTGATGGAAAAGTAGTCTTTCAGCATGAGACATCATATGCAATCTTTCACTAGTGTCCTTTGTCCTGCAACAGCTGACAGAGTACCTGCACAGCAAATGATGTTTTCCAGACACCAGTGAAAGCCTGATGTTATTTCTTAAGAATGCAGCAGCTACACTACAAACTGGAATGACACCACTCTAAAGCTAATTGCTCCAGTGGTTTCCCACCTGCCTTGCTGCAGAAACAGTTGCCCTTGCTGGATGCAATGAAGATACTTTAAAATTGGCTCCTAATAGCTGTAACTTCTCCACTTGCATGAATGCTGAGAATAAAAAATGCAGTCCTCAAAACGCAGAGGATTAATTTGGAAAATGTCAGGCTGATAGTGCTAGTTACATGTGCACAAAGATCAGAGTGCTGGAGATGAGCCTGATTCTGCCAAGGTGTGCTCATTCATGAACATGAGAGCGATCTTTCACACTCTGCATGTCATATTTCATCCTGGAGGTAGTGGGAAACATTCTGGTATGTTATCCTGTCAGATCTAGCATATGACCGAACAGGAACAGGACTGGCTTGGTATCAGAAGCAGAGGGTTCCTGGAAAACACTTAACTATTGCAAGAAATGCTTTCACTAATAATCTCTGAAATTTGAGAGGTGAATTTATCAGATTTTGTGTACTTCCTCCTCTTCTCATATCCTAGTAATATATATTACTGTCATGCTATATCAAGATATAGACATCACAATGAAATCATCATTATGTCTGTACTAGCCCTCCTGAGCTGATAATGCAGGATTGATAGAGCTTAAAATGGTACCATTAGAGCTTCAGGACTGTGGACAAATATTGCACTGAACTCCTGAGTGTGTATTTCCCAAAGTATAGGGATCTTAATAATTTTTTTCTTATCAGAACTCCTCTTTGAATAATTGCATTTGCCCATCTAAAATCCACCCTGTCACTTCATTTGGAAACAGAATTTCATTTAGCTTTCCCCTCGATACACCACATATTTATTTTATCCAATAAAAAAAGAAAGAACATCTTGGTGATGGTGGAATAATAAATCCTAAGGCAGAATTATCCTTGCGGTTAGCTGCAGGAAAGCAGTTTGGGTATTCGTCACTGAAAGGGTAATCAAGCACAGCAAGCCTGCTTCCCAGGCTGCTCAGGGAAGTTATGGGATAACCATCCCTGGAAGTGTTCAAAAACATGTGGATGTGGCACTCAGGGACATGGTTTTGTGGTGAACACAGTGGTGCTGGGTTAATGGTTGGATTCAGTCTTGGAGGTCTTTTCCACCCTTGATGATTCTATGATTATATTTTGAGGTTTATTCTTATAAAAGCTCCCCTCCCCTATTTTCATTCTGTACTTAAGCAGCTTTGATTTCAGATGGGTGTGAGAACATACCTAAAGCTACATGTGTTAACTGCTCTCCTGAGTATCGATGCATTCCTAATGCAGGACCTAAGGTTTTAAATTGCATTGGTATTAGAAATGAAAGAACTGTACATCTTTCATTGTATCTTCTCCTTTAGGGTAACAGCTGAACAGTAAGTTATAATAATACAGAAATCTATTCATTTACGTGGGCATGTTAGGACGTATGAGTTCCAACAAAACAAAAAGATTGATGAAAATTTGGAAATGATGTGGAAAACATGTCAGAGATAGGTTTGTATCATATATAAATGGCCTGCCATGTTGAGAAAATTGCATATATTTAGCAAGTGCTATTACCTGTATTTTCAAAATGCCTATTTAAATCAACCTCTTAAAAAAAAAGGTTAAAAATATGAAATCCTTCAAGCAAAAGCTTTGCAATCAGACAAATCATTCCCACCACCCCCATCACTAGAGCAGCGCTCTGGCTCTGCTTTAAGCAGACAAAGTGCAGGATGTTTAGAGCAGAGTGGGAGCTGTGAGCGAAGGCCCCGTGACATGAGGAGGTGTTGCAGCTGATGTGTATCAGGCACCGCAGCAAAGCCAGCACCTTCATGTCCTGTGCCAGCGTCCCAGCGGGCTGGGAGGCAAGCTGCAAGCAGAGATTTGGCCTGTGCCCAGGCATTTTGGCTTTCTGCAGCTCTTAAGGCCATGGCTTTACCAGTGGACAGCAGGGGAGCTCCTCACCAGTCCGACCCCAGGTTTTCCATGGCAAAATATAAGACTTACAGTTCTGTAAAGCCATTTATTCATGGCACAGCAACAGAGAAACAGCTCGAGCTGGTGCCTCCGAGGAGGGTCTCTCCACCAGAGAGTCTTGTGAGGGGTCAGACTGGGAAGTTTCCTTAACAATAAAATGGAAACAAAAAGAGAGCACTTGCTGTGCCCCGTTTGGAGCCGCGGAGGAAGCCTGAGGGCGTGGCTCTTGCCTCGCACACACGGGGGCTGCTGGAGCTGGCAGTGTTACGGCTGATTTAGAGGCGATGTCAAACACGGCCTTTAATGCCACTGGACAGGATGGGATTAAATGAACCTCGGGTGCGGCCGCAGGGATTTTAGAGCAATTCAGGATGGGGATCCCCGCAGCTGTGCGGGAGTGCCGCGGGCAGCGCGGGGTGCGGCGGGATGGGGACGGGGATGGGGACAGGGGTGCGGAAGGGGGTGCGGATGGGGATAGGGATGGGGGTGCGGATGGGGACGGGTATGGGGACGGGCATGGGNGGGTATGGGGACGGGCAGGGGACCCGGGGGGCAGATGGGGAGGGGGGAGCGGATTGGGATGGGGGTGCGGATGGGGACGGGGACAGGGATGGGGTGCGCTGGCCGAGCGCTGTCCGGCCGCGGCGGCGCGGCACAGTCGGGCCGGATCATTGCTGACACGGGCAGCGCGGGAGCAGCCGCGGCTCCAGCCTGTCGGCCGCTCGGCAGGTTGATGGATGTGCTGGCCTGCGAGCGCTCGCCACCCCGGCCAGTCCAGCCCATCCACAATGAGTTACAGTTTCCCGGCCCCCCTCCCGGCACCTCCTCCCCCTCTTCCTCCCCGCTGCCGCCCGCCTGCGAAGGGCTGTCCTCGCACGGCGGCGCCCGCTGGAACGGTGCTGGTGCCCCGCTGCACGGCCCTGCCCAGCGCCACGGGCCGTGCCTCGGCTTTCCCGGTGGGAGGCATTTTCGCCTCTGGCTGGAAGGGATGGAGGTTGGAGTGGCGAGCGGATGGTGTACTTTGGTCGCCCGGGGCCCGGCCGGGGAGCTGGCCCGCTCCCATGCCGCCCCCGGCCCCGGCGGCTCCTCCCGGACCGTGTCCGCAGGGGAGCCCACCGAGTCCCGAGGCAGTGCGCGGCACGGCCGTCTCCCAGGGAAAATGTGCTCCAGCCCTGCCGTGTTCCCACCAGCTTCTCTTTTCCTCTCCACGCATCTGTTTTCGTTTTCCTCACATTTATACTTTAAAGATGATGTTCGCCCCTCCACATCCCTTCCCTCTCCACCACCGCCACCCCTCCCTCCCCCCAGGAAGATGAATTTCATCTGGGCCTTGAAACAGGGCAAGGAACAATAAATATTTATGGGCACCAGGGGAAGGTTGAACTGTAAACCACCACTTATCCCTACGTCTCTTATGAAAAGAATTAGCGTTGCAAAATTTACATTAGGAAAAAAGAAAAGGAGAGAGAAGAATTTCTGTGATGTGAAAATGCTATGTCTCATACCTATTTAAACTGGAGCAAAATACCTCTTCGCAGGGCCAAATCTGGGGCACGGCCTTTAAACTGTAATGGCCAAATTAAAACAAATGGCCAAAATTAAACGCTCCAGCCCTTACTGAATGTGAAAGTTAAAGTGATGAGGAAATATGTGTGTAGCAGGTCACTTTTCCACACTTCTATTTGAACGAAGTCTTAGGGAATTTTTTTGAAACTGTTTTAAGTGTATTCAGAGATACTGTACAGATAAAGATACATAAGAACATAAAAATACCAATGCATGCAGCCAAGCACAAACAGCTTATATACCTCTAAATCCTGAAGGGGCCATAATAACAGAGTGTTCAGTGTGGGTTGTTAGAAGCCCAGGCAAAGATAAAACTTCAATAAAAAGTATGTTCTTTTATGTTCAATGTTAGAGGAAAGGCAATGTAAAATAAGGATTTATGTTTGTGGGGGCAGGCAGAGGAATACAGGCTCTTTAGTAACCTGGTGCTGCAGGAGAGGGAGCAAGCTCCAGCAAGGTTTCAAGAGCTCTCTCTGGCAGTGGAAAGGGCCTGAAGGGAACTTGGGTTGTTTGGAGCGAGGCTGAAGGCTTGGAGCTGGGCAAGGAGTACAGGGGTGTTTGGCAGATTGCCTGCTTCCTGGTAAATCTTGGTAGAGCACCCATGCTTAAAGACCTATTTTTTCATTATTCCTCATTCATATCAAGGTAAGTTTTGGAGTATGCTTCTGAGGTCTTTGAGCAAGGGTGATCCCCCAAGTGCCTTTACAGCAAAATCAGGTTACTGTTGCCTTCAGTACAAGTGAAACTTGTTTTAAAACGGCCTGTTCAGGTATTACAGACCTGCAATATCTGGTTGAAGTGGTTGTGAGAACTTAGCTGGTGTAAGGAGAGGAAACACAGCTTTGTCTTTTCTGTGTTGGTATCCCCAGTGGAGTAATACATAGCTGCTGGTGATGGAGCATTTGCTATTATAATGGCCTTGGGCTGCTGGCTCCTAACACATGATTGAGACTGAAACCAGAGTTTCCTCTGACTGAGGATGAAAAGCCTCTGCTGCTTCCTCAGAAGAGGAAGAATTGGAAGAAACCTCAATTTCTCAGTAAATTTTGCCCTCTGTTTATTCATCATACTTAACTGTAATAAGTTCTCCCCAAATCTTCTTACTACATTCCAGTTTTTATAAATGTTTTCTGGCTTCTGTGAAAGCCCAACTGAACAGAAACAGACACCAAATAAGTCAAATTTCATTGTCTCAATATGAGATCGAAAACAGCATTTTCAGAGGAGAATGAGTCATGAGAAGTTGCTGGCAAGGGTATGGGGGTTGTATAACATCATCCTAAAAAACATGGTGTGACAAGGTTTCTTTGTTCCTTCCCTTCTCTCCCAGAGACAATCAGACTTGTCATTTGTTCAATGGGATTATTAAATTAGTTATTCTCCTGAGTAAGAAAACTACTAGTAAAATATGCTCTTACACTAAGTCTATAAATCATTTGGAGGATGGAAGAGGGGAGGAGAGTTTTTTCTTCTGTCTTGACTCCAGCATTTTTATCCAAGTAATTTCTTGTGTGCAATAGGCTCCAACAAGCCTATGAAGTGGAGCTTCTGGAAATTCAGTCCATGACAAGGAGCTGAAGCTGATATGGATGTTAATAAAAACCATAAATGACAAAGAAACCCTTGGAATAACTGTCCTACAAAGCAGATTTTTGGAGTACTGTGAAAGCTGCAACCAAGCTTTTCTAAGTGAAGGTTTGTTCTCAGAACTCTTAGAAAGCTCCTGAGTGCTGGTACATTTAATTGCAATTACCTTAAACTGAGGGCTGGTAGGTGTTGGATGACTCTTTCACATATGCTTATTTATTTTCATCGTTAACCTTGATATTTTAATATAGGGTAGATGCCTTGGCATTGTACCAAGTTTGTTGCACTGTGCCTGATGTCCGTCTGAAATGGAATAATTATGACCCTGTCCTGCATTTCTACAGAGAAGATACTGTATGAAACATGTTTTATATGGTACATTGGAGCTCTTCCCAATAGTGTTTTCTTTGGGATAAGAGGAAGACAGTATAAGGAATTGCCAACATTTTCTGGCTACATGGGATCATTTCTCTGTATAGTATTGGGGTTGTCATTCCCAAGCTCAGGTGTTCCCAGCCTTTGAGGGTTAGCTGTGTGTAAAAATTCAGGTCTATCACCAAATAGTCTAGTGCTACCTTAAGCTGAAAGTATGGAACAAGAGCAATAAAAGTCAATGAATGGATTTTCTCTGGCTTCAAAGAGATTTGGATCAAGGCCTGACAGAGTTACCTGAAGTAGCCTTGAGTATCTAAGTAGCCTTGACTTCAGGGGTGTGTGAAATTTTTGTAGCAGGGCACATTTGTGTGCTATATGCTTAATACATGTAACAAAATGGCGATTTTTCATCTATTTATGATACATAATATATAATAGTTTAAAGTGGGGTGTTTCATATAAAACCAAGCAATTTCTGGTGCAGAACTGTATTTTGGAGAAATAAAAAGCATAAAGGAATAGGAATTTAAGATACAGTTTGCTATTTTAGGAAAAAGTCAAACACTGAAAAACTAAATGGATTAAAAGTTTTAAATATTTTAATCAAGATTAGGGAAGGGCAGGGAGATCAAGGGAAAATAATGGGTGAAAATGAATTTAGTTCATGTATGCAAAGTATAAAATGAAATAGCAGCTTATGTGTATAAGAGGAACAGAGCCTCTTTGTAATTAAATTCCTCTGCTCATGTTGTGAGACCTGTGGGACTCTGGAAGAAGAAGGTTCCAGGCAGTTTGATACTGAGAAGAGAGAGGATGCTATGAAGTGCCTTGTGCAAGAGGCTCTGGGCTGCCTTGTGCTGTTCTGACGTCCCGGCGGTGCTGGGGTAGCTCCTGCAGCTCCCAGGAGCTGCAGTCAGCAGTAGTTCCTCTGGAGGTGGCACATTCATGCCTGAGTCACTGCTCATGTCTCAATAGGACGTAGGGAACACTGCTGATGTGGGTAGTATTTTTCGGAAAAGGTATTAAAACGCTTCTTCACAATTACTGGTCTTAAGTGTTCTTAATCATTTCTCTGGCAGTAGCAACTTCAAGTTGCCCTAATCGTGGTTCCACCTGGGATCCTTCTTGTTTACCTAATTCCCTCTCAACTTGCAGGTTGGATGTGGCATTTTGCTCGCTTTCATGTTCTAATCTGTTGGGTCATGTTGCTGCACACCATGACACATATATTGCTATCCACTGCAAAGAGGTTGTGTTTCATGAGTTGAGTCTTAATTGGAGTTTACCAAAATGGTTTTTTTTTAGCCTCAGAAAGCAAAGTGCTAAGTTATTACTATAATAATATTTACTATTTAATTACGTTTCAGTACTGTCTATAATGTTTTGGTTGCTCACCTTCTTGGGAATAAAATCCCTCTAGCTGTTAATGTGATTTAAATCCTTGGTAGGTTTCTAGTTCTAGATGCAAATCCCAGCATTTCCCACCTTGCTGCACATTGATCCATCCCACCCTTTAAGTGTTTATTAAGCCACAGAATACCTATGACAATTAGAGAACTCCCCTATATTTGATGAAAGGGTATTTGATGTAGGCTGAAATCACAAGTAATGTGATTTGTTGGAATTTGTCCAGCAATTCAGTGGCAGGGGCGTAAGCAGAGCCCAGGAATTACAGCCTGGCTCTTCTGGCACATGTGCACAGAGAGGGTGGACTGTAGCAGACCTTCACAGATGTTTTCAGCCTGACGTCCATGGGTGACTTTTAAGAGATCCACCACAGGTAACTAAAAGGAGCCAGCGTGGGCAGATAAACACAAACAGGGAATGCATGCCTGTCCTAACAATGATGAATGCTCACAAGGTTGGAACTATTGGGAATAAATGAGTTGTTAAACTAGCTGCCTTGGATACTGGTGGCAGTGTATTCATCGTGGCATGGGGCTTATTACAAAAAACGAACCGTGGCATACCTGTGCAGGCCTGCTTCACCAGCAGGGCTAACCCTACAACATGAAGTGCATGGCAAATACCAGGCAAGATTGTCACTGTGCCATTCTGTGGCTTTTGATAAAGCAAGTTTGGAAAGCTGATTCTATGGATAAAGAAAAAAATATTTTCATGTGTTTTTGATAAAAACCACAGCATGAAATCTGGGTGGAAGTTAGTCACATCCTCACCTGATAAGGAAGTTTTCTTCAGTAAATGAGTTGTGAAAGCCTGCTTGCAATTAGATGGAACAACTCCAGGTTCTACAACTACTTTTTCTGGGCCCTGATTTGTTGTTACCAGATTTGATCAACGCCTCTCTGAGCACAGCAGCCAGGTAGGGATTGAATCCAAAGCACATGCTGAGGGCTTTTAGCTCTGGATAGCATCAAGAGGGTTGGACTAAGATACTTTGGGAAAGGGCTTGCTATCCAGATAGGAGAGGTCATAAAAGCTATATGGAGGGAAAAAAGCCAGAGGATTGAGCTGGCTTGCAAGTGAGTTTCCAAGGTCAGAACATTTTATTTAAAAAGTGATTACAAAACTTGTTACAAATGCTGAGGGACCTAGAAAGGGATTAAGTGATCTTGTTAGTTGTATGAACCCTCTTAGGACAGCAAATCTGCCCGTAAGCTAATAAGGCTTGTGTGACCATAATATCTGAGCAGAGCGCAGAGTGACTCTTCCCCTGCAAACAATGATAGGAAAAATGTAGCTTGGCTTTGAAGAGAGGCCCATTGTGTTCACTCAGATGCAAAGCCATCATGTTTAGATTCTCGAAGGAAGAAGTCATAGGCTGGGCGGCTAACTTGGGAGTCTGGGCAAAAAGCAGTGGGGGAGGAGGCTTAGGATGTCGCTGGGGCAAAGCATCATTAATGGTAAAAGCAATAGAAGGAAGGTGGCAAGGGAAGAAAGAGATGCAAAACCAGTTATATTTTCAGGAATATATTTGTGGATGTATGTGTACAGCATATGCATGCATGTGGTGGACTTGAACTCAAAAGTAACATATTTCTCCTGTAATTACTCAAAGGTAGGTATCTAAATCTCCTTAGTTTCAAAAGTCACAGCTATACATATATATCTTGTGTCCTTATGTGCATGATTAAATTAGTCTCTCCTTCCCTGTGTATATGGTTTTCTTTGGTCGTGGGACATGACACCACCGTAATTTTTCCTAAATCATCTTTTTAGAGTTGTTCATATTTTCTAAAATGCTACATTTTTTTTTTAGTTTTTTCAAAATTGATCTTGGATAAAGAGTGAGTATTTTAAAAATTTCCAAAATACACCATGGGAAAATATGTGTATTTTGGTCTCTATGTATGTCTTTTCATCAATCTACATGTTTATATTTCTTTCTTTATAGGGATGGAGAGCAGAATGGAGACAAATAAATAAAAAGAAACATGACATTGCTAATATAAATGACCAGGCCATTACTTCAGTGTCAGAATGCAATTAGATCTGACCTGGGACTGGAATTCACTTCTCAGCAGGCCTGCTTAATGATTAGTTTTATTGTTTCTTCATCACCCCTACTGGGGGGTTCATTTTTACTGGTAATGGAAAAAGACTGTTGCCCCTGGATAAAAAGCTGAGCATGAAAGACAAAGGGCTGATTGAGGACTGCTAGGCTTTTCAGCCTGCATACCACCTCTTCTGTTGCTGTCCTGGCTGACAGCAGGAAAAACAGTGAAAGAGGTCAGATCTGAAAGGGCCTTCAGGGTAAGGAGCATCATGCTGCACTCAGAAATTAGCTGGGAAGGCTTTTATAGCTTAAAGCAGTTCTGATCACTGTTGTAAGACGAATTGAATGAGAACCTTTGCAGCAAGGTAATGTTCCAGACATTGCTGGTGTGATTGGTTTTGAGTCTCAGACATAGCCAGCAAAGTAACTGTGGTTTGCAAACACCTGCTCACACTCCCAATCCCAGCATGCAGGTACAAGTACACTTCTAGCAACAGCTAGAAATTTCCCAACAGCTGCAACAGGTAAAGACTAGCTTAAATCCTTGGCAAAACTTGTGTGCCGGCTGCTACCTGTTCGGAAGTGTTTTCAAAGGGGTTTATTATAAGCCCTGGCATAAGTAAGAAGAATACAAATAGTTCCTGTTTGTTTGCTTTAGTTCACTGGGTACATGAAACATGTAGTGTGACTCACAAAGTTGTAGGATGAGTCTGAGGTGGAATTACAGACGTTGTGCTATCTGATATAATGAGATGTAACAGGTGTCTGTGAAGGCAATTTCCCCATCTGGAAACACTGCTTTGGGGAATTTAGGCTGCTGGTGGAGGAAAGGCTGGTTGGTTTACACTGGTGATGATAGGTGAGCTTCCAGAGAATTGGAATTGGTGGTTTCTTCAGCTAATCATCTGTAGGCTGAGGTGTGTATTGAAACCACAGTAAATAAATGTCTGAGTTTGCAAGAACCAGACTGGAAGCTTCACGAAAACAAATACGAAGCTGAGAGTTTTGCCAAGAGCAATGACACTGCTCCCTCCTCACACCAGCTCATCTGGAGAGAAATAAAAATAAAATAAAGCTTTTCGAATATCCTGATACTGTAAGTACAAGACTACCTACCCACTGGTGCAACTTAGTGATCATTCAAGGACTTCAGCACAGCTACAGTGATCAAATCAGTTGTGGAACTAGCCTTTAATGTTTAATATTGTAAGAAATCACTTAATAATGAACATGCATTTTTTGATAATAGATCTGCAAATGAGCAAGTCAAGAGGGAGTTAAAATTACACAGTATGCAAGCAAAGAGAATGTGGTCAGCTGTGAACCTCAGACTTGCTCTTTCAAGTGACCTGGGAATAAAAAGGTCTTTCAATTTGACTAAATTCTGACTTGGAAGTGTAGGACCTGAAATCTGAACACGCCAGGAACACGCCAGGGACACGCCAGTGTCTGTAGTGTGTGATTCGCCCAAGACCTGGGTCCTCAGAAAAACATACTCTCGCGAACTATTCCAAGTGGGTAATTATGCCCGAAATATTCCTAATTTGTAGAGATAGTTATATTAATAGATAACTATTTAGATAATAGTTATCTATTAGCTCTTACAGAACATTATCATGGTGTCAGTTAGGGCCCAAATTTGGTGTCCCTAGGCTGTGTGAAATTCACCTCTTCAGCCTGCTGGTGAGTTTCAGACCATCAGATTTGGAGTGATCCAGCTGGGAGGGCTGGCAGGCACTGGAGATCTGTGTTGAGCCTTGAGGCAAATTCCCTGCAGCCCTTCTGAGGTTTCTGCTGTGTCCTGCAGGCAACGCCACAGCCACTGTGGTGGCTCCTCTGCACAAGGTGTTGGAGCAAATGAGGCCCCACAAGGCAGGACAGAGTAGGGCATCCCTTTTTTCTTTCCTCTTCTGCCAGGGGGTTGCCTTCAGGGCGACCTCTGTGCTATTTCCCCCAGGTCTACTGCCACAGAGTCTGGACAGTCACTGCTTGCTTTTAGTTTGGAGGTTTCCCAGGACTAAGAGTGAATTGTGCAAGACTCAGAGACAAATGCTGTTGACACAGAGATTTGACAAGACATCTATGCAGAGACATGACCAAAGAGATTTCTCTCGATGTTTCCCATCTTTTGCAAAGCTGACATATCAGGATTTTGGTAGCATAAGCAGTTGTGAGCTGCCTGGCTGCAAAGCAGGTCAGGGTGGACTGGAAGGCTGTTTTCCCTTGTCCAGTGCTTTGTGTGAATTCCATTGGTGAGGTCTTCAGTCTCTCCCCTGCATATGCACACATAATGGTCTGAGGTAGCTCTCCATTGCTCTCCCTCTTTATCTGGGCTTTTCCATGTGCGTGGATCTTGGGGAGTCCCCCCATCCTGTCTAGCTCTGTAGGCTTCTTACAGGGAGGGAACATCCAAGCCTTTGGGAATACATTAAAGAAACAAGGTAAATACCTATAGGCCCTGCTTGTGTAACACAGTACAGAGTCTTTGGGAAGGAACAACCTTTTCCCATGAAGATATTAAAGCACATGAAGCCTATGGAGGCAGGTGCTTACTACTCTCTCTTAGGTGAGCTGCCTGGTATCATTAAGACGGAGTGGGAGTCTGGAAGCTGTTTGACCCACAGTTTCCTTTGGCTCACATTTTCCCTTTACGCTCCGTGGGTTCTCCTGGGCTAAAGGGTTGGCAAAGGGTGGTGTGAGCAATATAGGGCTGTATATTACGGTTGTGGGGTTGGCAAAGTGCACATGGGAAAGCTGTAGTGCAAAGAACTGAAGAGGGGTTATTGGGGATGCCAGCAGATTTTGTGGGACTGATGCCATGCCTCAGTGTGCTGTAGGTGATTGTGCAGTGGTGTGCTCCACCATTAGGAGTGACCTAACAGGGCGTGCTTTGTATAGCTGAAGAAGCTAAGGACAGTCTCCAAAGGTATTTATACTTTTAACTCAAATAGTATTTGGTGTGTAAATTGTACAGTGCTAAGCATGTTTTTTGGGCCAGCTTCACATGAGAAAAAATACCTGTGGAATAACTGGAGGTTAAGCTCTAGTCTTCAGCATCTTGATGACTAAAATCTCATCCTTTTTCTGCATGCAACAGCTAATTTCCTGGGGATGAAGAGCAGTAGCAGCAGAAGGAGAGCTATGAATGCTGCTAGAGTGGGAGGAAATAGCTGTTATTTTGAAGATCTCTAGGCTGGTGAATGCAGCTAGTCCTGCCTTACACAAAAGGATGGAGACAGTGTGTATAAGTGGTGTCTGTCTTCTCATTCGGCTGAATAACACACTAAAGTAATTTATAACAAAGGGGAAAAGGTATATTGTTAGTGATTGTTATGTTAAAGAGCAAATCTAGCTTGCCAATTTAGCATCCATTGACTTTTACAGAAGAGAGAAGAAAATGACAGCTGAGGATGTGAGACTTGGGAGCAGTGTAGGCAATAGGAACATTTCTGAATAATTTCAGCCATATTTCTGCTAGTTTTGGTGGCTTCATTCTCTCATCTCCTTTTCTCTTAAATGGAGTAGCAGGCCCAGCATGCCCAATGGGGGCACCACATTAATTCACCATGGAACATGATGTCAAGCTCAGGGATGGAGAACAGTGAGGTCTCTATGGAGTATTTGCTGAAAAGTGTGATAGGAGCTGAAGTAGAATTATAGAGGACTTTAGGAAATATTCAAATACAACATCAAAGTGAATGGCATTAACTTCCTAATCTTGGTTAAATTAGTTGCTGCTTGGTCAGCTAATCTTGCATTTTATGGTTATTGATGGCTTGTCCTCTAGTTTCCCTTCCTCTGGCTTGTGCACAGGCTGCACTGTCAGAATTTTTGAGCCTGGTCTGATGCAAATGCAGCCCTGAAGATGACATGAAGGTAACTCTGCCTGAGTGGGAACTTCCTCCATGGTGCTGGTGGCATTTCTGAGTTTATGGGCATACATGCTGCTTTTATGAGACCCTGAAAGAACCAGATGGGGTTGCTGGTGATTCAGAATGTCAGTGTCGTGCTGGCCTGCTACGTAAATCGCTTGTTGACGTACACAAGGACCGTCATACTAATAAAACAGAGGGTACCAGCAGCATGCCATTCCAGTGCCTTTTCATCAGAAAAGGAGTCAGTCAGAAGGCAAGGCAAATGTGAAGGGTTTCTTACTGATCCAAGACAGTTTGTTTGTAACTGTGGCATTGTTAAGTAATGCTGTGTCTGATGAGCTCAGCAATCTTTTCACCAGATGGGAAACCGTCGGTCTGAGTGCACTAGACAGTACACCAAAAAGTGGTGATTCACAAGGATGAGTCGGAAAAGCCTCACAGTGAATAGCCAGATGCCTAGAGTGAGCCAGGAGGAAGCACTGAACTTTAGCTAGGATGTGCCTGAAGTCAAAGGCATCACCAAGCCTCAGCAGGGTTTGTGGGAAGATTCTTCTATCTAGCCATGATCCAAAGCCCAGCATCCTCTTTGAAGTGTGTAAAAGCAAGCGGGCAACTTCTCTTCCACAGTGTAACCAGAGGGAATGCTTCAGATTAGAGTGCTTGTCTGAATGGGGTAGACATGGGCTCTGTCTTCTCCTTAGTCTCTGTGGAGGAGAGGGAGGAATCAAATCCTTCTCTTAGGCTCCCCCCTAAAAAAGTGTTCTACTACCCTGTGCAGGGTGGGATGACCTGGAGCAGTTTCTTGTTCGTGCCACTGTTTGGTGCACTTGTTTGCTGCTTGCAAGGACCATGAGATTGATCAAAGCAAAGTGAGGAAAAAGCTGTGTGAGTCTGTTGCTTAGTGCTTAGGGCGCTCTGTTGGGAGGGAGGAATCCTGCGTCCAGGCCCAAGTCTGTGTATTATTAACCTGGTCTTGAATGAGAAGCACAAAGATACCAATGACACAAATTCTTCTTCCTGCCTCATTTAAATGCAGTGTCCACAGCTGACTTGGAGTCCTCAGTTTATCAGTGTGTGCTGAGCTTGTTCCGAAAGCACTTGTAGAATTTTTTTCCTTGAAGGATGCAAAATAGAAACCATGTTTCTAAATAACATCTGTGTTCAGGAATAAATTGTTTATCAACCCAGATTCTGGCAATCTTGCACTTTTGTAGAAGGAATCTCTTGCAACCTGGTGTACTTCAAGTAAGAAGGATTCCAGTGCCTTTAGCCATTCTTAAGTTGAGGCTTTTTTATTTTTTGGCAAACTTTCGCATTTATGCATCTCATATTCACCGACCTCTGACTGCAAGATTCTGTGTGTTCTAAGGCATATTTGTACAGCCTTTTGCATAAACTGACTGTAGTTTAAGAGTCCTTTGGCTTAGGAGAGTATTTTCTATATCTTATTATGAATATTTGATTTCTTTGCTGTTTCTATTTGACTGAAAGAGCCAAACTGAAAGAAGAAATCCTCATCTTAAGTGCAGTGTATTTATCTCCTAAAAAATAAATTCAGTGGAAATGAGGCTGTGAAGTGTGTGAATGTTTGAGTTAGCTACAACCCCAGAAATACTACAGAAATAGCTTTCTTGTTACCTGAACTTCTAGCATCAGCTAAAATTAGCCATCAACTGTTGATAATTCTGTATTTTGAATTTCAAGGGAGGTATGCTGTCAGTTTTGGGCTGTATAGTTAAGGCAATGTTTCCTCAAAAAAAAAAAAAAGATTTTTTTTCTCAAAAGGAGTCAAAAGAGATTCCTGTCCTTACTTAAAATATGGATATAACCCTGTAGAAAAAAAACTTTAACTTTTTCCTGATACCGATAAAAACTTTTGCCTTCTTATTCCTTTCATATGCTTAGTTAAAATGATAATAATAAAAAAAAAACCCCAAAACCAAAACAGCCACGAGATTAAATGATGCATGCACAGAAATGTGAAAAGAATGTTCTAAATTACTATTATTTTCCAAAAATCATGTAATTCATTGACTGACTCATGTTTTATAGCAGCTTAGGCACTGCAGGCTGATGGCTGTCAGGTGTCAGTAAGCTGGCAGCTTAAAAGTTGCCTCTTTAAGTAGTCCCAAACAAATGAATTGCTCACTGTGTGTGAGGGTGGATTCTGGCCCAGTGTTTGCTGAGACACTGTTGGTTGAGGCTCTTATGATACTGCTGGTGTCTGGCTCTGCCTTCTGTGGTACATTTTTCCCTGCCATGGGCTGGAAAAAGTGGTTAGAGGTAAGACTAAGAGGGGGTTCCAGAGAGTCAGTGAGTCTGAGGCCTTATCTAAACAAAAATGGTACCAATTTAACTGAATCTATTTAGACACAGAGGTTGCTGAATTAATGCCCCCCTTTTTTTTTTCTTTTTTTCTAGAATGAAGTCTGGGGAGAAGCACTATTCATTCCAGTCAATTTATGCTGTTTCTAATGGCTATATTTCCCCCTTTGTACTGTCAACAGCACTTGTTTTGTAACTCTTCTGTGCATATTCCAGCATATTCCTGGACGGTAAACCAGAAACTGGGTCCTTGCAGCTTTTGCTTTTTCATTTCTTCGTTCATAAGTTATTTCCTAACCCTTTTAGTAATAGTCTGAATATATAGCACAAGTCCATTAGTATATTATTTTGTAAGTGTATTCCCCTATCACCTTGTTTAGGAAGATGCTTCAAATAGTTTTTTAAAATTTTTTTGTGCAAAGTAGTGTACTAAGTGGAGAAAGGGAGAGAGTTTGCAGCTGTAGAAGGATTCTACCAAAATTTGCTACACCAAATGGCAAAATAGATGTTTTTCATGCAGAATTTTCCCTTATGTCTAGATACTGGCTCATGACTGACAGTAGGAAAAAGCGGGTTTTGCAGACAGTTTGTGTCACTGTGTTCCACATAAATCAAGAGAGAGACCTAAGAAGAAAAACATATCTATAAGTTAATTTTCTTTGTTGCCAGAAGCATTCCTGGCACCTTCAGAAAGACTTGGTGAGTCTTGGAAAGTGCTGGTAGAGATGCGCCCAAGAAGCATCCCTTGTGAGCAGGCTTGCGTGTTAAACCACATGACTTCCAGGTCTCAGAGAAGGTGTGGTTTCAAAATGGAGAAATCACAGCAGCAAGCTAGAAGAATGACTTTTTCTCCCTTTGTAATAATAATGTCGGAGCTGTTATTACATTTGGCCCCAGGAGCAGATTGGAAGTGTTTCTCAGAAGGGAAGTGCTTCCAGCTTTATGTCTCTTTCAAGCACTCCATTCCCTTGTGCTTGCTGGAAACCTTTCAGGAAACCACATTCCCTTTCCCGTCCCTGTTCAGCAATGCAATCCTTCCCAGCCAGTGTGGCTCACAGACTGCCTCATCGTCCAGGCCTGGGAAAGGAATGTGACAACGAGGGGGCAAAAGTGCTGGCACTTCCAATCCCATCCTATGCTGCCTTTCAGAAGAAACCTCTCCTCCTCTGCCCTCCCAACCTTATGAAAGGGTTTTCTACATCCATAAGCATGTTTAGAAAGATCTGCAGTCTCTAATTTTCCAGTGTGTGGTAGGGGAAGAATGTAATTTTAGCTGGAAACAGTCACATGGTCAGCTCCCCAGCCTTGTGCGAATCTGCCCGATGCTCCTGAGGTCACACTGTGCTGTGTTCATTTACACTGACCCAGCGTCTGGGTGCCCAAGTTGCCCCTGATAGCCCTAAATGATAGCTGGTGTCTGAGAGTACCCACATGTGAATGAAACACCACTGCTGTGCAGAGGAAATGCCCTGAAACCTTGCGCTGGTGCCATTTTCTAGGCAATCAACAATTCAAAAAGACAGTAGGTGAAAAAATGCTGTTTATATTACAAGTTTCAATAAATAAGATAAAGGGGGCAGGAATAAGAGAAGAGATCAAGGAACTGTTAATGACTGAGAGGACAGAATCATATTAGAGACAGAAATGTAAACTTGTTTTGCTATTGCAAAAAGCCCAGGAGATGCACATTTCATTCAGCAGAGAAATATTCTGATCAGTACTTTTTTTCTGCCATAGCAGCAGGGAATTGAGCTTGGATCCCAGCCAGCCTTTTTTATCCTCTCTTTAAACTAAACAATCAATTAAAAGAGAACACAAGGCAGGATAGTTTAGCCAGCTCTGTTAGTTTTAACAGAATGGGTTATTGGGTAATGCCATCGTGGCACAGAACAATCCCTCCTAGCTTCTGTGCCACAGGAGCAGTTAAGGCTTCCAAGATGAATTTCCAGGCATTGCTGTTAGGGTGATTGTACTGTTTTCTTTATTTTTAGTGCTTTTTCATTTGCTTGTCATTTTTACAGTTTGCATTGTGTGGTGCATGGGTGGTAATGATTAGATAGTGATTCTCAGCACAACAGTTTCTGTTGAAGTAGACATTTGTTCACCCTGAGACAATTGCTCTACAAAACTGAAGGAAAAGAACATGGGAGGGAAGACTTACAGCCACTGAAGTCGAAGAAAAGTCTCTTATTGACCTAAGTGGGCAGGAAGACTGGGAGGCAGATTGCTATTCTTTCCATGCTTTGAAAGATTTAAGAAGCTGAGGCTTGGAAAAATTAGGATAAGTAGGTGACCTTTGGAAACTATTTGGAAGCTGCAGGTGCACAGTAGCTCTAAAAATTACAATGCTTACTTAGGCATCAGAAATGGCTTCAGGGGACATGGTTTCAGAGAAGGAGCTTATTTTTATTTTGATTTTTTAATCTAAGTGGTTTAGACTGTGGACGTTATGGCTAAGTGGACAGGGGTTGGGAAACTGAATTTTATTCCAGCTCCTGATGCTCCTTTAATGTGTCCTTTTGCAGTAGTTGTTAACCCTGTTGCACTTAGGAATCATCTGTAAACTGGGAATAACAGCGTTTCCTACTTAAGTTTTGAAGCCTGACTAAATAATGTTTGTAAGAAACCATGTGAGGCCAAAGTCATTCTGGGACTAATCAGTTGTAGAGATGGAGCTGACACACAGGACTGTCAATAATTTGACACCATATACATTTCCTTTACAGAAGTGGTTCCCAAACTTCACTGGCCCATGGGAAGCTCAGTGAGAAAGTAATGTGCTGCATATAACATATGCTTTACTCCTTTCCAGTGGTCTCCATTTTAACTCTTTAATTTCCAGCAGCCACCAGCAATAGAGAGGATTTTAGCAGCAGAATGAAAGACTGTTACTTCTTAGGGATTTTAGAAGCATAAATGTTATTATCCCACTTTGTGTGAATTCATGAAGCCATTAAGTAGAGGTTAGGAAAATTTTTTTTTTTCAGGTATCTTCTCCAGTGGGAATTAATTTTTCCCCAGAGATTCTTTAGGGAAAAATAAAGGATTTCTCTTTTTGTGTGTGTGTAAAACATTGTTTTAAATATCTCATGGCTTTCTGTGTTAAAAAACCATGTTATCACCTTCACTTCATTCCATTAACTCAACTTGTTTTCAGCTTCAGCTGTGCAGTGTTTATCACCCTCTATTGTCATATATTACACAGCTGCAGAATGGCAAGTTTTTTTAAAAAAACCAAAACAATAAAGCCAAACCCAGGCCAGAAGTGAAGCTCCTGGTAGGTGTGAATAGTGTAGTGAGTAAAATGTCATTAATAAGAAAGTTTTTGCTGAAGGATTGGAATGTCAAAGTTACAAGTTTGTTTACAAGATTTCAAACATTAAAATCAGAGGAAAAATGAAGCGTCTGAAGGATCAACAAAACTTTTTAATTTCCCATTAACAATCATGAAGCTGATTATGTTTGTATTAAAGCAACAAAGTCAGAAGACTTAAAGTGAAATGTAGAGCAGCAATTTTCTGCCCCTGGATTATGGCACGGTCCATCTGAAAGGTTGCTGAACTGCAAGGTATGAATCCTATAACCTTTTTGCTGCTCTGCCATTCACATGAGGTAACATATTAAAGATTTACCATGTCCTTCAATTTAAATCACTTGAAGTTAGCAACCATCTCAGATAGTCTTGGCCATGACTGCTCTCTTCCTTCTCACAAAACCAGCACAATAATTACATGTAGCAGTCAGCTTGGTAAAGTGATTTCAAACCTTCTGGAAAAAAGAGCTGCAGAGGCAGTCACAAGTAAGTGAGCCGAGCCATCAGCCCCACTGAGCACTGGGGCTGGGGTCTGTTCCGAGCCAGTGTCGGCAATGCCAGCCAGCAGTGATTGCTCTTCTCCCCGTACACAGGGACTCCTACCGGGGTAAGAGGGGACGCCTACCTGGGCCTGGCATGTGTTTGGGCAGTTTCTCAACTATGAGTGTTGTTTCAGCCTGTGTACTGACATTCTGGGTACATGGGACAAAACCACTCGTAAGACAGTGAAAAGTTGGTGTCTTTTAGTCCTATCCTATGACATGTGTTCTTCTGAGGATGCAGAGCCTCCTAGGATGGGAGGCAAATAAGAAATCATGTGCAGCAGTGACCCCAGTGAGAGGAAATCATCAAACAGAATTTGCCATGAAAACAGATTTGTATTCATCATTTTAAATGGCCGCAACATCCTTGTTGGAATGAGCTGCAAAGTTGGTGCATCTGTCTCAGGAGTAAAGCGATATGCCACCCATACAGTGGTGACACATAAATAATCATGCTACAAGTCATGTCTTCTGTTAAAGAGCCTGGTATCACCTGTTTCAGTCTGAGGAGAAGTAATCTGTGAAAAAGAGGATTGGTAGACATCTGATGTTAAAGTAAGACCCCCACTTTGTACTCCTTTAACATCAACCAACTGGTTGATTCAACCACTTTAGCAGAAGCAGTGTTTAAATCACATTTGATTATGACTTGCAAACTTGACTCCTGACTCAATGCATGGAATCTGCATTGCTATATTTTTATTTTTAAATTAAATTAAATTGGATTATATATTTTCTTTGTGGGATCCTTTCTTATTCTCTGACTCTTCCCTTTATAGTCTGCATTTGAGCAAAGACATGTTCATATTTGAGAGTCAGTAGTGGCACATGGATATAAAGTCAAACAAGCCCAGCATTCCTCTACTTTATAGGTGAGCCTCCAGATCTCTCCATCTCCCGTTCTCATTAAACAAAATCCCTGAAATTTGTGCTGTGTTGCTGCCTTCTAATATGAGGAAGTGGTGCGGTGGATGACATGTGGACTTGCCTCTGGGGGAGCTGGGTGGTATTCCCAGCTCTGCCATTTGCTGGCTAATGTCCTGCAACTCAGCATTTTTGTGTCTCAGTTTCTCCAACTGTGACATTGAGGCTGGTGGGCCAGCATTTCTCACTGAAATCAAGAATAGATTCTTACCGAGCTCGGTGGCACTCCAGTGCTCTGAGATTTGTGGGGGGAAAAGAACCTAATTGTTGCTTGTAATAAATTTTCCATGGTTGTCTTTTATTTTACCTCACATGAGCATGATTCAGATTTATTCTTAGCCTGCTCCTTTACCAGTATGAAACATAACCTCTTATACAAAGGTTTATCAGGATTTTTATAACCGTCAGTTTTGCACAATCCTTTTCTAATATTTCATAAATATTTTTTCCTTAAATTTCTACTGCATAATGCAAACATAATTCCTTACTCCCATGTAATGGAATACAAATGGAAGGGACAAGACAGTATTATTCAAAAATGTTCAACTTATGAAATAATAAGTATTAGTTGACATGCCCCAGAGAGACATGACTGACCAGCTGCTCTGGGTGAAACAAATAAATAGAAAAATCCTTTATTAATGATGTATTCTGCAGTAGATTCTATCTGGGGAATTCTGTAAAAATGGACTCTTTCTCATCTCTTTCCTGTAACGGAACTAAGGAGAAGCCTGAATTCCTGGAGGTTTTGTAGGCACATAAACAGTGTACAAATACATATGGAACAGTCACACTGAGGGAGGATTTCAGCTTTGGTAACCACTACATCTTGCATTTTCTTTGGCTTCCTTCAGTCAGCTCGAGACTGTGGGTGAGACTTTCCAAATATAGACAACCAAAATTCTGACCAAAAAATACGCACATTCTCAGGGGCAGATTAAAGCAGGATTCATGGATCTGGGCCTTGGGCTTGGAGGGGGCCAGTATAACCACAATGTTTGAACTGAAGTATCCGTCAGCTTGGGCTCTGGTGTTAAGGCTCTGGAGGTGGGAGGTAGAGCTGACAGGCTATGGAGGCGGTTGAGTCATGGGAATTTTTACTGTAGTTTGGATGGATTTGGTTATTTTATTGCATTGCTCTAGCTTGCTTGAGGCATGCTGCTTGACCTGGCTCCAAGTCTTTAGTCTGACTGCGCCAGCCCTGGGTCACTTTGTCCCACAAATTGTGTACTCACAGAAGAAGGCACTTACTCTGTTTCTGATGTGAGATGGAAGACAGGCTAGCCATGGTAACAGGAAGTTTTGTGTACTAATATAAGCTTGTTGAATAATTTAGGTTATGACAATGGTGGTGAGACCCTCTCCTTCAGCTCTTCCTTTTCCAGGCCAAACGAACCCAGCCTGCTCAGCTGTCCTCGCAAGTCACGTACTCCAGCCCTTGGTCCGCCTTGGTGGCCCTCAGCTTTACTTACTCCAGTTTGTCAGTGTCCCAAAATTGGATGCAGTACTCCAGATGTGGTCTCACAAGTGCTGAATAGAGGGGAATAATCACTTCCTTGACTGGCTGGTTATTTTCTTAATAAAACAGCCCAGTATGAGGTTGGCTTTTAATGCTGCAAAGATGCACTGCTGATTCATGTTCAGTTTTTTCCTCCAGGAGCCCCAGGTCTTTTTTGCAAAGCTGCTTTCCAGTCAGTTGGTCTCTAGACCATCCCAGATGCAGGACTTAGTATTTGCCTTTGTTCAAAATCATGAACTCATGTATAGCTTTAGGTACAGATGCTCATTTTGCACACACAATGAGTTATTGCAAATACAATTATCTGCTTGTACGTGTATCCATCAGGTTTATAGACACATTTTGCCAGTTTTTTTGTTGACAGCCTCATGGTTTCCAGAGACCAATAAACCTGTAAAATTCCTTAACTTCATATACATGCAGGGAGATTTCTCTTAGAACACTCCTAATGACAAACCTCTGTGTTAGGTAGAGTTCTGTTTTGTTTGTCACTTGCTCTCCTTGACTTTTCCCATTCTTAGACAAAGGCAGTGAGGACCACATCAGGTATATTGGTATAATCAGCAACACAGACTTGTCTGGACCTCAGGAGATAAGTCTGTACTGTATCAGCAGACAGCTGATACAGAATGCTTTTCAAAGAAAAAAGTTTCCTCTGTCTTTCAAAGGGAGCTTCCTTCTGTCGTCTTTATTGGAGGTCAGATTGCTGATCAGCCTCCTCCAGAGTTGGAGAAATTCCTCTGAAGACCCCTTAAATTGCATTTCAATTATACAGGAGGCTGCCCTTGCAGGACCATTTTATTTCCAAGCCACCCCGTGGCTTCTCAGAGGTGATGTGTTTTTGGAATCCCCATTTCAGGTAAAAAAGAAAACCCTGTTCTGTCAGCCTCCAACAGACATGTGCCTGAAAAGGCATATCTAATTGATTTAGAGAGAATCTAGTGCTCTCTGTAGATAATGTTTGCACAGTGTAAATCTCTCACAAATTAGGCATTCAGAGGAATGTGTTCATCAGCAAGGATTACAGGGCAAGATTGATCTTTAATGGTCAGTAAGACCATTAAACAAAAGACAAATGATTCAGAATAATTTGATGTTACAGACTTGAAATGTTCAAATTTTTATTTTGCATTTACAACACAAAATAAGTATTCTGTTTTTCAGATGTGCTGGTGGATGATAAGAATTTCAAAATCATCTGATATAACAGTATAAGTAAGATCTTTTGAGCTTAAACTGCTTTTAAAAAAGGAAGCAGATCCTAGGATATAATGAGATGAACTGAAAATACTTCAGGATGATTCAAATGCCAGACCCCAGTCTGGGTTTGGGCCATGTGTAAATTTTGTTTGGTCTTTCCCAGGTCCATAAGAGATGAAGTCCCTGGCATTCTTGTGGGAGACTCTGTATTTCATACTATTTTGTCATTCTTTTGGAGATCTGGAGTTTGTCTGCAATTTCCTGCAGAGAAAACCTTGGTAAAAATCACCCAGAGAATCTCAGTAAAGGGGATTGCACTTTGGTAAAAATCAAATGATAAGTCGCATTGCAGTGATTTAATAAAAGCAATAGGTTATATCTCTATTGATTCTGGCTTATTTCCTCTACATAAAATAAGACTTTTTGCTGCCTTTGTTAATAAAACAAATACCAGACTCTTATTATTTTTATTGGTAGAAGCCCTTGCACTGTGTAACTGTTAGTACATGAATGAAAAGTTCTGGGTAAAAAAATTGAGGGAAAGATATGAGTGGAACTTAACTTTTCTGAAGTGTAATTAATATATATGAAAACACAAAATGTTTGTTTTTCAGCTTCCTATCACATTTTCCATCTGGTGTCTGCAAAGCTTTTAAACTTCTACTTCCTCTGTGCAGTTTTGCAATATTCCTATTCACAGGAAGTAAGAGGAAGAGCTTTATGAGGGATACATTACAAATAGACTGTCTGTAGGTGTTTGGACAAAAGAGCTGGGCTCAAATCTGACCTAGTATGAAGACCCTTCGATGGAAGTATGAAATTCAGCTTGTTTGTGACCTGGTACTTCATTCTACAGCACTAGTTATTTTTTGTACAAATTACTGTTATTTTTTTTTCCTGGTGCTTTTCAGCTCTGATCTCAAAGCACCTTATTAAGCAAGAATGAAGGTCTTCACAGTTTTTAGGCTTGGTAACTGTAAATACAATCTGTGCCTAAGAAGTGTTTCAAAAGCCAGGAGTTGGTAGCAGACTTCACTGATTTGCTGAGCCAGGTCCCTTTATTCCCAGTTCAACATACTATCAATACACTGCTTTCCAGTGTAAATGAGTGTTTCATAAACAGACTGAAGAACAGCACAGCTCTCAACAGCTTGTGAAAACAAAAATAAAGCAATCAATTATGGCTTTGTGTCTTGATTGCAAAAAGATTGGTTGTAGGACTTATGAATGTGACAAGAATATAAAGGCACTGGTGGATTGCATTGTTCTGCTCAGATTTCCCTCAACAACAACAGGAATCCAAGATGCCAGTGAGGGGTGGCCTATTGCTCTCATAGTTTTCTAACACCAGCACTGAGGTTATTACAATGTACATGTTACATAGCAAGGCTGTAGAAGCCTACACAGAGCCATTCTTTCCTTTTTTTTTCTTTTCCTATTCATTTTTCCTTTCATCACTGAAGGCAGCTAGAGCCTTCTAGTGTGAAATTCAAAAGGAAAGCCAAGCTTCCTCTCTTCTAAACATTCCAAACGACTGATGAACTCAAAATCTGCTTCAGGATCAACATCCAAGTTTTGCAAATGGTATCTGTCTTACCAATTAGCTGATCCAAACCTCCAGATTTCAAACTATAAATATAAATATCCCATGACTTTAATTAGTCTCCAGTCCAGCTACAGGATACTTATTCTGTTACTCATTTCTTTCAAGTTTCACTTCTTATTAATATTACTTCTCAGAAAAGTACATCAATTGTCATAGATGCAGAGTGGTTGAAGTAATTCTTTTTCCCCCTGAAATCTTGAAACAATCCATTCACAAATCTTTTCTCCCACTTGCGCCTTCTCCTGCCTCCCCTTTCCCAGCCCACAGGTATAACAGAACTGCCTTGCAAGATGAGCCTTAAAAGTCTATGAACATAAGCTTGTAAATCTGGCTCTTGAACAAGCTCTATTATTTTTAACTGCTTTTGTGTAAGACAGGAGGCTATGTAAAGAACAGGATGTTTTGAACATTGAGCTCTGGTGCATTACCTAATACTGTTGCTACAGATTTGATGTAATTTCTCTGCAGGTGTCAAAGGCATCATAAAGAACATGCTACTGAGATGTTGAACATTTATTATATATTGGCCCAGGGGAATTACTGATACTTTTTTTGTCAACAGAAATACCAAGTTTGCAGTTTGTGTTATATTCAATTTCAATTACAACACAGCCTGTTCTTGCAGTCTATTTAGATTTTATTGTATTTTTAAATGACTGTAGACAGGATACTTAACAGACTTTTGTTAATCTCCACTTTTTTTTGAGAATCATGAGGTGAACCACTTTTGTCTTCCTGGGAACCTGGGGCTGCTGTATTTTACTTAAATAGGGAAGGATAATTGTATTTGTATCTACTCTGCAGGATTGCTCTGCAGCCAGGTTCTCAGTTGCTCGTCTTGCCTCAGTCCCTTGGAGAAATTCAATGATACAGAAACTAATCCTTCCAAATAATGCAGGTGTCAGAGGTCTGTGTAAGAGGAAGGCTTGGCAGAATCTCCTGTGGAAATTTACACAACATCTGCCCACACAATGGCTGGACAGTACTGTCCTTCCTTCAGTTGTCAGGTGCATTGGAATCTGTATAGAAGAAAACCCAAAGAAAATAGTAGGTCCAAGATTCTAATGCATGAATAAAAGACAGTTATTGTTGGAAATAGGAACCATGATTCATTTTTCAAGCACTTTTCTTGAGTCATTAGTACTGGCTCTCTTGCAAGAGGACACTTTGCATTAATTGACCCATTAATGAAAGAAGAGATCATCATATTTTAGTAAGATTATCAGTTAATTTTGTCATTTTTGTCAGGGAAATTTGTCTTTCTGACCACTAAACCTGAGCTTAAAAGTCTCCACTTATGATACACATGTAAACGAGGGCTTGATTTTACATGGTAAAAACATGGCTCAAACTAAAGTGGAAGAACAGTGCTGTAGTGAGTTAGGAGCATAATACTGAGAGGGACTTCTCTGAAGAGGGAATGCATTATTTGTTCTGCTGTTCCTATCTCTCTCACCCATTAAGTTTCAACACCCTCTTCATGCTTCACTCATTTTGTGTTCTGGCTTCTAGATACATTCCTCCATGGTCACTTAGCAGTCGTCTGATATCATCTTACCATCATACATGATTCTTTACAGACAACTATTATCAGCTTTACGCTCACTTATTCACAAATTAGTGCCGTTATTGTGGTGGATGAGCTATGAACTGTGCTGCTCTTCATGTCCTCTAAGTATCACATTTCCCCTGGGCCACTCATTCAACATGGAGTGGGAAGAGTCACATTCCTTGCTAAATTTGGCTTCTGTCTAATGAGACCCGTCTGTGTTGCCTTTCTGTGTGGAAATTCTGGCCGTTGAAAACACCTGTTGGATCACCCAGTTTGTATTTCTGTCAGTGTGAGGGAAAGTACTTTGGTCAGCCTATAAAGAGACAGGTTTTTGAGGTAATTTTGATCCTAATCTTGCCATCCTGATTCAATACACTTTTTTAATGTCCACTTTGTCCTGCCATATATGACTGTGCAAGCCACAAAGCAGTGATGAGACCTGTCTTTGTGGGTTTGTGGGAGCATGGGCTGGACACTGGGATGAGAAGAAAAAGTGGGAGGCAGTGTCCTCCTTCTGGTCCTCACAGAAGAACTCATAATGTGATATATAAACTTTGTAGAAGGACTTGCTTTCAGTGGCAGATGCATTCCTCCTTTCTTGCTGGGGTCTTATTGAGCTTCCCTATTGCCCTCCACCTAAGATAATGATCTCAGTGCCTCCAGTGTTTGAAAACCCAGTATGAACTTTATGCATAAGAATAATCATATTTAATTATTTATTCATACATGATTACATGTGTTCTTCATGGTCAGAATCAGAGCACCTTATACCTTAACAGGAGGCAAAGGAAGAGAGGGAAGAGAGCTCACTACCGCATCCTGTCAATGGAGTGCTAAGGAAAATCAAGTCCCATAGGAAACTGTATGTTGTATTGCCAAGTCTTAAAGTTTTATTTCAAATCTAGTGATATTTGATATTTTTAAGCCTTCATTCCTTAAATCAAAGGATACTGCAAGAATCTGAACATTCCTTTTTAAAAAGAAACTTTAATAATCTTACAGTGTGTTGGGAGGGTTTGAAAACTCGCAGATTAGGAGACAGGAAAGGATGCTGCATATACTCTTAGAAAATCTTATGACTTTTTTTTCTGCAACCTTGGGATTTTTCAGATTTAATTCACAGTTTTTGAAAATTCAGAACAGCTGACAATATTTCTGTCCTTTTAAGGTGCTACCATTTAACCCAGATGGTACTCTGAGGATAGCTTTTCTGGCAAAGAAGAGTCTTTAAAATGCCTAGCTCATCTTTTAGAGTGCTTGGCACAATGGGACTGCGAACCTTTGCTGAGAATTTCAGGCACGACCACAGTAAAAATAATAAATAAATGAGGCATCTCATTCTATCCAGAGATGCTGTATAGAACTGCTGTTAAAGTGCACATTTGCAAATAAAACCAGCCTAAATTTAACTATGACTCAAATACACTAAATCTGACCCATTTTTGTTCTGTGTTTCAATTTAACACTTATTTACATTCTTAGACTTGGCGCTGTCGGAAGAGAAAGGAGGGGGAACAGGCATTTTCATCCTCAGAATTGCTATTAAAAAATGGTGATTAGGAAAACACAGCTATAGTCAGCCTGAAGCTGGGTAGCTCATTTGAACCCACTATAAAAGAAAAGATCGTTTTCTCATCCTATTAAAACTGAGTTAGCAACCGCTGCGTAGGCGGCAGGAGATCAGAAATGAACGTCCAACTTGGAGTTTGTACAACTGGGGTCTGGTCCAAAGCAAACTGCCTGATTAGTGAAACAATTTGTTTTTTACAATGACAGCAAATAGGTAAATCTTGTGAGCGTCAGGAAATCCTGGAGGATTTTGAATGGGAGCACTCACTGGTTTGCAAGTTGCACTTTGATTAGAAGGCATTGTTGCCTCTGGTTTTCGTGCTCATGTTGCAGGGACATAAACAAGAGGGACTCAGTTTGCTAGGGGCATTTATTTCTCTGTCTCTTCCTCTCTCTCTCTCTCTCTCTCTTGTTTTTACAATCTATGTGTAATGACTAATTGGCTGTGTTTTCCCAGCTATTTTATGTTTCTCTTGCCCTGGTTACAAGTCGTACTAAAGCAGTATATCCACAGGGACCTATAGACAGCAAACATTGCCAAACGATACGCAGCATTCCCCTTTCTCTCTTAGTGTAAAACATTTACAAGTAAATTTACAAATGCATTAAGAACATTTCCTCAGTTGCCTGTTCGTGTTTATTTCTTCCCCTACTCCTCCCGGGAGCGGACACCTTCCAGCCCCTCAACTTTCACACACTGCTCTCCCGTTATTTGCCTCCTTCCCTCCCTGTCGCCCCTCTCCCTCCTCCTCCTCCTCCTTTTCCAGTTCAGCGGCGCAAATTTCTGTTTGTGCCAGTGGGGCGGCCTGGCGAGACCGCAATTGCTCTACCCCACAGCTTGACGAGCCCTCAGATGCCGATTTACTGTACATGGCAGCCACGCTGGAGCCGCGGCACATCTGGAGTGGAGTAAGCTTACTCAGAAGCAGCGGCCAGCTCCAGCCGGAGCCAGCGGAGCCGAGCGCGGCGCTGAAAGGCAGCCCTCCTGCCTCCCCTTGCCTCCTGCCTCCCTTCCCTCCTCCCCGGCTACATTTCCTAAAGTAAACACAGGCCGGGGGGGAAGGACACAGTAACTCTTTGCTGCGTGTTTGTCATTTCGTGTTCTTTATCTGCTCGAGGTCAAGCTGGAGCTCTGCAAAAACAGAAGCTTTGCTTTCATTCTAAATAGCTGAAAGCCAGCGCTGCTGAAGGGGGGCAGAAAAAGAAGGAAAAGAAAGAGAAAGAGTTTGGGTTTGTGTTTATTTGTTCCACTTTATGGTAATTTGGGGGATAATTTCATTATCTGCAGCCAAATTGAAAACAAGCTGTTGTCTATGCTAATGATACCAGCGTATTATTTTAGGTACAGTAAGCATGGAATTCTTTAAATGAGAGGACTGTGTTTCTGCTTACAGCTGTACCACTTTAACTTCTTTTTTTTTATATAGTCACAAAATGAGACTTTCCTTTTACTAGCTTGAAACAAAAAAGATTAGCCATGGCTACTTTGTTTTACAAAATGGTGAATACCTTTCACGGCCCAGTGCCAACCTGTTGTCCCACAAATGCATTCTCCAAAGAATGTTACTGCAGCGAAAAAGTGTGCTTGTTCTGGGGAGGATATGCTGATTTTATAGTCCACTTGACTGGACTGCTGAATTTTAATATCTACATGTAAAGAAGTGGGAGAGATTTTTGAGGCATTTACTGACTGTCAGCAATCTGGAAGAGAACTCTGTGATTCTTTACAAGTTTTATATAATTTTTATTTCTTTTTTGTAATAGCAAAATGATAAAGTTTATAGGTTAGTTGTTCAAACAACATTAAATCATAAACAGAATCAAGGTTGGAAAAGGCTGGGAAAGACCTTTGAGATCATTGAGTCCAACCTATGACAATGCAAACATGCAATTTAAAATGGCTTTTCCCACTCAGTATTCCTTGCAACTCAATGGATTTTGCAGTGAATAAAGGAGAAAAAACAAACCTCAGAAAACATTGCTGATAATAAACTGGTGCTGATGTTGATTTAGCTGTCTTTACAGTAAAAGTCTGATTCAGATGAAAGCAATGGTTTATCCAGTATGAAGACTATGGAAAAATCTTCCTCAGTAAATGTATGAATAAACCACTGTGGGTCAGACCCTAAATCATTTTTCTTTATAGGAGCAGAAAATCTTTGGTCACCATGTGGTTTTCCAGAGATGTTGGTTCGTTGTTGTCTCTCAGTTCATGGACCACACTCAGTATTTTGGCCTTCTGGTGGGTAAAATTCCAGGTAAGTAGGTTGTGCCTTGACTCTCAGTGAAGGCTAACCTATTTATCACTTAGGAAAACTTGGGCTGGGCAGCAAGTGTGGCTGGACAGCAGTTCTTGTACCGTGGTAGAGCAAAGTTCCAGCAGTGCATTCCCCACTCCCCCACAGGGCTCTTCCAATTGCTGTTGTATGTTCTGGGTAGATATACCATAATACTTATACAGAAAATAGCAATATAGGTTTCATATTTCTGTATTACTGTTTTAGTTGATTTTAATAATTTCTTCACAACTGTGTTTTCTCTTACTTTCATAGTGTTTCAGATCCCAGTAGGAAAGGGCCAAAATTCCTCCTGGAATATCTTGCCCAGGTCTCAGCCTTCACTTGAGCTGAAACCCTGTAAGGAGGGGACTCTGCGTGGGAGAGGTGTTGGACATCATGGAAAGATTGAATTGCACATCTCCAAGGTCCATAATAACCTTTCTGTGCCTGAAGTCAGAAGGAGTGGCATGGGTCCAGGGAGAAATGCAGGGATGGCACACCAGTTTGCATAATCTAGGTGATTACTGAGATTGATAAAGTGTTTTTTTTTGCAGTGAAATGATTTATTTGGAAAAACCTCCACATGTCTACACAGAAAGGCTGATGGAACCTGTCTCAAAAGCAAAGCTGCTTGGCAGACTTCAGAGAGATCTTGGCAATTGACTGAAATCTAAACTTTTTTCAGCGACAGTTGGATTTTGGCTGAGTTCTTCTGGAAGCCTGCAGGGGTCTGGCTGGCAGACCATTGCTCAACCTTTTGACTGTCAGGGTGGAGGATTGATGGCCTATCATTGCAGGATGGCCCACCAAGTAGTCTACCTTTGAACTAAAGACCTCAGGCCTTCCAGGTTTCAAAACTGGGACAACACTTGTTTTGAAACTTTTTTGATGTGTTTTGGTATTCATTGGAATATTTTTATGAATTACCAAATCCTGACCCCAAAAAGTGTTCCATAGGAGTTTTTTGAACAGCTTTATTCTAGTCTAAGTTTAATGACCCTGAGGGGAAAACTCAAAAAAAAAGAAAAAAAGTTTCTCCATAAAGGAGAAATAAAACAGAATCCAGTGAATGAGTCTGAAGCAGGACTTCTCTGACCCCTATTTACTGGACTACCCTGCTCCTGTAATCCCACTGGTGTCCTTGGGACATCCAGTAGATTGGTTTGGGCTCAGTTACACAGTCTAGTCTTAATTTTAAACATGATATCCTGATAGGAATTGCTTAAGTGTGGTTTATTTTTTCCCCTTTCCATTTTGTGCACATTTGAAGTTGATTCAACTCCTTGTTTTGCACTAATGCCAAAAAGTCCCAAAATGAAATAATCTTGGTAGATGACTACGCATCCTACTGATTATGCTATTGTTATTATATTAATAGCATGTTCTCCAACTTAAGCAATGTGCAGGTGCAAAACTCTCATTCAGCAGTACATAACTCTTTCATCTGCCATTTCTTGCCAGTAGATTTCCTGCCCATGTGAATGTTTCTTGTGAAATTTCTGGAGAATAGCTGTTGGAGCTTTGCCAGTTGTAAGGAAACAAATACACAACAACCCTTTTCCAAAACTCAACAAACTCCCCCTTCCCCAGTCCTCTCTTTTTGCCATTAATACTTCTGTAGTAGATAGATGTTCTGCATCTAACAAAAAATACCAGTTGTGAAAAAATAAACAGTGTGGATTAATGTAGCAAAGGGAAAAGTAAAAACTTTCCTAGTGGTCTCAGTAATGTCACCTCAGTGTGCCTGTGTATTGGTATGTCCTTTTGACTCATGTGAGTACCTCTCTTTAAATATGTGCCCATAATGAATAATATGTGCCCATAATAAACAAAAATATGTGCCTGTCTTGACTCAGTCATTCACTCTGTAACACTTCTTTTGAATCTTGTCCAAATACATTAGGTTTAAAAGACAATTGGCTTTGGCAAATAATAATCCATTTTCAGGGAAACCTTAACTCTGTTTTTTTTTAAGTAAGCAAGACTTTTGGATCTACACATGTGCTCAAATAGCAGTGAAACCTGTGGACTAGTGTTCAGAAATTATATTTATTCCAATAGGCTTCATGCTTTGTGACCATCATTCAGAAATGAAGACAGAAGAGCACTTTGAGAATAGGAGGGGATTTAAGGGCTTGAAAAGTGTATCAGTAGGTGTTAGTCTGCAAAAACACATGTGTGTGGGAAAAGGGCAGTTAAACTAACCCAGCTATTAGTACTGTACTTTAAAAGGCAATAGATCTCTTTAACATCTAAATAAACTGAGAAATCTGCCTAGAAGTAAAAAAAGGCATTTCCAGTTTCAAGTGTGTTATTTCCTTTCAGTGTGATTATTTACAGTATATATTTTCCAAGTTTTTTGCAAAATATTATTGACATCTGAATGGTATTTCAGCATATTATGACAGATGTGAAAGTCAAACACCAATATTTGCAATATTTTTGGACCCAGTATAAACTGTAAAAAATTATCCTATTGTACTTTCTTTGCCTGATTTCAGTGTTTTTTTAAAGCAGTAGAGGATTCATTGAACTGGAGCCTGCCATTTGTTATTGGCATTTCTCAGAAGAGTAAGAACAGTCAACAATTATATATTTTTCCAACAAAAACATAAACTCAGTATATAAATGTTCAGATTATAATTCCACCCCAAATATATATGTATCCTAAAAATAAACCACAATAAATGTTAGACTAATCAAAAATGAAGAACAGCAAAAGAATGAAGTAGAGGGAAAAAGGGGGGGGGAAGTAGAAAGACAACCACAACAATGAAAAATACAGGCATTAGGTGATATAGTGGCTGTGGAGAAAAAGAGCTTAAAGATGAAGTGAAGAGAGAGAGAAAGGAAACTATCCATGAAATTGTTGCAAAACACTATTTATCATTACCTGGCAGGTGAAATTGTCACCATGGTTGTTGCAGTTAAGTCAGGTGTCCTGAAACACAACAAATAAAACCCAAGGGCTTTTAAATACCCAAAATTAAAGAAAGGCTCCAATGAATTTCAGTGATCATAAACTGATTATTTAATAACTGTGTCAGGCCAGAATTTTCACTATCAAGTTTAAATTGAGGCATACAAATAAGAATTGCAATGTTCTAAAGAATGAGCCCCTTCTCCGATTTTTCTGAGGGCAGGAATGAGACTTGGAAGCTCTGATTTTGTGAGGGAGAATCTAATTAATTTGGGATCAGGTTTGTGTTTTGAACCTGTCTAAAATGAAGATGCATTTTGGCTAGGACTCTAAGCCGGACTATCTCTCATTCTGTTGTCTACCAATGAAGAAAGTATAATGGACATTTTATGCAGAACATGACTGAAATCTGTGAGTCTAAATTATTCCTGTAAGTGAATTTGAAAAAACTTGGTGCTTTTTAGTAGATTCAGCCCCTCCACAGGACTCAGTTCTATCTTTAGGTGAACACGTGCAGAAGAGCTGCTGTTAATCAGTAAGAATTGTACAAGTGCAACAGTGGGCAGAGCAGAACTTGTTACTTTCATTAATTTCTTAAAGTCCAGTTGCAGTATATGTTCCTCATTAGTAATAGCACTACTATATTGGTTTTCCAACAAAACTTGCAAAATATTACGTTACTTTTTGGTCCCCTGAACTACTGAACTGCCAGTTCCTAACAGAAAGGAGCTGTAACTGAATCACTAGTAAAAGGAGCAGGAAATTAGATAAAAGGGTAACACTGGTTTTACATGCCTGAATGAAAAGGTGTTAGTTTCAAATATAGAGCCTTTCAATATATTTTCCAAATCTTCAAAAGTGCCGGACTTTTGTTATTAAAATGCTGCACTAAATTAACTGATAGTGCCACGCTGCTTCTATGTGTTGCAACGATTTAGCACATGGGACTAAAGAATAAGGTGAAAATTCCTTATATCTTGATAGACACCATCATCTCTTTGAAAATTAAAAATCTTAGGGTTTGCATGATTGCAGCATGATTATTGGATAGATAAAGATTTCTTTTCTGATAATTACATAACAAGACATTATTTGGATTATATATCAGCTAGCATTTTAGTCAGATAAATACCCCTGCTCATGCTGCCTGGAAAACTGTGGTAGGAACAGTTTTTGAAACACATATAACAAACATCATGGAGAGATGAACCTTTTTAACCTTCACTTCTGGCAGGGAGGAGGAATTGTAAATGCAGGACAACATGCTAGGTTGGATGGGAATCCTCCCACCTAACTTTGGCCACCTGTGTTAAATATAACCATTTTAGGTTTCCATTACAATCAGCGGGGGATGACAGATCTCCAGAAGGTAAGCTGTATTTTGGTTCTTTGAATTTTCATCTGCTGGAGTCATCTCTCTATCAACTGCAAAGGGCATTTTGGGGTCCCACAGCCCACGGGTAGCTGCCTGTATTTAAGTGGGATGAAATTGGGACATACAATATACACCATAAATGTAGGACATATTACAGAGCTACATAACATGTGGAGTTCTTGGTCCCATCTAGGAAAATCTAAGTTAAACTTCTCTAAGTTAAAACCAAGCCAAAGTCTACCACTAGGAGTGGAGGAGAAAGAGGAAAGAGAATGCATCCTGGGTGAAGAAATAAAACATTTTCTCAGATGCTTACTCAATAGTATTGTGCTTCAGGCTCAGGATGTTGCTACATTTTCAAATGGCTGATCTTTCCTTGTCATGCTTTCCTATTGTTCTCCGTTCCTTAAATAATCCTGGCTTTCAGCTGCATTTTTAATCCATTTAATTCATTTTCAAACCCCCTAAAAAACAGAGATTAGTTTAGCCGATCAGGAATGAATTAGAAAAAAGGTTGCATAATGGACCTAGTTAAATTACACAGTTGCTACTTGCCTTTGCATAGTAATAAAGATGCAGTTAATAGCTTCCACTTTATTTAGCTGCTAAAATCTGTTTTGTTTCAGAAATCAACTCCACTGCAATAACTACATTGTTCTTTGCTCATTAATCTCTATTATTTGCCCTTCTTTGAATTGTTGTGAAGTTTCAGAACATGGGCAGTCCTCTGGCAGACAGATGAACGTGTTGATCTATTAGATCTTTTAGACTCTATGATTTAGACAAAGTAGTACTATTATAATGGTTTACAGACTTTAGTGCCTCATCTTTGGGCTTCACTGCGCAGTCCATGATATCAGCAGCTCTAAGGCAGAGCTCCATTGCTGCAATTTGTTTTATAATGAAAGGTACAAGAACAGAATAATGCTAATTATTATACAGTCAGTATAACACCACTATATCCAGACCACTATACTTGCAGTTAAATCAGAAAATAAGTAGGCAATTTCAAGTAACAACTGAGGTTATTTTTTGTTTTTTAATTGCATTCATAGCATATATGTCTTTATGACACTATACACTGCAGACTGTTGCCACAAACTTACTCCTTGAACTGAGTCTTGTATCACTACAAGATCAGGTAGCAGGAGATTTGTAAGTAGTTCTAGATGTGCCATAGTATTCTTCAGAAAATGAGCAGTCCAGTGCAAGAATTACACTAATACAGATGGAAATGTTGAAGCAGATTATTCTGTCATCTTAATATTTATGTAGGTATTCCAATATGTGAACAAAACACCACTTTTTTTTCTCTTCATGTATTTTAAAAAAAAAAATCTTGCGGTTAATATCTCATTAAACATGAAAGAAAATCTCCCAGGGAATTCCTTTTGCTCTGACCTCATAATCAATAAATTCCTGTGGAGGAAATGTGTTATTTAAATTTCATCAGTTAGGTTTGCTGAAATCCACAGTTCTCTATCACCTTTTCTACTAAGTGTACTTCCTACATCTGATGTTCAGTGGTCATAATTATAATCTCTCCCTGTGTCTCTTTAATTTGCCTTTTCCTGTGGTGGAGCAGCTCTTGACATTACATGTGTTTCATTTAAAATGTTCAGTGTTTCAGCCCAGTGTATTTGCAGTGTTTGCTCTCAAGTTTTATTTAGGGTGGCAAAGAACAGGAAAAAAAAAGCAGCCTGAGGTGACTCTTTTGAGCTCCTACATAAGAAACATAGCAGAAGAATGTTATTAATTTCTCCTGTATTTGTTACTCTCAATGAAATTGCTTACAGCAGTTATACACTTTTCAAAACATATGAATTGGAGTAAGTGACTGACTTATCTCTGGGACCTGCTGCACTACTGAGTAGCTCTCAGACCACCTGGGATGGACTGTGGTGTCCCATTGAGGCAGTACCTCTTTGTCCAGAGAATTTGAACTCTGGCTAGCAAAAGACAAGAAATCTGATCGTTTAATGCCCAAAGCTGTGGTCTGCTCTTCAGAGTAGCAACCACTGGGCACTGCCAAGTGAAGCTCACTCAGACCGGTTACCTCATTCTTTGGGTGTTTATTTGAATTTGTAAGGTGTTTCCTGAAAAAAAAAAAAGCTTTTATGAGGGGTCTGTATATGTTCAGAGTCTTTGCAGGGGTCCTTTGACAAAGTCATATGTTTTGTCTTTGAACTCAGGAGAGTACACCCAGCTATTTGAATATTTGTGAGTGGACTCTAACTGCGCAAATATGAGTTCCAGTTTAATTAAGGATTTAGTGGAGCTTATACAAACAATATGTGTGTTGTCCCATCTTCAGTCATGGCTCTGCCTGTATCATTGGTTCAGAATAGCAGTTCAGACTGGCTTAGCAAATATATCAGCACCACTGAATAGGGTTGTCACTGTGGACAGTTTACTTGGTTTTCTCAGTATTTAGAAATGGTACTGGTTACCTATTCCACACAAGACTTTTCACTTCCCTGCCATTTTCTTGAAGAGAAAAATAACTTCATACTGGTTTGAGATGTTTCAAAAGTTATGTGAGGAGAAATGTCGCTGGTGGTTTTGGTTTTTGTTTTGTTTTGTTTTGGTTTTTTTAGTAATATTAGCTAAGGTATGCACTTCACTTCTAAATAAGTTCCATTTCAGGAGGCATTTATGTAATCTCTGTACAGCAGGAATGTTCAGAAATGCTCACATTTGAAAACACTGCTGCACCAGTAGGTCTCAATAGCTATGTCTGTTTGAAGAACTTAATCTTTGGCAAAGTCCAGGAAGCTGTTGCCATGCTTGGAGCAGAATCTATTTTAACATCTGAAAAAAAAAAGTGTCTTGCTATCTTAGTTTTCCAAAGTCCTTCTACAGTGAGCAGTGTTCAAGTGAGAAATTCTTCCAGTGAAAATGCCTTTAGAGATGTCTGTCTCTGCTGATTATAGAAGAAGCACCTTTAATCTAAGTATCTTCCAGTAGATGTTTAACTTTAAGACTTAGGAAGTTAGGTGAGGTGAATCCTTTTGCTTACACTTACATATCAAGCTTCTGCAATATGGATTTCCAGAACTTGACCTTTCAAGCTTAACCTGATATCTGAGCCAGTGGCTGAAGCCAGACTCCCTGGCATTTCCCACTGTGCTGGCTGGGTGTGAAAAGGCTTAAGGAGTCATATCCAAAACAAGAACATCTACTTACCATGCTGTGTTCATGTGGACATCAACACTGCAAATCAGCATTATGCAAACAAACTCAAAAGAATCATTTAGGCTAGTAATTCTTAGGCCTTTGACTTCCCACCTATTGAAAGCTGTTCTTTATCAGTTTAAAATACAAATATCATTTTACCTTCTCTCCAATGAGAGGTCCATGGGTGACTGTAGTCATCACAGTCAGTGCTAAGCTGCTGAAAGGGAAATCAAGATTCTCATAAGAATCCATAGCTCTGTATCAGAGCAATACCTTCACTACAGAAAATTAGAATGTGGTGCACATTCAGCTCTCAGGTTTACTTACCCTGGATTTGATATGTCAGAGTTGGAAAATTCTGTTCAGCAGAAACACAGATATTGCAAAACATCTATGAACCAAGGAATGAACTGAATTCCTTTGTGAAAAACCTGGTACGCAGATTTCTGCTGAATACAGGACCAGCAATGGGAAAGGCATAGCTGAGTGTTTGTGAGTTGTACAAAACACAGTCCTGTGCCAAAAGGAGTAGTGTTAATAGTACATGAAAATGGATTGAATCTACAGTCCCAGTAATGCTCTACAAATAAATGGAAAATTTGTGCACGAGTAGAATTTTGGAAGTCATAAGAACAGAAGAATTACCGTTTTTGTCAGACCCAAGTCCTCCCTTGGTGAACATCATGTCTTTGGCACTTCCTATTCTCTTTCTTTGTTAGCCTACTGTCATCTCAGTTATGCCCAGAATTCCCAGTAAAATCAAGATTGTACCACCTAAGCATATGGTGAAAGTCATTCTCTGCCCCAAAGAATTTATAGTCTGAAACTGGGAGAACCTCCAAATGGTTGGAGCTTACCCTATTGACATAAAATGATCTATCTTTCACTCTGGCAAAATATCCTAAGCATCTACTTAAAAGGTGCTGAGTGACCTCATTTAAACCAATCCTTAGGATTAGGCACACTGTTTGTTTAAACTTTTTTGAGATCCTGAGATACAAGAAGCTTTGGAAGTGCAAAGATTTTTTAACTGGCTTAATATGTTTTTGTGTTTATTTGTAGATGTAGAACTTACGCAGTATAAAATTTGACAGCTAAGACTAGTCATGAAATGTCTCCAGGAAAATAAAAACCTGTTAACAATTTGCTGACATTCATGAAAACCCCTAAATGCTTCCAAATCTGCTTCCAGGTATTCATATGCAAGAATCTGCGATCTTTTGCATTGCAAATATTAGCAAATGCTTTTTAAATCATGCTTGCTTTTCACACACCATTTATATAAGAGCTTTCTGAGTAGCAGCAAATTGTAGTCCTATTAAATTTCAGTTCACCTTCACACTGGTATTTGAGTGAAAAATCGTTTTTTGGGTATTTTATAGACAATCCAAGAGTACATGTCAACCATTAAGGATTGAATATAAGGTTACAAATAAGAAAATATGCTATTAATAATGAATGGGGAAAGTTCTGTCTGTTTTACACATGTGAGTAGTTCAGTCAGTTTACTAAATACTGTATTTGAACAGAGGAGACTGTGTATGCCTTTTCACCGCTTTTTGAATTTCTCTAATTATGTGTGAGGAGTGCAGCAAATAGCAAGAAAATAAAAAAAAATACCTTGGAGTCTTGGGTTAATTACCAGCTTTGGATAATTTTCTAAGGCAGCCATTTAATTTTCAAATAATTTTTTTTAAAGAGAGAAATTTTTAATTTTGTAATCCTAATACTTCTCTATGGGTTAATTTCTATGATAGTCATCCTAGTTTAAATTTAACCATCTGGAGTATAAGCACAAGTGGGAAATGGAGAGAAAGTTTTACCTTTTTTTTGCATTCTCTTGTGTATACCAAGTTTGTTGAGCCTATCAGTGAGCAATTTTAATAATTTAGTCTAATTATTCATTAATTCACTGGAAATGATAGTGGGGTTTTTTTTATCATTTGCAGTTTTGCTTCTTAATGATTCTGCTGTCTTACCCTAAGGAGTGCATAACTGGGCCAGGCAGGGAAATAGGAACATTTGCCATTCAGTAATATAAAATAAATTAATCTGGAAGACTGACTGTTACTCCTTATGTCCCCTCATTAGTATCCCTTTCACTTCCTTTTTGTCATCTTCTCCTTCTGTAGTTGAGCTCCGAGTATGGATTCCTGGGAGGAGGATGAGCAGCCCCAGCATACCTGGTGTACAGCTGGGGCTGCACACAGCTCTTGCATCCCAGAGGTCACCCTGGGGACAGAGGAGGTAGGCAGTAACAGGCATCAGGGGGAACCAAAATGCGCTGTTGCAAATCTCCCCTGATGTGTTTTGGTTCATGCCTTCCTAAAAGTTTTACCACAGCTTGAAGCAGCCTGGGCAATCGAAGTTTTGCATTACTCCTCTGACCCTGGCCTTTTCCCTCCCATTTGCTCTGCCTTTGTTTTGGGAATTTCCAGGAGGAATATGGTGGTAGGGCTGTCTATACTCTGTATATGCACAGAAAGTGTGTCTTCATGTTACCTCGGGCCCAAAATCAAGGTAGTTGTCTGCTTTAATTTATGCCTCTTCTTAAGCTGAACCTGCTGCAGTTTTGTGTCATCAGTGGCTTCATTTTGATCTGCTCTAAGCCCAAATCACTGAAGCAATGCATTTGTGCCAAATAACTCCCCCAAATGTGCTGGGAAGAGCATGGTAATAGAAAGACAAGCACCTCTGCAACTGCCTTGCAGAACTTCTTTTCCCTGCCCCCATCGTTTCCATAAACAACTTCTGATGAGGAAAGTGGGAATTTGGTGTGGAGAGTGGGAAGAAGACATCAGCTTGGAGAGGCGAGGGAACTGGGAAGGGCAGGAGTTTGGGAGTGGGGTTAGCAAACCGGAGCTTGGGGGAAACTAGCTCTGTGTGGAGAAATAGAGTGCAGAGCTGACAGTGACTGCAGATGTGTTGTCGCTGCCAATGTCCTTAGTAGCCCAGGCTGCCTGACAAAAGCTGAATGCATGCAGTTGCCTAAGGAACAATGTTAAATCAATCTTATAATTTTCCCTATTTGTACAAAATATCTTGTTTATTCTCTGTTATTTCACCTCAGAGGGTCTTTTCCATAAGGGCTTGAAGGACACCTTAATTAGCAGCAGCAGTAATGGCTGGCAGGGAAGTAGCAGCATGTGTCCCCTTTCCTGCCCTGCCTTTTATTTGGTCAAGGAAGTCACTTGCACTTTCTTTCATCATTCCTCCTCCTCCTCCTCTCTCCCTCCCCCGTGTCCTGACTCCCTGCCCGGATTCAAGAGCTTGAAGGTCTGCTGGTGGTAGCCGTGGTGGCTGCAGGGAGGAGGGAAGGGGGAAAAAGCAGAGGGAGTAAAATAAGTGTCAAGGAATTCATTGTCTGTTCTCCACCTGTTGTTATTCTGGTCCCAATCAACCTGCTAGCCAGGCTGGAGCCAGTGGCCATCTGGAAACACTGCTCTGTTTATAAACTTGGCATGAAGCAGCACTCCCGGGCCCTGACCTCCCACACAAATCTGGAAACAATTAGAGCAAGATGATAGGCAGGCAGGCAGGGAGAGGAGGGGAGGGAAAGAGCGCGTGAGAGAGGAGGCTGCAGAGAAGGGGAAAAACAGACAGAGTGAAGGGGAGCATGGAGAAGGTGGCAAATGTTTCTGAGATGCAAATATTTATGCCCACCTTAGATGACCGCTAGTTCATTAATTATTGCCCTTGCCAAAACAGTTTTTTTTACACGAAGGCTGCGGCATGCCTCTTTGCCTCCCCCAGCAACACAGGTTTTCCAAATTATATTGTATGTTTTACACTGCTAAAGGTTTGCCTTTATGACTCTTAGGAAGTAGAGATAGGTCTGTTAGGTCCACACGCTGAGACCCATCCGTGTTCTGTTCTTGGCTGTGTTGAAAACCGGAGTCCAAACATTGCAGCTCCTAGCCATCTCTGTTAGGAGTAATGCCTTTCCCTGCTACTCACACACCCCAGCACGCCTCTCTCCAGAAAGGATGGCTGCCAGTCTCCAGCTCTCTGGAGTGTGGGAGTCATTTGGGCTCAATTCTCTCAAGCCTTCCCTCGCCCCGCCCTACCCACCCACTCCTATTGCAGCTCATCATTGTCTTTACTGGGAAGGCTGTGCTTTTCCTGGTCAAACCAGACCTTCAGTCACTGGGCTACTCCCTACCTCTCTTTTGGATTTTGGACCCTTTCCCAGCCCTGCTCTTGCCATGCAGGTAGACAGCCTCCCCATCCACAACCTGTTCCAGTGGAGCCTTGAGGTGATCACAGAAGAGCCACAAAACAAAACCATGCATTTTGCTTTGTACACACATGCTGTGGGCAATCCTGTCCCTGCTCTGGGTGGTTTTAACATAGCTAATACAGATGTCAGTGTGTTAATTCACCTCTCATAATGTGTCCTTTCAGTGTAACAGCTGCAAGAGCGAGTCCTGCCCGGTTGAGACAAACCTGACATTCATTCCTGCCAGCCTGCCTGAGGGAGGATCCCTTTTGGCTCACCTGACACATCTACTACTTCCACTTCCCAAGAAGCCAAGCATTGTGTTTCAGGTGCAATAAAGCGTGGCTCCTTCCCAGTGTGAGGAGCTGTGAGCGGTGACATTGATTTTCTCTGAGTGCATCCCAATGGATCTGTGGAGTGGACCGGCTGTGGCCCCGGCAGCTACGGCCAGAGCTGGGGCACGAGGATCCAAGCCAGTGTGGCTGAGCATGCGGTATAACCCGCATCTTTCCATTGCCTTCATTTTCTTCATGCACCAGCTCTATTGTGCCTGGCTTGTGAGGTGCATTAAAGGTTTATCTGCCCTGCAATTTGGCCATAAAAAAGCGACAACTCAAATGCCCAGGATAACTCTTTTCATGATGCAGGATTCAGCCAACTCGCCTCTGGTGCATCCCCTCAGGGCAGCCTTTGGCCCTTTGGTCTCACCAGTGGCTTGCCTCAGCTATTTTGTACTGGCCACGATACAAGCGTGGCCCGAGTAAGACCAAGACAACTGATAATGCTTTAATGCTTGTAACAGCAGCAGGACAGAAATGGCCAGCTGCAAGGTGAGGGTTGTTTGGATTTCACAGCTCCTCAGGAGTGGTGTGTTATGCAGTGGTGGTTGTGGTTTGATGGGGAAAGCACACAGGGTCTGCTGTGCTTGTGTCATGCTGTAGAACAGTTTCTCCATTATCTAACGGTGATTTTCTCTCAAATGGTGAGCTGTCATGTTTCAATGCATGCATAGTATCTGTGGGCTAATTCTGTGGTGTGCTTTTCTGTGAAAAGTGATTAAAAGGACTTTTCCTCTCCAAGCGAGTTCAGTGGTTCAGACTCATTTTTCCTGAATGAAATGCTGCTATCATAATTAGGGCTAATTGGCAGCTTTGTTTGCAGCCTCATCAGAGTCAGTGATTAGCTAAACAGAATGTGGAGCTTGTAAGTGTGTTGTTGTATGCTACAGATAAATAAAAGACCTGGATATCAATTCCTGCTAAACCAGCACTTTACAGAGCACTGTGTTCATGTACTGCCTCCTTCCCTTACCAGAAATTCGTGTTTCACAACCACTGGTTACTTTTCTCAGATTTGCAGTAAGCATCAAGTTATTGCGTTCCTGTCTGGTGTGGCTATTCCTATGCTGACCTACTCAGGAATGCATTTTGTTTTGACATGGCCTTGGAAACTTAAAGGAGTACAAAATGCGCAACATGTAGGCATGTAAAAATAAATACAGGCAACCCACCAGGCATGAATAGCAAGGAGGCTAGAAGCAATTCAGCCATAGGGCTAAGAAACAAATGGTTTCTTTATGTGGCTCTGGCTGTTCAGTAGCTGTACTTCAGAGCAATATAATGGGTTTTAATGTTCATAAAAATGTTCAATCTGGTAAACCAATTTTTAGACTCTTACACAGTCTTGTTGAAATTGGATTCATTTGAACTGTAATATAAAATATTATGTTTACTTAACCCTTGTAAACTGATCTCCTTTGTCTTCATGAACTTGCTGGGCAGTTAAGGATCTAGCATTCCTTCCACAGTTAATAAAATTTTGCATTTTTCTCTCTGTTCATATGCTTAATTACAGTCAGACCTGGTTAATCAACATCAAACTTTTTAAACGCTCGTTCTTTTAGATAGTTTTTGATTGAAAAATGCATATGAAGGTCATGCACTGAGACTTTGTATATTATTTACATTCCAAAACTCCGCTTAGATTTTTCCTGTGTGCAGCCCTGCAGATAGTGCCATGTGGATCAGCTGAGGTCTGATTGTACCTATGATGCAACCTTTAAATCGTGTCAGAGACTTTGCTCTTTGTAAAAGGTGACAATCCATTTTTGTCCTCATTTTTGCATCAAAGACACACTGATGTGAATGGCAGTTCAACATTCAAAGCTGCTTCTCTGTTCTCCCCTCTACCCATTCCCTGTATTTTCATCTGTCTTGCACCAAGGCCCCCCAGAGACATTTCATACAGGCCTTTCTAGGTTACTTGTAAATGGGCAAGAATAAACTGCATTCCATATGGCCATTAGGTAACCCTTTTGCTACATGTATATTGCATTTCCCAAGGCACTTAGGATTTAGAAAAACCCTTGAATGGTATAGTTGATGTTGATCAAAGAGTCTGTGATTCAAGAATTTATGGAGAAGGATTTTGAGGTTTTCAGTCTGAAATTTTGCAGGGAATACAGTGGCTGGAATAGTGTTTAAAAATCCTAAGGCTTTTACTAGAGTTAGTTGGTAGGTAGGAGTGAAATCCCTTTGCAGCCTTAAAAGACGATATAATTTGGTGTGCATTTTTGTTAATATAACAATGAATGCCTAGCACTTGGTGTGCTATGCATGGATTGTTGAGCTCCTGGAGGCCATTTCACCCCACTCTCAGTGCAGAATATTAAACAATGTACAAGATTAGAATTTTAGCTAAAAATGAATAGTGAAAGGACATAACATTGCAACTTTGACTTTCACCTCAGTACTGATTAATGACCACAGAAGATAAATGTAGAAGGTCAAACCTATCAATTTTAAAACACAGGGCAATTATAGAGCTGCCATTTCTTAAGTTCAAGCTTCCTGCTACTATAAGTCCTGCTTGCAGTGGCTTATGCTGAGTGGTCAGTAAAGCTTATGAAGGCACTTTGCATAAGGCTGAATTTTATCAGGGCGACTTTTCAACTGTGAATCAGATACATATTTATGTGTAAGCTCAATATGCTGATACCACTAGGATAGCTGTGAAGCTGTGAGGGATTTTAGCAAAGCACCTACCTAAATGAGGCAAGAAAATCTGAGATCCTTTTGTGTGTATGCCCTTACATTTGTAATTTATGGAAGATAGCTTCATCTCTGAGGAACCATCTGTGTTTCATTGGGGTACTGTTTTCTACCCAGTTTTATGACAGGACTAATCGAAGCACGGGGAGATCAAGTGCCTCACTCAAGGTCACAGATCATTTTGGTAGCTCTCTCTGAAGCCTAGATTTCAGCATGACTCTTGAGTTTGTTATAGCACGACCCCTGCGAACTCCAAAAGTAAAGGCAATATAAATAACTGTGTCTGGTGTAACGAGTAAGACTTTGTTGTTGTTGTCATTGGTGTTTGACATTCTCTTTTAAAACACTGTGTGGAGAAAGATTATATGAAGAGTGCCCAGGAAGGGAGTAAGTGAAAGAAAACACTGTATTCTGTGTTCACAAAGCAGTAACAAAGACTTGTACAAACTACATTCATGTCCAGAGCTTGGATATTTCAAAGTCTTTTCTACAGAGTGCCTTGTAATCATTATCCTCAGCATCCTGTTTAAGAGGAGCTATTAACTACTTGCAGTACTTTCCTTCTATTTTTCAGTAAGATAATATGAGGCAAAGGCCAAGAGCTAACATCAGGTTGTGTCCAAAGCACTATTTTTTTTTTTAGAAGAGGTCTGTTAGTCGATATTTTTGAAGTGGAAGAAAGGAAGCACCGGGGCAGTGTCCTTCCTGGCTCTGCACAGCTTCCTGCGCGCTTCCCTGCCGAAGCCTTAGTCAGAACCCTGCAACAATTCATGCTCAGCCTCCCACGCCATCGTCTGCCTGGCTTTGATTTTCTGAACTTGTACAATCCGCTGACGGCTCTGGTCTCTGACTTAACAATGAGTGTACAGGTGGCAGAGCAAAGAGCCAGCAGAAATATCTTTGTGATTCAGAGATTGCCAATGATCTCTGCGTGTGCGTCTCTGAATACACCTGCCTTTTACTGCTGTAGTAGACTGGGTTGCGTAATATACCCAGATTAAAGTCTACAGGGCTCTCGGATAAACCCATTGTGGTAAAAAAAAAAAAAAGAAAAAGTTAGAGCTGACTGCTGACTAAACTCTTTTCACGCGCACTTTTCTCATATCCCTGGTGATGAACTCTCTCCAAACTTCTTCCCACCTGTTTATGGCTTGGCACTCTGGGCCGGGTACTGTTCCCATTGGCACAAGTGCAAACCCAGTTACCTGATGTAAATTAAAACCAGTTGGGCAGCTCAGGCTTCACATCGTTGTAGTCATTGTGGAGCCACAAGTTGTGAATGGAGTGATGTCTAGCACTGTAATTTCCTGCAAATGGTGAAGAAGATGCTGATTTTGCCTGTGGCAACAGCTGCTGAGAAAGGGAAGAGAAAAACCTCTGCAAGAGCAGGAGGAGATAACAGGCAATGTGCAGTGAAGAGTCTGTCAAAGAACCATGATTATCTTTGACTATATGTTTGCTGAAAGAAGCAAGGATTTGCAGGCTTTTTGTTTTTCTGCCTCTTGTGGGTGTGCTTTTTATCACATTTCCTTTTTAAAAAAAAATATAACCAGCCCTTTTCTTCTCCCTTTTCTCTTCTAATAATGCCACTATTAGTAGCTACATCTTAAGAAACAGCATAGTAACAGAGTTCTCTCTTAGCCTTTTTTAAGTCATTGAGTTAATTTTGTGTTAAAAGCAAGCTGTCTCCTCAAAGAGCGCCCCACTGTTTTGATTCCTGCTATCATTGCAGTGAGAAACATGTTTTTATCTCCTCATGGCTGAATGTATCACGGAAGGCTAATGCAGAACCTCTCAAGAAGCCATCAGTCTTTGACTTTTCTTTAAGAGGATGGAGGACAGCAGAGTTTGGGTAAGTTGTACCCAGCGGTAATAGAGCTAACCCTCTGCACATTTACAGCTGCTGTCATGAGGGATCATACGGCTCTGCACCCTTGGGATAGATTGCAAGGCAAATGTTTAGTGAGAAACCAGCTATTGAAGCAAGAGATATGAAATGTTATGAGGACAAAAGGATTCTGTTGTTATCAGAAACACCTGGGTCCTCAGATCAACCAGGGTCAACAAAGCCACCTACATTCTTTCTGCCACGTATATATGAAATATAACTTGAATAAAAAGACACAGCAGCTCATAAGAGACGAGAGCTTTTTTCACCTTCTCTATTACACTGCTATTAGCTTGCCTTGCTGTTTGCAAGTCAGGCTGTGTTTGTGCGCTTCAGTGGGAATGGCTTTGTAACCCTGCTCTGTGGATGACTCTTGTAGTTTTGTAAGAATTCACCGTTCTATCACAGGAAACATTAAGAGAGGAGTGGATGGGTTAATGTACTCAATAATTTTGAGTTTTTAACATATTTGCTGTGCAATTGTTAAACCAGATTTGTCGCTGCTTTTTTGTTGTTCAATTCCATATTTCCATGTTAGTTTTGATACAGCCAGAAAACTGCCCACATTGTTTTTGTACTCAGAATGGTTTATTGTGTGTTTAGTGTATTCCCAATGCGGCCTAGATGTTTGTATTATTATAGTAGCTCTGACATGTTCCCAAATAATATTATCTGGGATTTGATGAGTGACTACTGTTGATGTAATTCAAATGTGACCTATATTAAAAAAAGTTTATTCCACTAAAGTTTGTCTGGTACATCAGCTTACTTTTGTACTCAGCAGCTGCTTTAATAGCATTTAACTGTAAGTCATAAAATGGAGTAGATCTCAATGAAGTGAAGTGACTGTTCATTCTGGGCCTGAACTTTTACATTGTGTCCCCCAAATTTTTGGCAGGACACCTTAGCCACTCTATTTCTATTTCATCTACAGAAATGCTTTGCTTTTTGTACAGTATTGGAGACATATGGCTGTCAAGTTACAATTGCTGTTGTTTTAGGAGAAATCAGTGAATGTTGTCAATGAGAACTTGTGGTGCCTGGTATCTATTTTACTGCTTTGTTCTTGATTGTATTTTATGCCTTTACACAGTGGATGGCAACTGTCAAGAAATCAAAACTAGATTTTGTGTTGTCATTTATATTCTCCTTTTGTTATTTCAAGATAAAATTCCTCAGTATCCCAAGGTATCGATGGCACATATAACATTTAAAGTATATGTTTATCTCTTATATTACTATTTCATAATCCTAAAGATGGTAACACACAAAAAAATCAGCCACTCTGCAGTACATACATGACTGTGTTTAATGGTGGCAAAGAATTTCCCTATATCCTATTGAAGAAAAAACAGTAGAAAAATAGAAGGGAATTCACCTGCTTCAGCCCTCTGACTCAAGGCTTTTCATGTTGAGCGTTCCTGACAGCTGCCTTTGGACATCTTTGAGCTGTTTGGTGCTGTACCATAGGACTACCTGATATTTTGCAGTTTGCATTAGTTTAGAGACATCCCTGATACCTCTCTGGTTAAGTTGTGCTCTCTTGGGAAGGCCCAGGTGCAAGAGCTTTTTCCCAAGAGCTCTCACTGTTGTGAGAACTGTGCTGTGGCTGCTGGGAGCTCTCGTGTGCCATTGCTGCTTTAAGCACCACGCTGGGTACAGCTCCTTCTAGGTCCTGAGAGTTTGTGTCACACATAAAAGGGTCACTTCGAGAGGACCTGTGCTGAGCTTGGCCATGGTAAGAAGGTCACTCAGATGTAATGTGGGCACAGCAACTACCTACAGCTTTTCATAAAGAAAAATGGCTATATGGGGCTTTTTATTTCAATCAGCTCTTTATTTTACTTTGCTGTGATGAGATATCAAAACCTTGCTTTTTGTTCTTTGGTATTTATGGGTTTCTGAAAAGATGTAATGGTGATATTTTTTACAAAAGGTAACAGTTGTCATACTTGTAAATCAGAATAATAAATCATGAATTTTCTTTTTTCTTTTTGGTGGGCTATTTCTGTCAGAGTTGCGTTCCTTGTGCACTAAGAAGGACATGTTTCCTGACCACTAAACACCTTTTCCGCTTCATGTAAGTTGACACTTGTGCTTGCAGCACCAGAAAAAGTGAAATCAACCAAAAGAAGTCAGGTTTTGTTTTTTAAATGGTCTATGGGGCACAGATAATTTATACATCATCATCATCAGGTTACATAGGAGTTATGTTTCCTGTAGTGAAAACCAATTTCTTGCATGCTGAAATAAAATCCCTATTTCCAGCAATACCCAAGACTTTCAATTTTGCTTCTGCTGCCTCAGGAGATCCTTCTTCTAGGAAAACTGATTGCAGGAGACACACATTTTCTATAAGTTTTCTGCTGCCTTGTACTGCTTTCATCCATGCTCCTTAAGCATAAATTAATTTATGGAAGGTTTGCTATTTATTTCTCAGGGGTAAAAGACTTCATCATCGGTGAGATTCTCTAGCAGGAATCTTGGATATATAGAGGGTAGGATTTTATTACATTATATCATTCATTAAAATGAAAAGATTACAGTGCAGTTGTCTGAAGACTGAGAGTAAAACTTAATCCCTTTCTGCTACCCATTCTGTTGTCCCCAGAGCAATGCACCCTCAGCCCTCTCTTCCAAGACTAAAGCACAGAAGAGGTGGCCTTGGGGGAAGTGGACTGGAAGTGGGGAGAAGGAGCATTTCAAGAAAAAGAAATTACTTCACCAAAACTGTATTTGTGTGTTCTTAAACTATTCATGTTCCCATCAGAGCGTGTTCCTTCATGATTCAGATTCTCCCCTGGCTTAGTGCTGCAGTGAAATCATACTTCTGTGCTTCTGACATTGCAGGCTGTTGCCAGCATAGAAATGATTGTGATAACACAAATCCACCAGGGATGGGCAAACTACTTCAACAAAAATAGCAACTGCAATGAATCTTAGCACAAGTTTTGAACTCCCCTCCTGCATTTTTTTTTTTTTTTTTTTTAAGCTAACATGATTTCAATAAGTACCTCCCTGAAATTAATCATGTGGACTCTACAGTCTTGGCTGTCTTCACTGATCCAGCTGCTGTCCTCAAATCTGACAATTTCCATTGCTTCCCTTGGGTTAGAGGGAGTGAGTACATTTTGGGGTATACCTTTGACCTGAGGAATGCATGGGATGGGAAGACATCAGCCAGCTGAGCCCAAAAGAAAATGTGCCAAAACTGAGACAGCCCTGATAAAATATAACTTGGAAAGGGGAGCTCTTGGAAATCAGAGGGAAGAAGCCGCTTTAGGTGCCGGGGGAGGGAGAATGAGGACGAGGATGAAAAAGTCTGATTATGTTAGAGAGAATAAATTCAGAATAGAAGAAATCTATTTCAGAAGATTTCCATAAGCCCTGGAGCATCGAGACCACACTGCCAGATTGTCTCAGCCTGAAGCCTGAGTCCTTAGGGTGAGGATGAACAGAGCCTTGCACACTTTCTGGAAAAGTGAAATTAAAGAGCTTTGTGGGGTGCAAGGGTAATATAACTTCTGTCTCCCTCTGCGGTGGGAAGTTGTCCCAGACTGTATAGGGGTGGGTGAATGAATATGGCACAACTGATTCCTCGTGAGCCTCAATGCAGCGGACGGGCTGAGCACTCCCAGGGGAACGGACTCCAACAGGAAAACAGACCATGCAGCTCCATTCCCCTGTAGGTCACGACCTTGAGAAATCCCTTCTGCTTATGCTTAGGCCATGTTAGGCATAAAAGATGTGAGCTTGCTTTGCCACACTCCAGGCTGGTCAGGTACAGCAGTGGCCACATGGCAGGCTTGTCCTGCCTCAGTCCTGGCCTTACAAAGCCATATGACTTTTGGGATGGAGCTGGCTCCTGCCCAGCTCGGTGGAATAAGAGCGGAGAAGCAAGGATCTGTCTCACTATGTCAATGCATCCCTGTGGCTGAAATGCAGCACCTGTTCCTGCAGTTCTTTGTGAAAGTTCAGCTGTGGAGAGGAAATAGACTTGCAAGAGAAGGCAGCTTGGTTTTGGACACAACTAGTGCGGTTAAATAGCACCTCTGAGGAGACAAAGGAAAAGACGCAGGAAGAAGGTGAAGGAAATTTCCAGTTAATGCTCGTGTGCTGGTGAGCTTTCCAGAGTGTGGAAGTTTCTCTTTAAGCCACGTACATGCTGCAGAGCAAGCGTGTGGGAAAGGTTACAGTGAATTTGCCCTCACATAAGAATCACTTTAGAGCAAATAACAGTCCCAACATGAGAAAATTATTTCAAGCCATGAGAAGCTGAAACATTGTTCAAGGACTTGTCAGATCTGATTTCCTCATTTCTTTTTTTTTTTCTTCCATGTACCCATGTACTTAGCTTAGGTAATATTTACAGTTTTAGCAATTTTGTTTATTGGCCACAGTGCTCACTTAAATCAAACTATCACATGTCTTGCTGTTGTCTATATTGCATCTTATTAGGGGGTGGCTGTGCAGTGCTCTCCCAGCATGAAATGTGCTGGCCTTTAGAAGCTGTGCTTCTTCATGGCTCTGGTGTTTAATTGCATGCCAAGTGTGAAAATGAATTTGTTCCGTATAAAAAATAATGGTATATATGCAGTGCCATTGATCTCGCATTTCAAAATATGGTTAAAGCTATACTGAATAAATCCATAGCAAGTACTTCTGGATGTTTTTCCTCTGACTAATGGAAAGTTTGCTTGTGCCTGACAGCACAGAGGGGGCTGCCAAGATGGTGATGGGGGAGGAAGGAGGCAGGAGCCCAGGGCAATTCCCATGGGTCTGACAATAAAAGGAGCCAAACCTCCTTCTTCCTGCCCTGGCAGCCTCCTGCTCAGTGCCATCACACTCTGTGCTGCCCAGGGAAAATTTGCCATGGTGCCACTGAACCGCAGGGACTTTCTGGGCTGCCTGCAGCTGGTGCATCTGCTGGGCTTGCCTAACTGGTTCTAGGCACATCTCCAGGGGTGCCTTGTCCCTTCTGTGTGTCTCTGCAACAGCCCTGACTCTGCAGTCACAGTGTGCTGGAATTGTGGCTGTAATGGGGACTAAAAACCTCCCCCGCCCCACAAAACCCCCACAAACTGGGAGTAGTGGCTCTTCCTGGCTCCTTCCTTGCCAGCCACTGCCAGGGTCAACCATGAGGAGATGCTCACTGGACACAGGCAATTTTCAGACAGCCTGGGCAGATCTCAAAGGCAGATGTGATGAGGACTTCTTAATGGATCTATTTTTTCCATTTTGAAGGATGTTTTGCTCTTAAACAGGTATGTGCTCGCAGAGTACTGTCAAGACTCCCTGAACAATGAAAGAGAATTAATTTTTGACTGTGAAACAAAAGCCTCGCCTAGTTTTATCCACATTTCTCTTCCTTCCTTCATGCCTTAAAACTCAAAATAAGGTTCAGGTGCTCAGTAACAATTTTTCAAGTGGTGGAGAGAGGCCAGCATGTTTCAGTGCTCTTAACTGTGTGTGTGAAATTCATAGATTCTAAACTTTTAAAAGTGCATTCTGAGACCAGTAATTTGTACCTGCAGAGGAGGAGTTTGGTGTTTTAGCCATAATTCAGCCATTACATCAGGACCTTGGAAGTTAGACTTTTATTCTGCTTGGGGCAATTTCAGAATTAGGCCATGGCGGGATCAATTCTGGATTGTCCTCAAACAGTGCAGCAACATCTGGTGGGAAAAAAGCTATGCTGCAAAGATGCAATGCAGAACCTGCCAGGGTATAGCTTTCCTCCCTGACTTCAGCAGAACTCCTTACACAATTTGGGTCAATGATTTTATGATACACAGAAAAATGAGTAAGTTCACTGGTATGGTTTTCCAGACTGGATTGCGTGACTCTGTGTTGCCCAAATGACAAATTGGGAACCTGCATTAGATATAACTTGAAATGGGCAATCATCACTGCATGACAAGTTCCCATGGAAATTCATCAACATTAACAGTTTCATCAATGATTTGCAAGGAATCCTATGAATTTGGTGTTAGTATGAACTGTGGATGACCAAAAAAAAAAAAAAAAAAAAGAAGATGGGAATGAGGAATTATAAACATAGGTCATATTATTTTATTTCAGCTGTATTTAAGGTCATACATCAAGAAAGACATGTCATTCTTGCAGAAAGGCAGAGGCTGAGTGGTCTATCTTGAGAAGAAATAAAATTGTGAAGGAAGTTTTTTTTAGTGTTCATGAGTTCTCATTTTGATGTTTGTTTGCAAGAGATAAAACACAGTACATGAATGGTGGTATACAGCTGGGAACTAAGAAGGCTGTGTTACCTCTGTGTGTGGTGGAGAAGTGCTGCTGTAGTAAAGTTGTTTCCAGTTCTACTATTTTACTTTTTTTGTACCTGCTTTTCTCACAGATGAAGCAGGGATGCAGCAAAGTACCACTATATATTTCCCATTACATATTTTACTATGTATTTGAAATCAGCTCAAGGGAAAGAGATTTTGACCACTGGAGATTTCGAGCAGATTTGCGAAGTAACTGGTTTGATTTTTGGTACAGTGAACTTCAGAGAAATTTGGCTAAGGCTTTATTTTTTCAAGTGTTTTTTAACAAATTGTGGCCTATAAAACAAACTTTTTCAATGAAATTGCCCACTAAAAATAAATAAAAAAAAATATTTAAAAAAACACCACATTTGCTCAGCTGACCTTACTGTAAGAGGGGGAAACATGCTGTCACTATATATGTTATTAGTAAGCTCAACAGCAATAAATAGGAGAAAACATAGGAACAGGTACATTTTTCAGAAGAGTAGCAGCTGGTGAAAGTCAGAAGATTATCTAAGTGGCTTTCTAACAATAAGATTTACTCTACATTTACATCATCTTTTATGGAAAACATTTATTGAGTATTAAATTTCCCCCATCCTAAAAATAACCTTTTTGGAGAAGTATAGGAATGTGACTCTATGATCATGAGATTCTATTTCATGTTAAGCAGACTGTGGAATGTCTGAGTTATTGTCTTTCTTATATATTTTCTAACATTCCATGGCAATGGTTTTTATACTATGAAACTTAAAATATCCTTCAGCTTCTCTGTGGATTTTAGCATCCAAAGACTTGTGCAGTCTTTCAGCATCAGAAGGTGACATGGTTCTGGCAGAGAAGTGTAGTCGGGTTGAGGATGTGACCCACTGCATGCATTTACTTTAAATTAAACAAACATTTTCTTCTGCAGGCACAGGATATACCAGCATGTGTGTAAAATATTTATACTATCCCAGGCTTTCCCACTGCCACCAATAGGAGTTCTGTGTATGAATGTGGGGGATCTTATTCTTCAGGCAACGTCCAGACTTGGACATGCAGAAAATTCAGTGTTTTCAGTCAGATTCACAGTGGGTGAATTGAGTTTCTTGATTTGCTGATATTTGCTGATGTAGAGCAACAGAAGATTTGGTCTTCCTGTTATTAAATTCTACTTATTTAGAAGGTGGTAGCAAAGTTCAGCATATGGATCTGACCAAACAAGTGGTTCAGTGAACGCATGACTCTGCTTTTTTAAGGCATTTGTACCTTGTTGCTGTTGACTTCAACAGAAGTATCCTAAGGCTGAAGGATAAATTTCCCCCTTATTAGAGACCAGAAAAACAAGACAGGAAAGAGATATATGAATTCCCTCAGCAAGTGAAAATATTGACCTAGATTTTGTGATGAAACTCAATTGACCTAGATATTTTAAAAAAGGCCAATAGCTACTTCCTTCATTTACAAATTGCAGATTTTGCTCTTTGAGTTAATAAAAGAGGGCTTGTTGTCAGCATTGTACCTAAGATAGTTTTGTATCACCATGGTGTCAAAAGTAGTTCTCCCACTGAGAACGGAGGGAATTGGAGAGAGAGGGACTGAGAAGTCCTGCTGGGAGAGGTGAATGTCGATGGCTTGCCCAGGCCAAGCAGAGAGCTCTTAGTGGAGCAGCAACCTTAATGGAAACTTCTGATCCCAGAATGTCAGGTGAGCCTTCCTTCCTGAGCTTATGCCCACTAAGTGAGCTGAGAGCATACATTCACCGTCACTGCAGGTATGAAAAAATGGTGTCAGTGTCCAGTGGATTGTGCCTGATGAATTCTTCCATCCCGTTGTGTTAAGGGATCTTCCTTGCCTGTTTCTGAAAAGCAGCAATTTCCTGAATTGCCTCCCACTTGTAACTTGCCATTTGTGTGCTCCTACTCTGCCTTAAGGCAAAGTTGAAGAGAAAAGCTTTAATTCCTAGAAATTGCTAATAAAAAGACCATATGATGTGGTCTCTCTGTGAGCAACTGTTGTGTCTTTTCTTGTGCCTGATGTTAGGACCAGGGTGTACAGGAGCCTTCCTGTGTAGGCTGCTGCAGGAGGAGAGTCTTGGCTCCTTATGAAGATCTGTGATTAAACATCCTATTTTGTTCTCTAAAACAGATTGTAAATTTGTGCAATCTTAACACATTCACTAGCTGTTGCTGCAATTTCTGCTACAGAGTCACTGTGCTGGAGACCAGAACTATATCTGGATCCTGGATCCCTTGCTTGTCAATGGAGAAAATTAAAGCATATATCAAAGCAAAGCAGTATTTCATTTATAGCTGTTAGAATTAGTCAGCTTGGAGCTTAAACCTGCATACTGTGCTATTACAACTGGAACTCAGTGGAAATGGACCTGGGATCATTTATTTACTAATTAACTGTTGCCATGGATTGTACCTCACCAACTATACATTGCCACATCACCATTCTTGAAAGTCACACAGCAGGAAGCATGTGAAAGTGCTTTGTATTAAGAAACACAACAGCATTATTTCCAAACCTGCTAAACTGGCATTATATTCCCTACATTATTGTATTTGGCTACTGTTTAGGGATGGAAGAATCAGGAACCTGTAATTTAAAGCCTTGTAGAATACCATGGTGTAAAAACTTTTAGCTCATTTAAAGGTTTTATTCCATTTTGGAAAGAGTTAGACAAAATGTTTTTTTCCTATGAGAACTATTTTTGGCTAAAACGATATCCAAAGTAAAAAGTTTTAATAGCTTCTGGGAACCCCCAAATTTCTGCTGTTTTCCCTCTCACCTTTATCAAGTCATCTGGTTTTGTACATAGCAGCAAATAACCCCGTTGCAGAGGACCCCATAATACTACACAGAAATATGGCTTAGGTGGTGTATACAGACTTTTGCAGAATCAAGACTTCAATTCATCCTCCAACTAAAAATTATAGGAGTGCATTCAGTGATTAGTAGTATCAGATATAAGAGCTGACATCAGCCTTTGGCCATTCCTTACTCAGGGATATTCATTGCAGATGACAATTTGATTCTACATTATGCTGCTCACATGCATTTGAAGGGTCTGTTTTTCAAAAAGTGCTGAATCTTCTACCATTGCTGGAAAAAATGGAGTTGAGCTTTTGGGAATGTTACTTTGATTGTGCCATCTCACTCACCAAGACCCACATTTAATTTGAAATGGGTCACATTTGTTTTGGTGGGCCTATTTGAAGTCAGTCTTCCACTCCAGCTTTCTTCTCTCAAAGCCTCAGCTGCAGAGTTGTAACCATTTTGGGTACGGTATGCCAAGAAAGATATAAAAACATTAAAAAGGATCCAGACTAGGCTAGGAAGTCTGAGATATGGGAAAGACTGGAAAAACTGAGGTTTTTTATCTGGAAAATGGGACTTGGGAGTACAATGACAGTATTCAAACACATAAAAGGTAGAAAGAAGGGAAAACTAATAAACTGTACATTTAAGTGATTAAAAGTGGTTAAATCACAGATTAATTAAGAATTATTTAAATAATACATTCAGAATAACTTCCCAGTTGTAAAGATAACCGAAGTCTTAAAGATATCCTTGAGGAAGGCTGCAGTATTGCTGTGCAGGAGGTGTTAAAGAATAGGTTGCACATACATCCCATCAGGATTAGCTGAACTCAACTTGATTCTACCTTGTGTCAAGAAGAGGTTTTTTTTATATCACTTCAAATAATTTTTTGACATATCTTCCAGCCTATTTCCTCTCATGATATAATTTTATTTGTTGAAAGAAAAAATCATGGCAGAACATGGTCATTCCTGGCAGAAATGATTTCCAGGATTAGCGTTTTTGCTGAATGTGTTATTTGGATAAAAGTTTGACCCTAAAAAGCCAAAGAATTTAGTATACACTGTCTAATAGCTCACAGTTGGTCCACAGATGTGTGCTGTAGTGTTGTGAAGACCTGGGTTGGGAGTGACAGAGCTGGATACCCTGCTTCAGGCAAGGAGACTGTGGGAGAGGAAGAAAGAAGGGGACAACCAGGAGAAGTGACTTCTCTGTCTCATTCAAACAGCAACAATGATGAGAGGGAGGTGGAGCAAAGCCCAGAGAGGCTGAGGGAAGGGTACAAAGAGCATCAGAGAGTATCAGAGAGTGGAAAAATCCCCAGAGTTCAAGAGAGTTGAGAAGAGCTTCCAAGGGAAGCGGTGAAGTTTAAGAAAAAGTAGGTATGTATTTTTCTATGTGTGAAAACCTAACGGGATAGAAATTTGTGTTATATAAGTTTCTCTGGGCATCATCCACATCTTTCCTCTCCCAGCAAGACTGTCCTTGCTCTCAAGCCCCAAGTAATGCATTGACTTGCTTTTTCTTTCTCACTAACTCTTATGTATTTTGTATGCTGGACTGTTCAGCGTCCCAGCTTCAAGAGCTGTGAAGAACATCATACTTCAAGTTAGGATGTATCTTAGCACACAGGAAGAGAGCCTGCTGCTTAGTTTCTTGTATATAAAATGGGTTGTGCTGATGTTTCTTCCAGCTGTGATTCAAGAAAAATCATAAGCCTGTTGTGCAGTGTTGTGGTGTAAACCCAGGCAGAAACTACCACGTAGACACTTGCCCACTCCCTGCCCCTTCCCTGTGGATGGGGAGGATGATTGCGAAAAAAAAAAAAATCAGTCAGACTCATGTGTTGAGATAAAAAACAGTTGCTCACTGCCTGCTGACTGATGTTCAGCCCATTCCCAAGCAGAGATCACCCCCCTGCCCCAGCCAACTCACCCCAGTTTATACACTGAGCATCATACTCTGTGGCATGGAATATCCCTTTGGCCAGTTCAGGTCAGCTGTCCTGGCTGTGCTCCCTGCTGGCTTCTTGTGCACCTGCTTGCTGGCAGAGCATGGGAAACTGGAAAGTCTTTGACTTAGAGTAAGCACTGCTTAGCAACAAGCAAAACATCAGTGTGTTATTAACATTATTCTCACTCTGAATCCAAAAAGTACAGCACTATACCAGCTACTAAGAATAAAATTGGCTCTATCCCAGCTGAAACCACAAGATGAGCACACAGACAGAAACCATAGGTGCCTAGAGGAAGATGTCAAAGACCAGTTTCCCATAGGTATCTAATTCAGTGCTTTTACATTGAGGACCGTGGCAGGATGGCAGACATGCTCCCTTCTTTCTTAACCCCTATTGTGTCCACGTGTGTCCCTGTAGCTGACCTGTGAACCTTGCTCCATACTGCCCATTTTCCTGCTCATGGAGGGAGGGATGTATGCAGCTAATTCAGACTTGCTGGTACAGTGAGTGTAATGCTTGCCTTAGTTTGCTAAGGCAAAAGGAAAGTCACCATACCTATAATCCCCTTTGTGGATTTAGCCCCAGATACCTAACTGTAAATAGCCAGTTAACACTGCTCTGGCTACATGTGGGGTACTTTTTTGCTGAGTTAGTAAATTAGCTATATAACATAGACATATTTGCCCTTGCTTCTGTCACACAGTTTTTCTATTTGTGAATAGTTACTCATATTCAAAAGTTATTTTCTATCTTTTATTGTTTTGAGCTTTAATTAAATTGTAATAAACACATTCATCTTCTTGAAAATGCAAACCAAGGAGCTCAGCATTGGGATACATGCAATTATTCCACATCTCAAATTCCATGAAGTGCTCTAAATATTAATAGATAATTAAAATGAACATGACAGTGATCCTACATCCTACTCTATTCTTTGACTCCCAAAATAAAAAAGATGATTAACTTGAAAGTAATATTGCGTTATCATGGTAAAAGAGATTATTTTGGGTGGTCCAAGAGAATATAGGTAGCTCTGGGGCAGAAACATTTCCTAACTGTGAGGGTTATTATTAGAATAATTAAACCTACTAACTAACTCTGTAAAGGCAGATCAAACAAAACCCAGTGTGTATCATTGTGTGCCCTGAAATACACATCCAATAAGGGAATAAAGTGCTCTAGAAATCAAATTGGGAACAATGATCATTTGACAATTTCAGTGAAAACTAACTCAAAAGCTAACGACTGATTTACAGAAAACCAAACACATTGTGAAACCTTCTCATCCCACATCCTGTTCAAGGTACTGTGCAAGATGATACTTGGAATACACCAAAGCTATGTGCCTTTAAAAGGTCCCTGGTGTAGCACTATTAATAGGCTTTTTGTTGTGCTACTTCTGGTTTAATTTGTTCTGTACTTTATTAAACTCCTTTAAAACATAAGCTTTATTAATCTCCATTTATAACAGACACCCGAGTATATGCCAGGCTATTCCTGGAAGACTGAAAGGCGGGGTTAGTAGAAAAAGTAATTTGTTAAACAAGAGGTAATTATGCTAGGGGTTTGTTGTTGTTGTTTGGGGTTTTTGCATGGTTAGCTCAGAAGGATTATCAAAATGAATTTTATTTTAGAAAGATATATGTTAATGTCATTGCTTCCAAGTGTATTAAGGTAATATGCTCTTAGTTATATAGTCTTGCTGACAATGATTAAAAAAATACCAAACTTTTTTCCCCTTTATTAACATTTTGTATTTTAAACATGGAATTGTTTAAAGGTACATTGAGAACTCAGGACTCTGTGAAGAATGTATTTAAGCAGGGACACTTGGGACCTAATCTTGCTGTCTTTTACACTTGAGGCCCTGCATCCAAGGCTCCAGTTGCAGAGTAGCATCATTGCCTCAAAAGGTCTACCTGAACCTTGAGAATCATGAGTTTTCTGAAGTATTGAAAACAACCTCGTTATAGATTTTCAAGTCTCACAATGCCTATCCCTTGCGGCATGTGGAAAAGCATTTGAAGGGGAAATTAAATGATGTTTTATTGAGATTAGTTTCTACTACTGATAATCTCATTGGAAAGAGTGGGCCTGGTTACCTTAAACTGGGTATTTTCTGCTTTTTTTTTCTTTTAATTAATTTTTCTGGTAAACAGGCAGCATTAGTACCCTAAGAGCCCACATGACAAGACTGTGCATAGTTTGCTTGCATTTTTATCTCCATCTGATTTAGACTGTGTACCATATGTGAGATTCAGAAAGAAAAATTCCCCTTTCTCCATGAGAAGCCATGACATGTGGCACTCATTTAGACAAAGAATTCATGCAGAGACATGGAGAGGTCTTTTTGATTTTTCATTTCTGTTATGAAATATGCCATTTTTGTTAAGCTATTTCATACTCAGAGAATCTCCTTCTTATTTGACTAACTTAGTATTTTCCAAAGTGAAGACATCTTTCTTCGGAGTGAGTGAATAAAGGAGACATTCATGTCTGAATGAGGTGTAAGGAACATGGGACAAATGTATTCTATTCAGTGAAGAAATTAAAAAAAAATTATATTCCATTCTGCAAAAATGACCCACCCTATCAGGTATTAAGTGTGAAATTATTTTTCCTCTCTCCCATTTTGTTCAACTCCACCCCATGAAACTTCTAGTTCCAGACCATTAAAAGAAGAGTTCATGCTTGATGGAAATCCAGAGGAAAAAAAGAAAAGGGGAAAAAAGGGACTGTTAGGGAGGTCACCAACATAACCCTCTTAATCCACATGAACATGAACACAAAGGGAAATTTTTGCTCTGGAATTGAGTCTTTTATGTTACTCCTTAGTCAGAATGAATTGTGATTTATTGAAAACTGTATTTTATAAATTGAAGAAAGACCTTAAGCAAAGCCTTATTAGACTGGCATGGTCGCTCAGCTCATTAAGAGCTATACCAAAAATAACAGAGGACAACCTCATCATAGAGTAATGAAATCCAATTGAAACTGTTACTTTTGGCATTTCACCTAATCTCTTATGCATACATGTGATGTCAAAGTTTCTGGATTTGAGAAAAAGTGGATTTTTTTTAACCTTTTTGGGAACAGCCTCTATGTTCTAATATGCATGTTTACACATAGTGTCCTGTAGTCTTTCCGATGTAATTTTAGGAACAAGCACTGCAACTGAGTTACTAATCACAAAAGCATGAAACTGGATTTCGCAATGTTACGTATTGAGGAAAAGACTATCCTTCAGATTAAAAACCTCCTGCCACTTTTTCTTTTCCCAGATGAGAGCCTGTGGTTTGGAGTCTCCATGACTGGGTGCCAATGTGTCTCTTGATGTGGGAGGAGAGCTGGGGACTGTGTGGGTGCTTGGGGCAGCTGGTGCTAGGGCTGGGGCTGCGCCCCTCGACTTTGTTCCCATCCAGTCCCTCAGGTGGTTTGATTTGGCTGGCAGGTGTTATCTGCTTCCCAGATGGAGGCTCCCCATCCCCTACACCTGACTGACCCCAAATAGGATGTTTTAAGGCAATGTTTCAAGGTGAGGGGGCCAGGCTGGCTCCTGCCACAATCTCTCTACTTGTTCCTGCTGTGTTCAAGTAGGAGCTGCAGCTGTGCAGTGAGGGAAGGTGTGCATACAGCATTCTGCATTGTCCCAGTGGGAAAATGGGGTGAGATTTTTTTTCTTCCCCCCTCTCCTTACTTCATCTTTGAGACCTCAGTGTAAGGAGTTCAGTGTACTGCTTGATTCTGGATGTAGTTATATACTGATACTGCAAAAAAGCAATCCTGGAAATTACAATCTTATCCCTTTTTAATTGCTTATCCTTACTAAAATGAAAAGAAGGACACAACAGAAGAAAAGACTTTTCACAGTTGTGCTTAAGTATTGACACAGATGTGAAGTTGATAAAGTTAAATCCTGTATTAGCTGTCCTGGAGAAGATGTTACACCCACAGGGAAATGAGATGCCCACCTTCTCCCTAAATAGATGGGAGGCACTGAGATCCCTGGCTTGGTCCAGAAGATAGTCTTCAGATCTTGCAAGAGTGAGCTTCATGCATGGTTTTGGCTTTGGCTGCTCATTCCCTCAAGCTTCTCGCAGTTGTCAGCGGTGCTAGGTCAGCTCTGCGCTGCGCATTTCTGGCGCTGGGGAGACAAGTGTGGCTGCAAACCATGGGGACAGCTCGAGTCCCAGCAGCCTTGCATGACTCTAGTGCCAGAGCAACTGAAACACAGTGTTTGGCCTCTTTGAATTTTGGATCATGTTAATAGACCTACAGATGGCCCTACTGGGATGTGTTGAAAACATGTGGAAGTCCAAGTCTATACTGTCCTTTGTCTAGGATGTGTTTTTCTCTTTTGGCTTTACAGAATTATTTTTTTCTCTATGTGTTAGGCAGCATGTGATCCTAAACTGAGAGCAGACCTTTCAGTGATCAGGCCTAAGGACGTGTTAGTTTAGTTTTCTGCTATGATAACGAGTTGTCACAGACAAGTTTTGTAGGAATGTAGCATTGTCTCAAGACTACTAAATGATGAGGTTTCATGAAGCTGGTTGTTTATGCGTACCCAGGAAACACTGCATAATCTACAGATTCTACTTAAAAGAAGGAGATTATGTTTTTGAAAAGTACTTTGATCTCAATTTTGCAACTTCACTATCAAGTCTTAAATGAGCCACAGTATATAGTGAGCTTCTATGTAAAATATGTGATAAGGACTTGTCTTATTTTCTATCTTAAAGAGAATGAACTGAACCCTGTCCTGTGGTTTCTCAGACAGACTTCAGAAATTGCATAACTGATAGAAATAGTCTTTATCTAGTATTTTATTTTAAAATACCAGGCTATATCTGAGACAAATAAAGTTGTAGTCTTCCCAGTTTTCTTCTACTCAGTTACTTCCTACAGCCATGTTTTTGAGAAGCTGGGAATTAGGTAACAAGGAAAATTTCGATAAACTGAAATAGTGCCAGATTGGCTAGCGCAGAGAGGGAAGCTTGTATGATGGGTCAGTGCAGATTTGGGCCAGGGCTCAGTGGAGCTCTAAGCAGCAAAGCCCTGTTGATGCCTTCAGTCCTGCACAGGTGCAGCTGAGCAGCCCCAGCACATTTGTATTTTTAATTGGTAGAATATATACCAAATGTCCAAATTAGAGGATTTGGCATGAGGGAGATTTAAAGAGAAAGAAATACAGGTAGTGCTGGTGGTCTGTCACAGGGCTGGTGAGCGGATCATTTCTATTTGCCATAGCCATGAATTCATATTTGGCTTTGCAGGATGAAATATCCAACCTGCAGCCTGGCTGCCCATCGCCTTCTTTCCCAGGTCCATCAGAGATGGAACTGCAGGACTCCTGAGGCAGATACACTTTGCTGGTGTTGTCCTCGCCATCCTTCATCCCTTGTCCATCAGACACAGGTGATGGTGAGCGTGCCCATGCACCTTTAGCCCTGTTCTCCTGAGACAGGTGTGCTTCCATGGGCTCATGCTGAATGATGCCACAGATCTGGACGTGTGCCTGTTGAGTAGCAGGGGGAGCTCGGCATGCTGACCGTAAAATGCTTGTGTTCCTCCCCCAGACAAATTACTCCACTGCTCACACTGAGTCTGCATCTTCCTTTTGCATGCACGAGGAACTGCAGTGACCTGACGAGCTCATCATAGCCAAAAATTTAGCGCACTGATGGAAGTCCTGGCAGTTCTTCTGGTAACAGCATTTGCTCAGATCCATGACTATGGCTGAACTGTCTGCCTTTCCTGCCTGTAGCAGAGCAAGGCAATGCGAGAAGATTTTTTGTTTGTGTTTTAATTTCTCCTTCCAGTCCTGGACAGAAAAAGACAAAATCTATTAGTTTTTGCTTTTTAAAAAAACCCACAGCCCATCTTTTTTCTTCTTTATAAAGTCAGAAAAACTAGGACTGGGTTTGATTAGGCCTTTGGATCAAGATTTATGTTGTTTCTTAGTTTATTTGCCAGGTCCTACTTTAGAAGCAGTAAAATGACACTATAATTCTGATGACCTATTCAGTAGATACTCGCAGGAAAAATTCTGTGTTTAAATAAAGTGAAGGTTATGACACAGGCTGAAAAAGTCAGGAAATCCACACTTAAGGCTGACACTAATGCTCATGTGGAAAATAAAAGACACAGTGACTCAAATTCAGCAGGGAATGCCAACCATAACTCTGAATTTCCAGGCTTTGTGTCAGGTTCTGTCAATATAATGTTATTTAAATGGAGTTTTATGCCTGTGAATTCACTTGTATTTTAATGGTAGTATTATTTTAAGAGGAATAATAATAGGAAAAAAAATCATGTTTTGAAAGGTTGCTTGTAAAATGTCTGTTCTTACATATGACAGGCCAGAGTGGATATTCTTGTACCAAAGCCATATGTAGGTACCAGAGTAGCACTGGCTTCCATCCCTGGCCTTGTCAGACATTTCCTGGGTGTTCTTAGTAGTTCAGTTCACCTGTACCCCATTTTCTCAGTCTGCAAAATATAAGGAATAGTGCTGACCTCCCTCTTGATGCGCTTTTTAAACCTGCTGAAGAAAAGTGCCGTATCCCACCTGGATTTGAACAGAGAGGCACTGCCTGTGTGTGGAAACACAGCATACCTCACACCTCTGGTGAGATGTATTTCATCTGTCTCCTGGTGCCATGTGTATCTGCACTGCATTTGGAGGCCACTGAAGGACCCCTGACTTGGGTGGGGCTCCCACCTGGAGGTCACTGGCCAGCGCCAGCTGCAGCCTGAAATTCATCACTCGTGCCATCGGCCCGCAGGTCGCAACCCACCAGCAGACCCAGCACCTGCGTGGACTCTGAGGAGAGGGATGGAGGCAGCCAGCACAGCAGCTGAAGGGTCTTTCTTTCTCCAGCTGTTCTTGCAGAGGGCTTCCTCTCCTCCTTCCTGTTTCCTTTTGATTTCATGGTCTCCTCTTTTACACTTCCACTGAGTCTTGTGTCTTTCATATGGGGGCCTAGAAAAATTTGTATTTCTGCCACTTTCAGATGAAATAACAGAGATCAAAGTTTGCTCAGTTTGCAGCAGAAATCCCGTGTCTTACAGAAATTCAACTTCTTTTAAGAATTTAGTGTGGAGCTTGTTTGATGACACCAGTTAAGAAATTGCCCACATACTTTTGCTTATGTTGGCACTCCATCACTCTTTTCTAATGCCAAGGAAATTTGATAGGGGAACAAAGTCACAGTGTGCTGATCTGATCACAGTGATTTCTAGGAAGATCCGCTATAACAGGCGACAGGAAATCGGGCACCTTTGAAAATAAATCCCTCTCTGATACACTAGGAATTGAGTGGAAAGACTCTTATTAGCAGTGAAAGTTAGATCAGAGAAAGCACCAGGCAGGAAAAGCAGAACAATTTTGACATCACAGTACAAGTAAAAGGAGAATGGCAATGATGCAGTGGAGCCACCAATGCCCCCTGCATTCTAAGGCTGCTATAAGGAAAACACCTGCAAGGATAACATAACAATGACTCCCATAGGAAAAGAAGGATGGTAAATAATATTTGTTAAGCTGTTGCTTTGGAGGTTTTCACAAGCACTTACAGAACAGCTATGAAAAAAAACAGCCAAAACTCAAATATGCAGCAAAACTTCCTTTTGTAACAGTGTGAAGCAGCTGTCCATAATCAAGAAGTAACAGTCCTGCACTTTACAGCTTGGCAAAGTTTCTGCTCATCAATAAGCTGAGCAAACAAGGTCCTCTTTATGTACTGCATAGCTGCAGAAGGACTTTCCCCTAGGAATTTCTTTGGGGTGATTTGCTTTTCCTAAGCATGTTAAAATGACGAGGGAAGAGGATATAGGAAGGCAGAGGCCAACTGTGAAAAACAAGAGCAATTGTAGGAATTGGTGATATAGCCTATGAAGGGAATTAGACTTGGGAATAAGTAAACAATGGGAAAGGTAAATCTGATTCCACTGTGTTGCTTGTCTGTTGCCTCGGTGTGCATTCACCTGAAACAGATTTTTGCCTAAGCAAACGTTTGCTTTCTCCCTTATGAAATGCACCTGGGAAACTCCTGGTTCCTGGGGAGGGAGTATAAAAATGAGTCATGGTCTCCTACTGAGACTTGAAATGGGGGAGAGAGAGCTCTCTGTGTTCAAGGACAATATAGGATAGGATATTGAGTAATGAGGTAGGGAAAGCTCTGTATAATGAGAAAGAGCTGTCAAGTCAGTACAGAACGCAGGGAAATTGTTTTATGAAGAGGGAGCAATCACAGAGTTGTTGGACTGAGATGTTGTTACAGCTCTCCCTAGAATTTCAAGCTTTTGGGAAATAAGAATATGTTTGGAGGGAGTGGTGCTATGACAAGTCAACAAGAATTATAGAGAGAGAAATGTAAGTTATAGAGTCCATCCTTTCAGCTATTAGATTCACTTTAATGTGATACTGCATTCTCCATGCTCAACTAAATATAGGGGGATTTGGTTTATATTAAAGGCCCAAGTTGGCTTTTGGTGGCATAAATCTTTGGTGGAGTAAAAGCATCTTATTGAACCCTGCTCTACATAAAAGTCTTTACTAAAACCTCACAGAGCTTTTCTGTTGCCTTTTATTTTTAAAAAATGCTTTACCTGAACCACTGAATGTGAGACAGATGCGCCCTAAGAGACAAGTGACAAGATAAGTTCTCTGGAATTTTCATGGCTAAACTGCTTCAAGTCAGAAGACTGTGCCCCTTTTGTAAGGCTGCACAACTCCAACCAATTTTGATGAGAATTTTATGTATATATGTACACACACTCTAATAGCATCTGGCTTCTGTGGACTAGATATGAAAAATGACTTCTGTTGTATTGCTTTTATATCCTAATACTAATCTTGAATTTCCCCTCTTTCAGTTTACACCCATTGCTCCTTGACCTGCCACTACAGTTCCTGATGAAGAGTCCCTCTCCAGCTTCCCTGTAGGCTCCCTTCAGCTACTGGAAGGGTGCTGTGAGGTCTCCCCACAGCCCTCTCTTCTCCAGGCTGAACAGCCCCCACTTTCTCAGCCTTGCTTTGGAGAGGAGGTGTTCCAGTCCTCTTTCCAACTTTGTGGCCCTCCTCTGCGGTGCCTCAATTCCTTTATAGAGCTATCAATATCTCTTTAAGATATCTTCTCTAACACCGATGCTTGTGAGCTCCACATGGCTAAAATGGCCTATGCATTTCCATGTGACAATTTGGATTAAGCATCTAAGATCTGACCAGGTGGTTTTGCACTCGGAAGTCTGCAATCTTGAGCCTTTTCCTTGCTCCCTGGCCCCAGATGGGCTTAACCCCTGGAGTATGCCAGAACAAACTTAGTAAGACATAAAGTGATGTTGCCTCATGAATATCACTTAATTACATCAAAATGAAGTTTACATGGAGTGTGCTGTATATCCTGTGTACAGAGACTTTTTTTTGTAGTCTGTAGGAAGGCATTTTCTCTCCCATGAGACAAACGTCCCCTGCCAGACAATGCAAAGCAGCCTCTCACCTTCCCCTTCAGTTGGAGAAAGGAAGCAGAAGGGTTGCCAGCTAGAGTAGGGGAGGATAAACATGCCACAATATTTTGACCTCAGAGATCAAAAAAACAATAAAACCCAAACAAAAGAAAAAAATCGCCAAACCAGAAAAAAACCCCAACAACAAAACAAAACAAACCAAAACAAAAAAACAAACAAAAAAAAAAAAAAAGGAAAAAATTGGTTGCAATATAATTTGGCTTTACAAGGAGTTGATTTCATTGTCAACATACTGAATTCCAAATGCCCATTCAGCCTAAATGTCAGCTATATTTTCAGTTTAACTGAAGTACTGAATAAAAAATAAAAAGAATGGGAGACCAGCAACATAACTGCTTTTGTGATAAAAAACTTCCTTTCCACTTTTAATCAGGGTGGAAGAGTTTTTTGAAAGGCTGCTAGTAAATCTTTATTCTATAACTCTTTTTGCTATAAGGCTGGTGAGCATTAATCTTCTTTCATTTGGGAGAATAGTGCAGTTAGGAATGTGAAGTTAGTGTTACCAAGAGAAATAGAATGGAGATGGAGTGAGTTAAATTTCGTATGCTTATGTTTGCATCCACTTTGCACCATGTTGACTACAAGGGTGTTCTATGTCTCATTGAAAGTGAAAAAGAGTTTATATTCGTCCTTGAAATATTGTGTAGTCTTGGATCTGGAGTTTGGCTTTTCCCACTCCATCATGTTATAGAGGTAGAAGCAAGATGGAATATGAATATGGAACTGGATGCAGACATCCTTCACATTTGGTTTGGGCCAACAGCTAGGTCTAAACTTCCTCCAGGTGCATCCTATCCTAAATTAATTTACTTCTTATTTTCCTGAAATAAATACATTTTGCCCCAGGCTTTTGGAGTTAACAGGATTTTGTGACAATTTATTAGCACAATTAAAGCATGCTTGTTTGATAGTTCATTATTTCGTTCCAGTAAAAATCTCTATGTCCCACAATAGTACATAAACCAGGCAATCTGTCCCTCTTAAAGTTCATATTGTGAGACATAAAAAATATCAGTGTAGCTGCAGAATGTGGTAGTGGTATCCAAAAATGGAAGTTTATAGCTCAATAATGCACGTGTATTGGGTGACCAGGTGATTTTTGGTGTTTCTTCATTTCCTCTCCAAACACAGTTGTTTTATTGTCATAATTAGGAGTACAAGGAAATGCTATTGTGTGTTTGGGAAGAGTATTAACTCCATATTAGGAGTTAATCTATTTCTGCTCAGCATCACAGAGAATGTTCAGTGGGTTTTGTTTACTTTAGTTGCCCTCATACAGCACAATTCAGTCCCTTGCACTGCTTTTAATGGGCTTTTTTCTTTTGTCCTCGATATGAGGTCCTTAAATCGAATTCTTGAAAGGGAGGTTCTGGTGAAGAAAAGGTCAATAAAAGTTAATCTCTGTGGCTAACCTTTAATAAAACTAGGATACTGAAAGGGTTAAAAAATGAGTATGTGAACAAGGTACCCTGATCCAAGCAATGAGATATTTTATGTGGAATTCATTGTAACTAATTGTAAGCAGGTGCATTTGAACCAGCAGATGCCAACCTGCCAAAACGTGTCATGGCTCTAAAGCTTAGCCAGATTCTAATGCACAGTGAGGTTTGCTTGGTGCAGGTGAGCTGTAGCCCTGCTGAGATATTGCTCAGTGTGTCTCTGCTGGGCCAGGGTAGGTGTTACAGAGGCGCCCACAGCCACCGCCTGCCTGCTGGGGCTTGCCATGGTTTGGGGCTGCAGCAGAAACACTCACGTGTTCTTTCCTCCTCTTTGAGTACAGCTGCTGTTTGATACCCACAACTGTCAAAGCGGTGTTAGGATTTGTTCTCCATCAGCACAAATGATTCTTTGCAGTGGGTTTATTCTGTGTGTGACCTTTTGCTCCAGCAGCACTGCTGTGGAGCAGCTCCTGAAGTGCAGAACCAAAGCTGGGCAGTAAAACGTGTTGTCTCTCAGCTCTCCAAGTGAGCCTCGCCATGTCACATAGCCCTCTTCAGCATGTGAAAGACAGGCTGAAAAATCAACTGGGCTACCTAAAAATATACAGTCATAACATTTGTTTTATTGGTAATAAGTACTCAGCTTTCTGTGGACTGTGCTTTTTTTTCAGATTTCGCAGGATCACAAGAATAAAGAAGAGCTCAAAGTGATGAACAGAGAAAGACGGTATCAACCATAATTGTATTATGTCTTACATGTTTGGATCGCTTTTAAAAAATGTTTCATGTTGAAGAGTCCACAGTCTCCTTATGTGTTTGCTCTGGATCTTCACTGTTCATACTCTTTGGAAGCCTTTGTTATTACAAAATCTAACTCTTTCTATTAACTTAGTCCTAAACACCAAGGGCATAGAAAACACATACTTTTTCTTTGCAACTCTCTTCTGTATAATTAAGGCAATTACCATGGCCCCTCCATCCTTTTTTTAGTAACCAAACTCAAATCTTCCAATTTTACCCCTAAGGCAAATTTTTAGGCTTTTAGTATGCAGTTCTCCTGTCAATGCGCAATACTTTTACTCCGATACAGTAGCTGAGACCGCTCAAGCTCTGAAAGAGGAAGGAGGATCTAGTCTCTTCCAGACTGTTTATCTTCTTTTGCAGGCTGCTCCAGTGTGTCTTTTGAAATACTGCAGCATTCATCCTGTGATCCACTACATAACCCGTAGTTCTTTCCTATCTAAATACTCCTTCTCTCTTCTCTGTTCATGCAGCAGTTTATTCCTGCACAGAAGCAATAAATAGTCCTCTGTGGACAGCGTGCCTTTCTGACTGCTAAAATGAATGTAACGAGGATTACGGTGTCTTTTACATTCTCTAGTGCATTAAGATTTGTCTTATTTGGGGTCCTCTTCAAATATGATGAATAAGTTGGTTTTTATATTTGATAAATACTTTTTGTATCTTTTATGGATTGCTTGTGAAAATACTGGGAAATACTTGATGTAGGAAAGACCCTTTAACCATTGATTATTCCCTCCTGAAAAGAGAATTGTATTTCTCTTTCACCTAGTCCATGTTTCCACAAATTTCTCCAGGGCACATCATGTCATACAGTTGGGCACATTTCTTAAGATGAGCTATATTACAGCTATGACTTCTTTATCCACAAGTTCTGTTATGTGGTTGTAGGAATTACTTTGGTTTTGCACAGTTTGTTCTGGCAAATGTAAACTGGCTTATGCTTATCACATTGTTTATTTTCTAGGTATTTACAGATGGTTTGTTGATTATTTGTTTAAGCATTTCTCTGGCATTCTGGAGTTGTAGTGTAAAAATTTCCCCTTTTCTCTTCTGCCGCTTTTTTAAAGATGGACACCAACACTGTCCTTTCCAGCATCCTTTTGTCTCCCCTCAGAGACATCTTTCCTATAATACCTGTCAATAGTTCCAAATTTAATTAGTCAATTTGTGATGTATTTAAAAAGTTTTATGCATCTTACAATCTTATGTGGTCTATAATCTGAGTGTATTAGCCCCAACCATTTTAACATGGAAATTATCCTAACTGTTGTTAACCTCTTGTTTTATTTGAAGCTCATGTCTCATTTTGTTGTAGGAATCAGTAGTCTGATTTTTGTGTAGAAAAAAAATGAAAAATTAAACTATGGCTATCTCAGTAGAATATTCGTGGATTTAGAAGAAAATAGATATTGCCATGTGAGCATATTTCTATTAGATATGACCTAGCAGAGATAGCGTGTTACAAAGAAACAGTCTGGGTGTGAAGATTAATGCAAATTGGTCTTCTAGAATTTTCTAATAGTACAAGTAAGAATCATATGTATTGGCTGCATTTCAATTTTATTTACTGTGTGCCCTATACATGATTTGGAACATGAGTAAGCTAAGACATGAAACATTTGCTTTCCAAAGTTTCTAACAGAATACCTCCGAATCTGGGGTCCATTTATCACTTCTGTGCTTCTGAGAAATCCTCTGAGATCTTGCTAATTGATTATAAAATACTCCTTGGATTTCAGCAAAAGTCAGAATATGCAGTGGACTTTGCAAGCCTGTGAAATGAAGAAACTGCTGATCAGGAGTCCACATATGTCTTGTGGGGTCTTTCCGTGTATATACACCAAGGGAGCAGCACGCTGCACTCAGGGCATGTCCATTGCTACTTCTTGCATTCATTCAGCAGAATGATCTTTTCCATACATTCAAGAAAATCAGAGGAAATCCTACTTAAAGTGACATGACACCTCTTTAAACCTCAAATATTTATCAAGTAAAAGGAAGACACTCTCCAGCATCACCTTCAATATGAAAATAATACCAAGCAGATGAAATTTCTAGTGCAACAAGGAACCATGGAATAGTGTTCTAATACCATATATTCTCCTATTTCCCAAATAATTAAGAATTAGGGTTGCATCACAAATATTGCTGCAATTGTTTAGTTTTACCTTCCTTAAAGTCTTGGATCTTGCTCTAATTTCAGAGGGTGCAGACCTGCGCATCTCAGCCTCTGGAGAGATCTACTCCGTACTATTCCTTAGTCTTATCTCCAAGTTAGTGGTATATGGGAAATTATTTGGCGGCACTTGTTACTTCCAAGGCTCCTATTGCAGCTTCATTTGTGAAAGGTCACCATTCTCTGAATCATATTCAAGAGCTGTTTCAGCTTGTGTCTTATGGCTAATCTTGTCCCTTGTCCCAGGGTCATGCTATTCTACAGGGTAGTAGTCTTTTTGGTGACAACAGCATTTATAAATCATTTCCAGAAAAGCATGCATCAATTTCTCTCACAACAGGTTATTTCCAAACATCAGAACTTAGATACAATAAGTTGTCACAGTAGCTGTAGTCAGAAAACATTTATCCTGAAGAGCTTTATTAGAATTCGGCATCTTCCCAAAAAGGAATTTTTTTTTGCTAGGAATCTCAGAAAGCCGTTGCCAAAAACATATTTTGTAATATTTTTAAAGCCAAACTGGGATTAAATAGTAGTCAGGGAATGGTGCATCAAAACAGGAAGCTGGGTACTAGTTGACAAGGAGAGGATTGCTCTGCTGATTTCAGACAGGGTCACACTATGAACTTGTTTTCTCTGCCACCTTTCCCACCATGTGGAGCTGCCGAATGAAAGTGTGTCAGAAGCAGAAGCACAACACTGCAGTGCTGCTGGCTGCTAACTGGCCAGAGGCAAGCATACCTATCTTCCAAACACTGCCCTGGAGGAGGGATGTATCTACATCCAGCTGGTGCTATTCCTTCACCTATGTTCCTGCTGCAGCCGCAGGTAGGTCCCTGTAGTGCAGGGACTTCTGAAGAGAAAAAAGAAAACATTATGAAGGTGGAAATCTATCCTGAAACAAAATGTAAGAAAGGCAAGGCATGGTAGCTCAAAAGAGGAAATTTGACAGTGTGGAGAGAGGCCAGGGTGAGCACGGCAGCCAACAGCACATCATTCAATTCAAGGTTGAATTATTCTACAGTGCATCATGAGACATAACACTAAGGATGGAGAGGGAAGGGCTGTCACCTTCCCAGCTTCTGTAGCTTCCTCAATAAGCATGTGTTGTTTGTGGAAGCAAACAAGTCCATCAATTATTGCATATCAGCAGCAAAACAAGCTCCAGCAGCGGCGGCAGTAAGTTAGCAGGTACAAAAGTCTGTAGCCTCCTGCTGGGGTCCATGGCTCACTTGCTGCAGTTGGGAATCAGCCTATCTGCTAAGACTCTAGGACTCTGTTAATTTTTTTTTTTCTTTACAGGAGGCTAAAAGTTTTCAGGATATATTTGTGTCCAGGCTGAGGCAATACTACGGGAGGCAGTTGGTCCCACACCATCAGCTTCTCTCTCTACCTAGAAATGGTTTGAGTCTTCAAACAGTTCAATGGACAGATCTGGTTTCACAGTGTTTTTCTGTCACCCAGGGTCATAATCTGCCTTAAAATTCAAATTTTCCCTCATAAAAGAACAATGAGTGGGACAGGTTGTTTATTTACATTATAGTTTTCCTGTTCATAGCAAATGAAGGTTCAGAAGTTATAATGTGCAGGTGAAGCATTTTTTTTTTAACCTACAAGCCAGTAATTAGCACCTTTGCTTCATGTTAGCATTCAGCATGTGGATCTTATTGCTTCATCAAATGTCTGAGGGCCCATCTGGTTTTCATCAGCTGAACAGCACTATTTGACAATGAGGGGAAAAAAAGCAAGCTTTGCTAGCAGCAGTAATAACCAGTTTTCCTTGCCCATATCTCTTTCCCCACTCAACCTCTCCAACAGTCATCTTCTCTTCTTCATCCTTCTCAAAGAAAATAATGTGAATTACTCCAGTAACTTGTGTATAATTCAATAATGTTCTGGTGTCATAGGAGAATAACACATGTTGATGACAGGGACTACCTCAGCTTCTTCACCTGGATTTGTGACTATAGGTGAGAGACTTTTCTTGGGAAAATCAAGGGTACTGCTTGAAACAGTAGTTTGTGGCTCCTTATCTGACTCCTCTTCAAGACTTCTGAAGTGATCTATTCCCTAAGCATCTTCCTAATGCAGAAACTCTCTTCCTTAGAAGTTGGATTGCATTTTTATCATTTTTTAAACAGAAACAGACTCTGCAGCTACAATACAGATGCTGTGCTGGTCTATGGAGTCCTCATGGAAGGGACTTTTTGGCTTTTAGCAATTAACTATGAATGCCATCCCTGTACTTCTAGTAACACTCATGCCAAGGGTATCAGGTCTGTCTCCTCACAAGATCAGTGCTCCTGAGCAGATGGATCAGGCCCATTCTATATTCCACGTTTAAGAAAATGGTTCTCAGATAGTTTAAACAGAGGTTATGACTTTTTTCTACTCTGCTCTCCTTGCCCCCCTCATTTAGGCTGCTATGTCAAACACTGAGTGTGATTAATGATGACAGAGATTACTGTGAGCATAAAGTTCAAGAGCTCAGCTGTTTATTTGTTTAAGAAAGTTGTTTTCTGACTGTTTCTCTATATATCTAGCCACATGCTTAGACTGAAATACTCCAGCACAATCACTGGTTTGTACGAATATTGTTTTGACAGCAAAGAATGCTTGTAAACATCCAGGATGGGGAGGGGAAATATTCTGTGTCTTAGGACTCGTTCCATTTTCGTGTGGTTTGTTCTTCTATCAGTGGCGTGGAAGGAAATTCCTGCCGAATAACTGAGGAGACACTGTGTGCAAAAGTACCACGGCTCAGGTGAGTAGTGCTGGAGCGCAGGCAGGAGGTTAGAGGTAGATTCTGGCCATCATCTTCAGCAAATAAGCATGGAAGGCAGACCCAAATTCAAAACTTTCAGTTCCAGGTCCAGAAGCAAAATGCAGAAGATGGTTGAGTCTCTTCATTGCCCAGGAACTCTGCCTAATGTCATCATTGACAAGCCAAGTCATGGATTTGCATAGCTGGCTGCCTATATCTGTCGTCCTGTCATTTCTCAAAAATGTTGGGTTTAGTTTCTCAGGAGTGAAATTTGCTGGAACTTTGCTTGGTCCTCTAACACCTAGGAGCAAAGCTCTTAATTAGGTACACACTTTCAGTACCTGTATTTCACTTATGGCTGTAGCTGAGGTCAAGATTTGACTCATGAGCTGTAGATGCAGAGCTTTTGGTTATATCTTGGGCAGTGGGAAAGCAAAATGATTCTCCCTTCAATTCAGCATTCTCCCTGACTGGTCATCTGATTTACTAAGTTTAACAACTTAGCCCTACTTATACATCTTAGCTGTTAATCACAATATATTAACAAAAGAAAGGAAAACAAAACCTGCTCAAATCACTTTCAGGTGAATCTAACTCCTTTTCTAAACAGCTCTGCACTTGACTATTTTGTTAAAAATTTGAAGCAAGGGTTCTGGGAAAGAAAATGGTCTTTAAATTATTGCTTCCTTTTTAAAGCCAGCCCCATGATACACACATCAATTTCTTATGAGAGCAGTTCCTTTGAAAATTATCTTCTTGTGTTTTCTTTCTTTCAGAATTTATTCTAACTAAGAATAAACTGATTTTTCATCATGACACTCATTTCTCCAGAGAATAGTATTGTTTTTCTTTTATTATTTTCTGGTTCAGTCCATTTAAATCCTCCTCCTCCTCCTCCACTTCCTTACTGCTCTAAGCAGAATCAGGGGTTAGTTAAGGAAAGTTGTCTGAATTGTGTCCAATTGTAAGCTTCTGACTCAAAAAAACCCTAGAAAAACAACCCAGAAAAAAACAAACCACCCTCAAAACCCACCCTTGATTTCTTGTCCTTAATGGGTTGATTACCAGATTACTTGCTTGCAATTACAGCACTTGTTTCCTGTTTTCAAAGGCTAAAATCAGCCTTTTAAAGATGACTAAAAAAAAAACCTCGGTGCCAAAATTAGTTTGCCTAGTTAGGGCAATAACAGCTCTATCAGACTGCAGGTGTCACAATACCCACGCAGAGCAAACTTAAAAACAGGAGGCAGCCCTACTGAACCCAAAGGAGTCTTTTTTAGCAGAGTTCATGCTTCTTAGCTCATGAGGTCAGGCTATAGAAAAGCAGCTGACACGATGATATTGAAGGCTCCAGTGGTTTTCCTGCAGGAATAGATGGATGACCTGGTTGTTTTATATTGCTGACTTTGTCCATTAAAACAGCAAAGTAAAAACTGGTTTTCCTCATGCGGGTTTCTTCTTAATGAAATTTGTTCCTTGTCATCAAACCTATTTGTATGTTTCCCCCCCCCTTGGTCTCATTTTTCTTAATAGTCTCTTAACTTCCTGATTTTACAATTTCAGTTGTCAGGATACAGTTCATGCAAGGCTAAAGTGTTCTGGCACAATTCATGCCAAAAATAAGAGGAAAATAAAAGAATGTACTAGACTTTATATCTATGCCATATAGTTTCAGTGCAGGGGTTAATTTCTTTTTAAGTTCCTCAAATTCAGATGAATCATGAATGATCAGATATACTTTCAGGTAATAAAACTCAGGTCTACTATCAACACTAGGTTTCGGCATTAATGAGTGAGTTCTGAGGTGTTTTGTGGGTGGTTTTACTTAGGTTATTCCCCAGAATTTAATGCAAATAGTTTGAGAGAGGGATCACATATATATTTACAGAACAATCTTATTACAATTCCTCCTACGTATGGATTATACTTGGTCTTCCGTAATGGTCTTTTTCCCCCATAGGTAACTTTGTCTTCACATCCTTAAAATGATCAGGATTAGAAATGTAAACATTCATCCAACTTCACATAATTTTCCTACTGTTATGATCAGATCAGTCATTCAGACAACTCATCATATAATTTAGGGATAACTTGAGTCTACTATTTCCCCATTCTTTCTGCAGCCGTATCACATATGTCATATGTGTAGACAGAAGAGCTTACTTGTCAAAAACGAAATCCTTTTTCTGAGAAAACGAAAGCTAAGAAAGAACAAAGTGCAACAGGAAAGAATATTTTAGAGAGCTTTTGTTATGGGATGATAGCTTTTTTGAAAAAGTTGTTTAATTTTTTTTTATGAGCTGTTTATGGCTGCAGAAGAACTGTAGAAGAAAAATGCTGACCAGTATACTTTTCTCCTGATAAGAGAGACTGCATCAGCATCAGAGAGACCAGAGAAACTGTTTTCCACAAAATCCCACACAGGATTCATTTAACTGACTTATACAATTTCTGTGTATAATGTGCTCTAGGTATTACTTTTTTATTTAAAAGTCTTTTCTTTCCCCTCCAATACTTCCTTTTTACATGCTATATGCATACCATAATTCAAAGTAGTTTAATTTCTGAATTATATAAGCATTCAAATAGATACAACTCAACTGAAATATTTCTTAATAATGGTAAAAAGGCAGCTGAAGTGGAAAACTTACCTAGATCTCCTGACTAGAATCAGGCTACATACTCATACCTGTTTGGTTTCCTATTGTTTTAGAGTTGGTTTAGACCCATCCTAAGTGCTGTTTAAAACACTGCTAAACTCTCACAAGAAAGATTATTTCAGTAGAATTCCACTATTTCAGAATTGAATGCTATTTCAGTTTGCTTTAAGCTCACTTGAGACCCCTGTCAGATTGTTCCTCAGTTTGACTTTGATTTGCAAACCTGAAACCCTGATGGCAAACCCAACTCAAAGGCAGGTAAGGACATCCTGCTCTGTGTTCACTAAAAGCTCTGGTGACTTTGAATCCAGCTAAAGCCTTGTGGAGAGGAACCTGTGTTGTTTTGGGTTAGCTACTTTTGAGCAGTTTCTCACCTGCAGGCCACATCTGTCTAACTCATCAGCAGAAATGGGCATATCTGTGCCCAGGAACAAACAGCTTTGAGATGTTCATGGAAAATCTAGGAAATCCCTGTCACTCCCTATTACTATTTGGCAATCACTTTCCCTGGGAACCTGCTTTTGCTGGAGCAGACAAGCTGTCAGCCCTGCAAGTGGTCTTTTTGTTTATGTATCTTTTCTGTTCCTCTGTTTACTTAAAGGGACAGAATGTCAGCTCTTGTAAGGCTGGTCTGCATAACTGATGGCCTATCCACCTCAGACTTGCATCTTTTTATTTTAACTCCTTTTTTTTTTTTTTTTTTTAAAGAAGAATCTTTTCCAAACACGAGTGAAATGGGCAGATTTATGAAAGCAAAGAAGAGCAAAGTGGAAAAGGAAGTTTATGTTTTTTGTAGAGACTTGCTGCTGTGCAAATGCACTGAAGGAATCTCTTGGCTGTTTGGGCTTTTGTATAACAGCTAGAGACGCAGAGCAATTAGATTTTCTAAGTGTAAGCAAGAGAATCTGTTTTGTTTATACAGAAAAGTCCCCCAGAAGAGAGGCAGAAGCGGAGACATAAGTAATAAGCGCATATGTTTGGAAAGAGTATAATGTACTTATAAATATTATAGTGGCGTCGCTACAGTTAAGGGTCTGGCAAGATTTCTGTTGTAAACCCTTCTTGTCAGAGTTTCAGGACAGAGCTGTAAAAATTCCAGGCTGCAGCTTGGCATGTGAGGGCTCAAGGCAAGAGCACTGGTTTCTCTCCTGCCCCCTCAATTAATTGTTTCAAACCTGGTTGTCAATAGGGAAGTGATATTAGGCAGAGCATTCATCTTTTTTCCTGAAAAGCAGAGAGAAAGGTTTTTATTCCTGTCTTGCCAGAAAAGCTGGGATACTGAAAATGCACAGGGTCATCAGATTGCACTGCAGGAAGAAATGCCAGTGTGTTGAGGAATGGTAGACAGAAACAAGCTGTGCAAATGAGTGACACCTTTCATGTTTGGATCCAGTCTACATGTCTCTAGACCTCTGATTTCCTAACAAGAAGATCATGCAAATTTTTAGGAAGTTGACTTTATATCAAAATGCTACAAAGGGATTAAAACCCAATTAATGATTTTAGAACTAAACATTTCTTGAGTCTCTTCATAATTTACTGGCTGCATTTTGTTGATAGTTGAACTTAATGACAAAAGGAAGCACCAAGATCTGTTCTTAAGCTGCAGTCGGTAAGGCTGTGATGTTTATCTGTATTAACTGGCAAATCTGCCACTGGTAACAAAGGCAAACTTAACTAAGAATAAAAAGGAATTTGTCTGCAGTAAATTTAGGTTATCCAAATAACCAGTGAGAAAAATAATAATTTACATTTGTGCTCTCTAAATTCAACAAAAGTCCCATCAGAAAAATCCACTGTGTCCTGTTTAGCCAAACACCTTAGAATTCCTGCACACTGTATCTGAGCTTGGCCTTTACCACACAGGAGCTGCAAATCTCCATCCAAAGGATCAAACTGAATATGGAAAGGGACGGTGGATACATGTGCACTAAACATACTGATAGCTGTAATTACACAGGGATTTAGGGACCTGGTTTTGGGGCTAACATTTCATATGAATGTCACTTGATCTGGTCTGCATGGCTTATGTATATATTACAAACCATTAAATTATCATTGAAATTGTTGCCTTTTGGTAGTGGCTAAAGAGGAATGAATTCTACTCAGGTATCAGGTTGTCAAGAGCAATGTCACAAGAGACATCTTGAACTGCTAAGGCAAAAGAAAAGATCATCAAGACAATAAATCAGTAAGCTATGCAAAATGTTTCAGTTGTGCCAAAAAAGATTGCAGTCTACAAAACATGTGTTTTTACCATGATGGTTGCAAAGAGAATTAAAGCTGAAAAATGGAATGCCTTTCACTAATCTTATTATAAATAGTTAGTCAGGCAAAAATCTGATTTGCTAAAGGCACTGTCCCTTTTGCTTCCTTGCCTACTGTGTAAAGTCATTGCCTGTAGGCCATCATTCATATTGGGCAACCCCACCCAAGCGAGTGATACAGGGTACAAGGCAGTGCTGGAATGGATCCAATCTGGCTTTAAATAAATGTTACCTGGAGAAGTTCTGGTGTCTAGTGTGGTAGTCCAACTCATTTTGAAGTAAGGAAGACAAGAAAAGTTGCTGTTGGCCTAAATATCCCATTGAAGTGATATTGGGAATCTGACAAACACAGAAAATTTGGAGTGAAGCCTGACTGTCCAATCTAAACCAAATCTGTATTGCAAAACACTGGGGCATGTGGAAATAAAGTGCAAAGTAGGGCATAATAAAGCTGTTGATTTTAATACAGATCCTTATGGATTAGTTGCTTTGTTTCTGCCTGCTCAATAAGTGGCTTGAGGGAAAAGTCTGATCTTTCCTGCTTCACAGTAATTCCGCTCAGTATTTACTCCTTCTTTACAGTATGACTGGAAAGGGGAAGCCTTTGATACTAAGGTAAAAATGATGTTCCATATATTGGCCTTTTAGAGTGAAGTTTTAATCACTTTCTGTAATTAGCTACATAGATAAATGCTTTTTAATTCTGAAAGATATAGGAAAAAATAGAGATCTAGTGATTGGAAGCTGAAGCTATATTAATACAGAGAGGAAATAAGGAGCACATTTTTAAAGGTGAGGGTAATTATCCATTGGAACAAATTACCCTGGGGATTTAATGCATTCTCCATCCCTTGAAATATTGAAATCAAAACCGGACATATTTCTAACAGTATGAGCGAAGTCAACTTGGAGTTATAGGTTCACAAGAATTTCTGGGTGACATTGAAAGACTGCTGTTTTTCAGGAGGTCAGCCTAATGACTTGTAATTGTCTCTCTTCTAGCCTTAGTAATTCATATTGCTAGAGGCAGAAGAGATATTCATGTTCTTAATTTTCTAGAAATATCCAGAAATGGCTACAGTCCCACTGTCTGAATTTCAAAGACAGAAGAAGAACTTTTGGGAAAGTAGCTGACTTCACTTTGAAATGCTTTTGTATCACACTGTAACACCTTCATTCACATCACTGGACAAACATCAGTGGCCTTCAGCAGGTTTTCCAGGAGATAACAGAGAAAGATAAATAGATGGAACGATTTTTGTTGTGTTTTTTTTTTTTTCCCCCCTAAATCAAAGAATCTCCTTGGAGTTGCCTATCTTGGCTCTATGCTTTATTGACAATTATAATTCCAGTGGTAACTACTCATTCCTTTTACCTAGTTTGCTTTGGAGGGGACATTGACCATATGTAATATTTAAGTTACAAATAGCTATAGCCATATAGCTAAAACAGAAATTACACTCTCAAAAGTATATATGAAGGTGTGGAAATTAATTTTTCCCCCTGTGACTAAACTGCAGCCAGACCTTAGGTCTAACATTATCCTCATGGCTCTGTAGAAGGACTTTTTGTGTGTGTGTGTGTGTGTGTGTGTGTGTGTACATTTGTGTGCGTGCATGGATGTGTAATTACAGTAAAATTAAGAGGGAAAGAAACCATGGAAAATCCAATCCAGTACTACTAAATTCCTGGACAGGTAGTCCATGCATCAATCTCTCCTCACTTCACATTCTCAGGACAGTTCAATGTGCCTGAGGCCTCAGAGGAATTTTTCTCATATGCCTCCAATGTTTTTATAAGACTGCCTTGGCAGGAAATACATATGTTCTTAATAATGATTAAAAAGAATAAATTCACCTTTCAAAATCAAAGTGAAAATGGCATAGCAGGTGTAATTGAGGCAAATGATTATGGTACTTATCTGTCTTTACAGAAAAAGCTCAAGGGAATTTACTATCTCCACAAGGATATAATATTTTAGTAGATCTTGAGTATATCGTTTGCCAAGAATTCAAGGCTGAGTATAAAACATGCCATTCAAAGAGTGAGTATGAGCATTCACCTGGGTGAAGAACAACTTTTTAAGGAAAGAAGAACTATAAACAGAGTTTGAAATAAACCAGGTATAAATTGCCCATGCAAAATCCTGTGAATGAAAGGAACATTCAGCATGGGCTCTCTGCACTGTAAATACAGGAAGAAAATGGATTTTATAATCAGATGGTTAGCCTAAAGTCCACCTGATGACTACATTTTCACACAATTAAATGAAGAATAGAAAGAGTACACATTGCCTATGAGTCTAAGTCTCTTGAGGTAGCATATAGGTAGCTCCTAGTGCAGTTCTTGGATCAAGGAACTGTATCTCACTTAACATCGTGCATTTTTCTATGATGGTATGAGAAATCTTAGCTTCTAGCATTCTTCAAATTAATTCTGAGGTCGGCCTCTCGCCTTGCATCACCTTGTCCATTTCAGCTGGCAGTGTACATTAGAACAGTTACGAGGAAAATCAGGGAGCAACAGGCAAGTTTAAGTTCAAAGCCGTACATTTGACCAGATCTTTACTCCAAACTGGAGGAAAACATAACATTGTTCACAGATTTCACAACTCTGATTCATGGAATATTTGTTAGAATTATTTACTTTATTTGCCTATCACCATAGGAGCTGATTTCTTCATGTACAAAAAGAAAAGAAAAAAAGAAACACATTGGGGCCACATTTCATGAGCTCTTTAACGTTACTTTCTGGTGTGTAATTGTTTCTCCTTCATTGACTACTAATCAAGCTGCAGTATGCCTAGCCTTGCAAATCCAGCAAACTTGGAAAATTCCTTTAATTTTTAAAGTTTGTTTGTTTGCCAGGTGGTTTTTTCCTCCAAGCTTGTCCAACTTTGAAAATTACAACTTAAGTAAAACCAAAAACATAAGCGTCATGGATCGCTGAGGGATTACCTTACCACATTAATATTCAATAATGCCAGCTGCCCTAGTTCAGCACACGAGGGCCCTGATTCAGCAGGGTCCTGAAATGGGGCCCAAAAATTGTGGAGAAGGAGGCTATTTCTTGTGAAGCTGGTCATCACTTTCAAATAGAGATCTTTTTTCCCGTGTACACGGAATGCTAACAACAGTTTCTGTTAAGTGTATGAATTTGGTAGTATTCTTCCAAAATATTACGATTTTAAGAAGCGGAATAAAACCTCCATAATTGTCAACCCCCTGAACGGAAATGCTTCCAAAATGTTCTAAATTCTTTTCCTCTTTTCTAGCTTCTACTGATCAAACTCTGCCTTTGTGTATGCATATACTATAAACTGGAGACATAAAATGAATATGAGGGGGAGAGATGAGATTATAAAGTGGGACCCCCTACCACAGAATCACAGAATGGTTTGGGCTGAAAGGGACCTTAAAAATCATCCAGTTCCAACACCCCCTTACAATGGAAGGGATACCTTCCACTTGATCAGATTGCTCAGAGCCCCGTCCAACCCAGCCTTGAACATTTCCAGGGATGGAGCATCCACAACCCCCCTGGGAAACCTGTTCCAGTGTCTCCCCACCCTCATAGACAAGAATTCCTTTCTTATAGTTAGTCTAAACCTGCCCTCTTTCAGTTTGAAACCATTTCCCCTTGTCCTATCACTACATAGTCTTGTAAAAAGTCCCTTTCCATCTTTCTGGTAGTTCCACTTTAGGTACTGCAAGGCTGCTGTAAGGTCTGCCAGAGCCTTCTCTTCTCCAGGCTGAAGACCCCCAACTCTCTCACCCTGTCTTTGTAGAAGGATTTCTCTAGCTTTGTGATCAATGTAGTGCCCTTCTTCTGGACTCACTCCAGCAGGTCCACAATCTTCTTACTTTGGGAACCCCTGAACTGGATGCAGGATTCCATAAGAACAGAGTAGAGGGACAGAATCCCTTCCCTCAATCTGCTGGGCATGCTTTTTTTGATGCAGCCCAGGAGATGGTTGGCTTTCTGAGCTGCAAGTGCACATTGATGAGTCCTGATGAGCCTCTCACAACTAGCACCCCAAGCCCCTCTCCTCAGGGCTACCCTCAGTCCATTCTCTCCACAGTCTGTATTTGTGCTTGGGATTGACTTGATCCACGTGCAAGACTTATTATTATATAAAAGCTTTTTTTAGGTCAGGCAGTATTTTGCAACATATGCATTTGCCAAACCACACTCTGGTGATAGACCCTTGCCGAGCGATGTTTTGCTTAGCCAAGAGTTAGAGCATGCTGAAGGTGAAAACAAATTTTGCTGGAGCCAGCACAAGGACTACAACAAGCCAAGCAAACCAGTCATGCAAACAATTTCCTTTTCGCTCACTGGTGAGGAAAATGGACTTCAGCTCAGAAGCCCTATGTCACTTAGAGTCTAAAACTGTAGGGTAATCCTGTCAACACAGTGAAGTGCAAAAAGGACGGTCAGCTGTGGGGCGAGGTGCTGGAGGGCTGCTGAGTATTCCTCTCCTAAAGCCTTCACTTTCTTTTCACATTGATTGCTTGTGATTTTGTTAGGCTCACTTAACCAGAGGGATGGGGTCATGTGCAGTTCCTTGCAGAAGGAGCAGCAGGACTCAGGGTGAGAGCTGGCTTTAGGTGGAGAGCTTTCCTGTTTTCAGGAAATGAAGATTTAGCACCCTGGAACCGCAGGCAGAAGGAAGGACCTGTTTTGCCAAGAGCACTGTGAGCTGGGACACTTGTCTCTGTGGCTGTGGGAGCCGGGGAGCAGGCAGATTGTGGGGATGGAGCCGTGCCGGCAGCCGAACCCTTGCCCCGTGGCTCCTTGTGCTCGGTACCTTGGTGCTCCCATGACACAAAAGTGTTTCCAGATGAGTGGACCGTGTCCAAGTGTTTGCCTCTTGGCTATTAGCACTGCAGGAGCAAACAATTTTTCTCATGGCTAACTAACTTCCTTCAATTCCTCCCCCCCTGAAAGATGCTTCTTGTTTGTCATGCCTTGACAACATCGCTGTGCTATCCAGAGTGAATGTGTTAATGCAGGAAGGGACAAATCTGAGAGGCTTGACTGGCAATTTTTAAACTCCAGATGGCCATTCTCCAACAACCTGTCGGCTTGAATAGGAAATAAGTCTCCTGACAGGCTCACTTCCTTCCGTTTGCATTGTTTTCAGCAAAAATAGTTTTTTAATAACTCCCATAATAACGTTCCTGCAAGGTGCGGCCTGCAAACCTTAGTCTGAAACAGGACAAACAGAGTGAAATGTCTGTTGACTTTTCAACTATCAGTGGCCTGTAGCCAGTGGACTGTGGCTGATTATTAACAATAAAATAGGAAATAACCTTAGATTAAATATTGCTAAGAAGTGCCCAATATCCAAAATCTGGCAGCAGAACCTCAGCTGTTTCAAGCTAGCTGAGGATCTGCTCAGAGTATTTAGGGATGCTGTTGAAATTAATAAAATAAATTTTGTCACTGATCTCTCCTAATTCATCAAATCCTCTTTATATGGTGTTTCTTCTCAGACATTTCTTACCTATTTGCTGTGCATTAATGTATCACAGCTGAGAATGTGTGGAGCAGTATTTGGCTTTGTTTAGTTTGCTTTTAACTGGCTGTGTTATTTTTTCAATGGCTGCTTCATTGTTCAGTCCTTATATTTTCTCTAGTGTGCATATACTGTTTTACCCCATGCCAAACTTTAGCAGCGTTTATGAAGATTCCCAATATATGTGACAGAGGTACCGGAATTAAACAACTACACTTCAAAGGAGTCTTCAGAGTTGTTCCAATTTTTTGTACCATCTCCTATACTTCCATCATTTGGGCGAAGACTTTTATCAGAGCCAGTATGTGAAGCCACCCATCCTAGAGCTTCTGGGAGTTGAGATTTATCTGTCCTATCCTATCCTATCCTATCCTATCCTATCCTATCCTATCCTATCCTATCCTATCCTATCCTATCCTATCCTATCCTATCCTATCCTATCCTATCCTATCCTATCCTATCCTATCCTATCCTATCTTATCCTTCAGTCATTATTTAGCACCATGACAAGTACAGCATGTTTTAAGTGACAGTCATGTGACAATTTTACTAAAATTTTTGGTTGCAATAGGAATGATTTTTAAACAATTATTTCATATAGAGATGATCTGAGTCAAATCTGATTCAATACAGAAAAGAGAAAATTCTGCTTTCAAACCATCAGTCTCAGTATTCGTATACTTTGAATATTGGTAGACTTGAGTTGCTAATTTAAAAAGAAACATTAAGAAAAATGTGATATTCCCCCCTTCTCCACAAGGTTTTTCTACATATGTGGATCAAATCCAGCCAACATTTTTGTCCTTTATACCTTATATATATGTGCATGCATATATATATATGTAAAAGTTTCCAAAAGTTTCAAAAATTTGCTGCACCAGAGTATAGTTTTCCTTAAGAGCAGATCAGATCCAGTAGCAGGATGTGGTAGAAATTGTTCCTTCATGTCACAGTAGCCTTCCTATGAGTTAATTACACTTTTCCACAGCTAGTTATTGGTCTCTAAAGTCTGTGAAGCATTCTGTATGTTCTCAACAGCTCAGACTGTAGCTGGCCATTTTATTTTGGTCTATATATAGCAAGTAAATAGTCCAGATATGCTGAGACTTGTTTTGAAAACTTTTGTCTGACTAAAATGAAGGATATGAGATTTAGAAGTGAATTTATGAAGCTAGGAACAACAGCAAGGAGCAGCTGGGAAGAGATTCAGAGACAGAGGCATTATCTCTCAACAGCCTCTGCTTGTACAGAGTGCTGATTATTTCAGGAAAAAATATCCATGTGCAACTTATCACTTGAATGAAGAACATTGAAAGAAAAGGGCAATGGTAGGCTGGAAGCATTGGTTCGAGTGCTACCTGTGGAGCACATTGCTGGGGGTCAATTCTAGGAAACCATTCACTTAATTTGCAAAATCACCAGCACAGCTACAAGTTCTGCGAGCACCCCATGCAACCCACCCTGGGATTATATACGGTGTGCTGTATTATTGTATACACAGCTGCTGCGTAGAGGAAAACTTGTGGCACAGCTGGACAGAGGGCAGAGGGGGAAATCCCAGGGTGGATACTGGCAGAGAAGGAGGCAGCAGGGGAAAGATAAGAGAAAAAGTGGCTGTGCATAGGAGCGCTGCAGAAGTGGTGTAGGAAACCATGCTGGCTGAGGCTGTGTCGTTAGAAGAAAGATTGTGGACACAAGAAGGTAGTAGAGTAATTTCTTAATTAAACCGGTGAGGAGTGAGCAAGAGGGGGAACGAAAAGGAAAGCCCCAGGAGCACAGGAGAGGAAGTCCCATTTAGCGGTAGACAAACAGACGATAGCAATGAGTTTGTTTAGAAGCAGGTATGGCATTACTCAGTGGAAAAGCCAGGATGTGTGAGGTCAGGGCATCACTCCTCATTCTATATCCTCTCCTCCACAGTGCCTGCACACCTCTGTGTGTGCATGCCCTTTCATTAGGTAGTAGAGATGGACATAAGGCTTGGTATTGTCCAGCTGTGTTGTCATATGAAGACAGGAAGCCTACGAGGAACCATCTGTCCCTTTTACATTCCTCTTTTGCAGGACCACTCCCCTTGTGCCCTTCTCTCAGATTTTCACATTTATCTCTGGAGAAATGGAAGTCCAAAAGCAAATCAAATAAAACAATAAATATGATAACAGTAGGAAGGATATGATAGGAAGAAGTTAAGTAGAGAAACTTTGCTGGTATTTCATATCCTAATTGGTAGCTCCAAATTGCTTTTTGCTCAGTGAAGAGGACTCAACTACATGCAGTGCAAACTGTTTATAGAACTTGGTGGTGACTACTGCAATTTGCTTTTGCAGTTTTGCTCTGTCTAAGGCAGTTTTTGTATGGTAAAGGATGAGTTTGAAAAAATGCATTGCATTTGGAGTAGGTTTTATTCTTTAGAGACACTTCAGCTGTGTACAAACAGACCCCACACTGCTAAAATAGCACACAGTTGCTACCACATACACCAAACTCATACCCAAGCTGCAGACCTGAGATTTCCTGTCTATGTGAGCTCTGGAGCTCAGTATTACTTTCTCATATGTGCCTTATATAAATTATGAATCTGGCTTTACACTAACTCACTCAACTTGCATTCACTAGCTTCTGATGCCTTTCAAAGAAACAGTTAGCCCTAAGCGTTGCTGTCTCTCTTCAGAGTAAAGAATGCAAATGTTCAACAGATGGCCCTGGAGCATTTGTAAAAGCATGAGAGTTCTTCTTTTGTGATCCTTTAAAAACATGTAAATGGTTGGTGCTGCAAAATGTTGTAATAATATTTTAAATTTTCTTTGAATGGTAGAATTGATAGTAATGGGTTTTGTGAATTTGTCATGTAATACAAACAATGTTTGTTCATCTACCAGAAAACCAAATCACTTCTGTGAAAATTTTTATTGGGTTTTACTTTTGAACATTTTATTTCAACTGGCATCAGGCCTTCTTCTTTTGCCCTCCCCATTTGCACAAGCTTTTCACATTTTTTCTGATGAGGGGAAAGGCAGTGTTTCCAATAATTCAAAACTGGTGAATGCCAGTCCAGAATCTGCTCATTTCTACACTTCTAAGTCCCCACGAAAACCTGGAAGTTTGCAGAGCTTATGAATTCTCATACGGATAGTAGACAAATTTACATTTTTGTAGTACTCTTGATGTCACAGTGGCACTTCGGTCTGGATTTCACTGAATATAGATATCAAGAAAAAAGATTTGTACCGAAGTTATATAATAACATTCACAACATTAGGTTTGGTAGTGTAACCAGACAGCCAAATCCCCAATTAAAAGCCACTTAATGTGGCTGCCAAAACACTCCACCCTTTTTAGCTCAAATAAGTAAACCTTTTGGGCTATAGGCATAATGGGAAAAGACTAATTAAGGAAATGAGGTAAGATTTCTTAATATTATACTAATGACATAAAAACTTGCTCCATGCCATCCCCTCTATATGAAACACTGGCTTTTCCTGGAGCTCCAAGTCGAAGCTGTTGATAAATGCTCACACGCTTGAATGTATGCACACAGTTCTTCTGTATGACATTTTTCTCCTGGTAAGAACTCAGTATTAAGAAGAGTAAATAACTGGGTGAATGTAACTGTAACAGAAGAGATTTTTGTGCTCGGAGGAAGGTTAAAACACTGTAGGAAAACGAAAATCTACTGTAGACTACCACCTTAAATCTTGCATTCATAGCTCTCGTGGACAGGGAAAAAGAAAGAATATACTCTTGTGTGGCAATTCCCATTGATTTTCACCTACTAATTCCTAAAATCTGCAACATAAAAGTGCGGTGTCTCTGTCTCTGTAGTTTAGTGAAGGTGGTTAAGAGGCTTGTCTTTGAATTGTGATTATTACTTTTGGTGTTGTCTTTTTTTTTCGTTACAAAGTCTTATTTGTATTTAATTTCCTAGATAACAAAGGCTACCATATAATTAAGGTAATTTGATGTTAATTAAGAATTCAAAAAAGGTGAGTGATGAGGAATGTGTGATTAATGTACAATTGAAAACACAGTCCTATTCTTTCCCTCTCTTATCAGTTTTTAATCCCTCTGACGTACCTAACTGAAGTTACTGGTAGTTTTATGTGGCCTGTGAATTTTTCGAGAAGCAGCTTCAAATTCCCCTGAGTTAAAGAGAGAGAAAAAACTGCACTGCAATAAAAGTGCTTTTGTGAGAATATTACCCATAAAGATTGAATAATACCTAATGTTCTCAACAGTGGTATTTTACACAGGTGTAAGATCTCAGAGCCTTGAGACAGGGAACAGATTTTCTTAAGAGGATAGCAGCAGATAAACCCAAGGCAGGATGCAACTAATTATGACTGTACAAAGCATAAACAGCTGAAGTACTTAGACTTTGTGGAACTTAGCAAATGAGTTGGAGAGAGAACTACCAAAAAAATGATAGCATCTGTCACTTGATGCAGTACAGTATCATCACTTCATACCTCCCTCCAAAGAATGAGTGGGAAAAAATTACTTCATAAGGTCTATATTATCCTTTGGAGGGATTTTCAGGCATCTTGGGTAAAGTGCCAAGTACACTGGAAGTGGGGGAGTGTTAGTTGTCTCCAAAGCACCAAAAGGAAATGGAGAAAAGGGATGAAATGGCCCAAACAAGCAGACAAAACTACAATTTTGTGGCAGGTTGCTCTAGGTCTCATTGACCTTGGCAATAATGCAGGGGTCATTTTTTATATGATTGAACTGTCCTTGAATAGTTTCTCCAGCATCTACAAACAAGCTTTTCTTCCACATCAAACATGCTTGTCATGTTCTCCTTTCCAAAAATGACAAATAAACAGGATTTTTTTCTTTTTTAATATGCTGGGAAAATCCAGCTTTATCTATCGTTCTTTTACTCAGCTCGCCTTAAAAAAATTATCTAGGGACTGGCACATTAAGTATGTGCTTCTATTTTACTTGTGGAAAAAAGATACAGTTGTGGAGCAGCATATTGGGTTTGAACATTTTGTACGAGAAGTTTAGCTTAAGAAGTGAGAGGATATGATATTTGAAACTAGAGTGAAGTAGGAATACTGCACTTTTGTTACAAATACTGGATTGGGCTTTTCAAAAATATTTGAAGAACATTTAAGAAGATAGTCACCCCTTCCCACCCCAACTCCTAGCTTTTTCAGAGTAGAGACCTGCCTTTTAGGTTTTCTGACTTGTCTCCTGGAAGCCTTTCTCTCCTTTGACCACAGAGGAAGCTAATTTTCTGAATTAAACACCTACATTAGTAGCTGAAAATGGCAATACCTACTGATTTTCAAAGGGGAAAGTAATGGCCTAATTTGCTTTACTGCTTTGGAAATTTCCCCTTGAATAGATGTGTACATCCAGTAGTGTGCAGAATGGGAGAGTTGTGTGATCCCTCCAGTTCCACCTGAACATGTACCTTAGTTTGGGGATTTTGTAGATGTTACATTCTAAGCAGTTTGCAGGGCTAAAAGACCACGTCCATGATAATTTCCCTCTCCAGGTGTAAAGGACTGAGAAACCACACAAGGACTGATGTGTGTGCTGAAAGACAACACCAGACCATGTAAAAAAAATTGTTGAGGTTCCCATACTTTATGGTATGGGATATGCTGAAATACTCAACAAGTTGTTTGTCTCATCCTTCAGAGGAAGTGCCCTCACCCAGACCTCTGTGCACACTGGTATAAATCGGAGTGGGAGAGGCAGTAAACAGCAGGAGAGCAAAATATTAGGGAGAAGCTGGTGGGATGCATCCAAATGTGTCGAGGGTGCAGACAGGATAACATGATTTCTGCTTGCCCTCAGTGAAAAATCATGGTGACCGAGGAAGGTTCCTGATAGCTGGGGAAAGATTAGCAGTAAATTCAGCTTTACAAGGGCAAGAGGATGATCTAGGGAACTATCGATTAGTTCTGCTTCAGTGTCTTGATAAACCATGGAGTACAACCTCCCAGACTCCATTTCCAGACACATGAAAAACAAGAAAGTCAAGAGAAACAGTAGACGTGGAAATGGTGAGGATATTATACCTCACCAACCTGACTGTATTCTATGCTGAAATCCCTGCGGATGGCAGAAAAGGGAACAAAACGTATGTGAAAAGGCTTTTGAGACCACCTCCACAGCATTTTAAATAGTAGTTTCGGTCCACATGGAATGGACCAATTACTAGAAGAGTTGAAAAGCAATTGGCAGGTTCCAAGGATGGTAATTGATGTCCTGAGGACAGCTTGGTAGCCAGCAACTATTAAAGCACCCAAAGGGCTGATACTAGGACTGCTCATTTAATACCTCCATCAGTGACATGAATGATTTGACTAAAGGCACCCTCTGGAGATTTGTGGGTGGTGGTGTGTTGGCGGAAGTCATTGACACATTGTGTGGCAAAGCTGCAAGGGCCAAGAGACATTTTAGATCTGTGCAACACGGGTTGCATGAAGTTGCAAAAGTTGTGCATCCGGAGCGCGGTAACTCTGCATCAGTGCAGACTGGGAGCTGAGTGGCTGGGAAACAACCAAACTGCCTCCAAGGCAGCAGTGTGCTTGCAATAAGGAAGCCACAGGCCACTAGGATGAACCTGGACAACAGATTGGTGAAGCTATCTCTGCTTGGCATTGGTGAGGCTTCACCTGAAATACTGTGCCAGGTTTGATTTCTCCAGCTAAAGAGAGATATTGAGACACTGAATAGGGTTCAGTGGCAGGCCACAAATATACATAGGGTTGTGGAGCACATGGCCTGGTAAGGAAGGCATGGGCTTGTTTCATTTGATAGAGAAGAACCAGATGTAGCTTATCAAATGTAGCTTACAATTATTAAAGAGGAAATTATAGACATATCAAAAGACCCAAACTCTTTTCAGACAGCTACTTATTAGTTACTAGACAGCTAGACTACATGAACAAATAGTCTTTCTAAGGGAGATAATTGCAGGCTGTAACTAGGGAGGTTTAGACCAAAAATGTTTAAAAGTTTATTCTTCAGCAGGTAGTGTGGCTCTGGCACATCACATCTGAAGTGGCAGTAAAATTGCCACATGTCAGTTTTCAAGACTCATGTAGCAGAGCTGCAGCCAGCTGAGCTGACACAGTGTTGGCCACAGTCTCTGGCTGGTGTAGACAGCCTCCAGAGGTTTCCCCTTCCACCAGCATTTCTGAGATGCTATGACAACAATTTCCTCCAGCATACAAGGGAAGTGATGGTGGCTGCCATTTAATGGTTCCCTTTTGCTATCTTATACAGTCAGTGTTGCTCAAGAATATTTTAAACCTCCTCTGATTAAGGGCAAAGCAGGTTTTGCCACAGATGTGCAGGTAGTATAGTGGCAGTCAAAACATGACAGACACTTCTGATGCAGAATTGAAAAAACTGCTGGATGGTGTTGAAGAATGACCTTTCTTTTTCTGGGAGGCCCAGAATTGTTTTGGGGGACCTTCTTATCATTACGTAAGAAAACAGGTCTATGGAGTGGACTTGGTATAGTGGGTAGATGGCTCACAGAGATAATCTTGCCTGCTGTGCTTTCTACCTTATACACTGTAAAATATTATTTGCATTTTCACCTGTTCATCAAAGCAGATCACATATCTTTGTGTTTGCTTGTGCTTTAAACTAGCCTTGCGTGGCCCTACAGATATCTGGATCGTGCTCAAAATCCTTCAAGATTTATTTCCTTCTTCCTTTCTTGCTCATCTTATTGAACAATTATGCCTTCTTCCACCCCTCCAAAACCTCCCAGTTCTGGACCCAGTGTTTGAGTGTGTCACTCTTCTCTGTGGTTCTTCAAATCACAGTAACTACTGGCAAGGCAGAAAGATGGTTCAGATGTTTTCCTGGGGCCTCCAGAATTATATAGGTATAGTGCCCTAAAAGAGGTCAGTCCATATTAGTTTTTACAAGAAGATACCTTGTTTGTGGTCTTTGTCATATAAGACAGATTTTGGCTAAAGACACTAAACTGTGGAATGATTTAACACTATAATTTTCAATATATTAAGAATAAATGATGTAAAAAGAGGTAAAGGTTTCCATCATCCTGGGGGCCTAATGCAGAAAATATGCAGTCCTCTCCTCTCCTCTCCTCTCCTCTCCTCTCCTCTCCTCTCTGTATTTTTCCTGAAATCCTTAGCAGGAGAATACTGCTTTGTGCTCCTCAATATTTAGCTGCTTTGATTTCTTTTCCCTTTTAAATACCAAGAGGGATTAAAGCATAAACGGGATTAACTACTCCTCAAATGCCATTTTGTTAAGTGAAACTGTATTTATGGGGATGGGATGGCTCAGTGGATTGATGATGAGATACCATTCTAGGTCACTTGTTCAAGGTGATGTTAGTCTGGTAGTGACTGAAAATACATCGCTTGCCATCTGGGAGCTTTCTAGCAATGAAGTCAATAATGAAGAAGTTGCAGTCAGTTCCTGGGGGGACCTCCACATCCTAATATATGCACCAAAATAGACAGTAACTGAGTCTCCCTTTCACAGGTCTAATGGAAAGATAAAACTCTAGGAAGGGGTAGAGTAATGTCTGACACAAGAGACAATAAAAGGAATCTCTACAAATAATACTTGAGATTATTTGACAGGGCAATGTCTGGAAACTTGTTCTGTGGTGTTAATAATTCAGATGTATTGGTCTAATATTTCCTTCAAATGCTGAGATGCGTCTCAAAAAGGCTAAGAAAAGAGAATGAAATGACTTTTGAATTGAAAAGAGAACAAGCTTTTAAAGTCACCTGATTGTCAAGAAAAAGATTTGAAAAGCAAGGCTTTCAGGCTGAGTAATTTCCAGAGTAGGGTAGTGGACATGCCCTTACTTGAATCCTGTAAAAGACAGATGAACCCCTCCCATCACTGTTATCTAATTACAAGGATGAGTAAATAGGCAACATTTTCAAACCTGGGTTCTGAGTTTGACACAATATCCAAAGGAAGATATGAAAAAGGCGGGGTGCTTTTTACACAGACTTTCATTAAGGGTAGTGAAAGCTCAAGGTCTCAGCCATGATTCTGAGAGAACAATTGAGATTAACAATAAAAATTAAATTGTCTATTAGTGTAGGCTAGAATCCCCCCAATTCTTTGCTGCATTTCACTGCATATAGAACCCCCCCCCCCCCAATTATTACCAAAGCAAGAGAAAATAGAGTTATTATGCAGTTAACTGAGAACATTTGACCTATTTGTTGGAATTCCTGATTGGAGACATGGATTAAAGCAGTACTGGTAGCAAAGAAAAAGTTAGCAGTTGAACAAGTGACATTAGGAACATCGTCATCAAGAGGTGTCAGGAAAAGGAGCAGGGCTGATTGGCCCTTTGAGACTTCCCAAGGTGTGAACCGGAACCTAGAGTCACCCTCAACACAAGCAGGTGGAAGTATTAGGAAGGGAAAGAGTTGATCCAAACTTGAGCAGTTATCCTTTTCCCCAAGAAGGGGGACTGAGTATCTTGTTTTCTAAAGTAGGTGACAGAAATAAGGGCAAAAAGTCACACGCCTTGCAAGGGTTCAAGTTTCCTCCCTTTCTGCTCCAGTCAGCCTCAGGGGAGGGATGCGGTGTTTTGCCCATGGGCTAAGGCAGCCCTCCACTGGGGCAGACCAGGTGGTGGCTCCTCACGATGCTGGGGAAACAAAGAGGTGCTCAAGTGCACAATTCTCCTGGAGCTGCTGCACTCCAGCTCGCCTCTGCTGCAATTGCATTCAGGTAGAGAAGCAGCTACGAGATTGTCCGAGCTTAATTCAGGGTATTAGAGCCGATTGAGGAATTTTGATGCCTCCCTTGCCTACAAGCAGTTTTCACATGTGGGCCCTCTTCCCCTGTCATCTAGCTTTGAAGAGAGCAGCTTTGTTGGGATCAGAAGTGATTGACGGTGGTGACTCTCACTCCGATGCTGCCATTCACACACTAAGCTCCTCTGCCTCAAAGGCCTGGCCAGGCAATGCTAACAATAAACAAACCATAATAACTCACAACTGCGGCTGAACCCAGCCCTTAATGACATTGTTCAATACTGCTTCAACACTGTGAAGAGCTCCACCGCTTCGTTCCCATGCTCCTAGGAGCATTTCCAGCTTGGCTTTAGCAGGGGCGATTCCAACAGCTCACTCTAATTGTTCTGCTGTACGGCCCAGGGAAGCCAACCTGCCGTGAAACCCGATGCTTTCTGCAGGAACAGGTTCTCGCAGGGTAACAAGTGGCTTTTCCTTTGCTCAGCTGCCGGTGCGGTACCACAGGGGGGCACTCACATTAACATGTGCACCTCCCGAACTGCAGGCGCCGCACCTTGCAGGTGTGCGCAGCTGTGCGGCAGCGCTGGGACGGCGCTTCCAGGGAGCCACGGGCTTGGAAATGTGGCTGCAGCCACCTTCCCTCGCTGTGTGTCCAGGCAGCACACTGTTGGTTTGTAGTTTGCTTTGCCCTTTGGGTGAAAACGAAGCAAAAGCGGAAGAAAGGTGAAAAGCTGGGACAAAAAAGAAAAAGAAGGAAAAAAAAAAAAGTAGTGTCTGCTAACACTGGTTTTTGTGCATTTACTAAAGAATTTTGACCCCAGGAAAAAAGGCATTGACAAAGTCTGAGATGAGAGTGATGAAGGCATAATTTCTGATTTACATCAATAAGAAAACAATGTGCCGAAACTCCTCTCTGATCACACAGTGCAGTACAGGAAAACGTGCTGTGGACAGATACTGCAAGGCTTGAATAATCACTGTTTGAAAGGGTTTATCTGTCAGTGGCTCTCAAAGTGTTTAAGAGCACTGCTGATTCCTGAGACTGCTTTCTGGCAAATCTTTGGCTATTTCAAAGCAAAGTCTGAACTTACAGGCAAATTGTTTCTCCTGGTTGCTGCAGATGGTTTGATCAAATGGAAGCACGCACCACAGTGCATACATTAGAGCCAGAAGAATCCTAACTTTGATGCTTGCCTCAATATTTTAATTCTGCCAAGAGGTGCTTTTAGATTGTTAAGTGCTGCAGATAAAGACACAGTGAAAAGCAGGATATTTATTTCCTGAGGTTTTGTGCATCTCCGAAGCTCAAATCCAATTTCAAAAGGGATTGAGAGAATGTTGCAGAGAGATGTTAGGTGTTTGTCTGATGTGCGTGGTCGATGCATGAGACCATGAACTGTCCAAATGAAGTCTGGCAGAGATGACCACACAAAATGTCTTGATTTGTTTTTTATTCAGTCATCACCTTTCAGACACATCACCAGACTCAGTCTCTTTCCTGAAAGTCCACCTTTACCCTGGGAGTCCACTTATTCTCCAGGTGCATCATGTTCTGTCAGAAACAGCCTGGTGCATATTGTAACTTGGGAATGAGTACACCCTGCCAAGATTTTGTAAACTACTTAGCTTCACCTTCACACTGGTCCCACTGTGTAAGCAGTTCAGTCTAATATTAGTCTCCTCTGAAAATTTCACCTCTGGAGCCAAGGACCACTAGATGGATAAATGAAAGGGGAGTGTGACAGTGATAAAAATCTGTCTGGTCCAGACAGATAAATATCAGGCTAGCTTGAAGGTTTTCACCTCCTTACTGCTGCCGGGAGTTATATTTTTTTCATGGCAGAGCAGTGTGGGCTAATTTCATAGCTGGTGTAAATCAGTGTTGCACAATATACCATAGTGGAATGATGCTGATTTATGCCAGCTAGGAATCTGTCTGCTCATACTCCTACCAGCGCAGCACTGATTTATAAATCTTCCTTGTAAAAACCTGTGGATGAACCAGAGGAACTGTTGCTGAAATGTTGCATGTTTCAAAATTTGCCTTGAGAAAATAGGAGAGCCCCAGTTTCAAACCAGGATTAAAAAACTGTAGGTGCTGAAGTGGGCTTTTTCCTAGAGGTGCTAGTTTTACCTCTGTGGAAACCAGCATCCCCCAGCACCTGTGGAAACTGGGTTTGGAATCAGGCATTCAGCTGTTCAGATGCACTTGTATTCCCTTAGAGTTTTGGAGATCATGTATTCCTTTGGAGTTTTTAAATTATTGACCTGCTTCCCCATTAAATAGATATTTTAAAAAAAAATCCTATTGTTTAACTACTGCTCCTTCCTGCTTTACTTTCTTTCTTCTCTTTTATTATATTTTTTTTCTAAATGTGCGTATGTATACCTGGCTCCTTGGAGATCACTTTGTCTCTGTGATTGCAAGAGTCAGCCAGCAACACGACAGGACTTGCTTGTTTACATAGCTCTGAGGGTTATGACAACACATCAGAATGTACAGGTGCCGTGTAGAGATGCAGCTTGCAATTAAGATCAGCAAAGCTGACTATTTAATAAAGAATTCCTTCATTTTATAACACCCCAATCTCATTATGATGCATGCAACAAATCAGCTCCATGAAGCTTTGTAAAAATTTGTTCTCCCTTGGTAATAAATATTTGAGCTAAAGGTAAGATTAACAGTTGCAAAACAATTGCATTAATTGAACAGAAAATTAAACCCATAAAACGTGGTTAAATGCAATTTCCTTGTAATTGCAGTGAATATGCTGCCAAGATAATTACAAAACGAATGTTAATTTTTTTTAGTCCATTTGGTGGCATTTCACCCTGCAATATATCAGTCAGAGATAAGAAAATCAGGGGAGCACTCTTTAGATGACAGTCTGATTTGGGCCTTTAACTAAAGTGTGGCTTCAAGGCTAAACCAGTGCTAAGATTGCTTACTCAGCACAGCAGAGGAAGCTTCTTGCAAAAAACCTCTCTTCAGACCTGAGCACTAAGTAGGGGAAATTTCAGGAGTAATCTGCTTCTTTCAGTAATAAAAAGCTTGTCAGAGCAGCTCTTCATAAGAAAATTCAGTTCTCTCAGGTTGCTTTTGAACAATAGCTTGAGAAAGTCTATTTTTCCTTTTAAATACAGCTCAGAATACCTGCCACTTCCTACTGGCTCAGGATCAGGGTGATCTAATGGTTGTCTATAACTTGAAATGTGGAATATTTTTCCTGTTTTTTTTTTTTTTGGTGGAATTTCCCTCTCACCATATGATAGTCAACAAGTGGCTGCTGCCAAAAAAAAAAAAAAGTTCTAAAACCACAGTTTCTGCTAAAAATGCAATCAGGTGCTCTGTTTCTACCTACAGTCAGGTGGAATGTGGGGTCTCTGCAGGTATCAGTCCTTCACTAGAGGATCGGAGATTCCTGACTTGTGGTATGCCCTTTATCCCAGAGGAAGGCAACAACACGTTAGCATGACACATCCCTCAATTTCAGGGAATTGCAAAGTACACTGATGACACATCAGATACACACTTTTCTTTTGGGCTTATTCTTTTAGAATCAGCTTTTTCTTTTCCCTTGAGTTTTTTACTTTCTACTGTTTGCCTGTGCTGCCTCTTCTACAGTGTAATTAAAATTATTTTCTCTGGAGATGTTCCTTTCATATATCAGCCAAGTCATCCACACTGGATGAATTTCCTATTCCCTGAAAAAAGACTGAGTTTATTGACATAAAATAATCCTTGGCTCAAGTGACTGAGCATGGACAGGCAGGCTGGGAACCTGGACAGAGATCCTGCTCTGAGAAGGTCTTGGATCACACTGCAGTTCTGAGCCCAGTATTTTCTCATGTCTCCTCTGCCAAACTCCTTCTTTTTGCTGTAAAAATCCCCTGCTATCAGCAAAGGTTCACATCTTCCTTACTTGGAGCAGGCCTCACTGACATCTCATCTTATTTATGCTTATAACGTAAACTCTGCAGAGAGCTCTGTACAAAGGTGATAGGAGACCTTTAGAGTTATGGACACATTTGTCTCTCCTCTGCTAGCAGTGTTTTTACTGATGTCCTGTTCTCAGCCAGTCCGTTTCCATAATTTTTTTTTTCTGTCCTTTTTACTAGTATTCTTCCATGTTGTTTTTTATTACACTCTTTTTTTGGTAGTTTATTATTGCTTTTTCTCGTACTGCTGATCAATGTTTGTGAATATAGTCATAAACACAATTTTTTAGACATTTTCTTGTTTCAAATGCTTTTCCCAGTAAGACTGGCCAAATTAAGTTGTGACTCTGCAGGGCTTGTGATTCTGTTTAAATTTGAATGTGAAGGTGTTGGAGTTTGGAACCCTACAGAGATTGAAAGTTGTATTTAAATACCTTTAAGAGCATTGAGTCTTACATGGAGTAGATCCACAGCAATGCAGTGACTCCATTACCTTGGATATGCATGGCAGTGGCTGTGCTCCTCAATTCCCATTTTTCTTGCCCAAGCTCTTCCCAGGCACAGGCTTTTCCTTGCACTCCACTGAAACACAGTCCTCACCCACTTGCCTCAGATTATGACAGACAGCTGGGGTTCAAGCAGTCACCACTATGGCTTTGTAGCCATCTAGTAGCTACAACCTCGTGGGCTGTAGAGCTTTTCCAAAAGAAAAGCGGCATTTTGGATCTCTTTCTCCGGTGGCCCTATGGCTTCTCTGTCCTGCGGAGGGAGGCTGATAGGGGAGTTATTTCAAAACACACATCTGGAGTGGAGAGGTGTTGGGGTGGGAAATGAGGAGAAAAGGATGGCAGGGAGGTGAAAGTCAAGAAGCATTTGGGTTTGATGTGGAAATATCCAGTGTGCTGTGGCCTGCCTGGTGTGCCTGGAAGGCTGCTGAGGGACAGGCTGACAGGAAACCACTGCAATATCCCTGCCCCTCCTCTGCCCACCATCTACCTGTAGGCACCAAAATTCCTCTCCTTGGGGAAGTGCTAAGTGATCCATTTGCTTTGGTGACTGCCAGGGAGAGCAAGGAGCTGCTGGGACAGAAGGAGCTGGGTTACCCAAGGGCTCTCTTACACAAAGAGCTCCTCACTGTGCACATGAGGGAGGAAGGGAGAGAGACAGGTGTGTGTTTGCTTGCGTGGGGATCAGTCACAAAATCAAACAAACAAACAAACAAACAAACAAAACTACATCCAAAAGGGATTTTTCTTCCTGGCTTAAGTGCCTCTGCCATTGGCTTTGCAAGGAATTTTGCTGGATTGTACAGTTCTCGGTGTGCGGCAGCTGCAGATGAAAACAATTCACTTGTGCACTTACTTCTGTCCTTTGAGCCTGTGTTTTCAAAGCTGCCTCTGTTTTCCTGTCTCTTACTCATATCACCAAGGGCTGGGACTGGAAAAATGCATGCAGGTCAGTGCCTGCTTCTGAGTCTTCCAGGTACTGCCGAGCTTGAGCAATAAGGTATAGCATAAATTTGGCTTCTTCCATTCTCCAGCCCCCCCCAAAATGATAGTGAGAAGTTGAACTTGTTTTTAAGTACCTTCAATTTCCAGTCCAAATTAGTAATTTCCTTTAAACTCCATCCACACCACCTCATGTTTTCAGTGGGAGTCTCTAACCATTTCAAAAGCAGGCAGCTAGGAAAACAGATATCCATGTGCTATCACAGAGTGATGGGTTTGGCCGAACAAATTGGCATCCCTCGACTATTCTGATATCAAAAGAGTTCTTTTGTCTGTTTCTGTGTTTTCTGGCAGCTTCAAGAGGTTCTTCACTTGATGATTCATCAAATCTTAAGGATTTTGCTTCGCAAGAGCTTCCACTGCTTCCAGCATGTCCTTTTACTTCAGTACAGAGCTGCTGGCAGGGCCCTGCTGCAGGTCCAGGTCACAGCTGTGCCACAGGCAGGCTCCAGCTGTGCCTGCTCTGCCCTCCCTGGGCAAGGGCCCTTACCAACCACCAGAAGGGGAGAAGGACAGGACCCTGGAGCACACCTTGGCAATATGGAACATGCTGAGAGCAATGGGGGCCACAAGTGTTTCAAAATCAGGAGGACTTGAGCACCTAACGTCAAGGGGAAGCCAAGGAAACCAAACACTCAGAGTTTTCAAGTGGCAACTGAGGTGAGGTTGACATTTTTCCTTCAACCCATGAGCAGAGTCAGACAGACGTGAGTCAGCCTCAAATATTGTCCTTCTCTGGTTTACAGCAGACACATTTTTTTAAGCTCTGCCATATCATCCTTGTCATGAAAAGAAATCTCCTGATTCAGAGACTTCTCTAAACCACTTCAGATTTTTGTGTGTGCTCTCCCTCCCCAATTGCTCGGAGCCCTGAAAACCACAGCCTTTGCTGGCAGACAATAAAGATACAACCTAAAGTATTCAACAAGAAAAAAAAAGAACAGAAAAAAAAAACCCCAAATGACTGTTGAGGAGGCTTAGAACATGTCCCAACATTTTCTGCAGGTTTTTTCCTTTCTTGAGGCAATCAGAGCAATGCCTGAGTTTTGCACCTGCCATGGGCAAGTGCCTCTGTCTTTTAGTGAAATAACTTTATGCATTTTTAGTGCAAGCCCTGGCCTGCTTCGTATCCTGCTTTACCTGAACGATTATATCTTCTTTACTTCGTTAACTTTTCAATAGGCTATGAAAACAAAAGCTGTCACTCTGATATCTGCCATTTGATATTCAGCAATGCCTTCAGTACAAAAAGACCCCTCCATCACTCATCCCCCACCTCCAAGCATCACTTGGCATGATCCTGCTTGTAGCTGTTCACTATATCAATATGTAAAACCTTCCTCTGTCAATGTTTCTTTCAGCAACAACCCTAACCTATATCTGCAAGTATAAGCTTTGCTACAGTCATATGAGTGAGTTTGATAGAGAAATCAAAATTGCTGTCCAGTGAAATATCAGTTGGCTATGATCATTAGAGCATCTCAGGGAAGTACTCATTTGGGCAGACAAAGGTACAAGGCCCAAGACAGCTTTTCTATGTATGCACACAAACTAAAATGTTATAATTTGGTATGGTTTGACTTAGGAGCACTGGGAATTCCCAGAACTATGTTTAAAATTCACAGAGATCATAAAATTAGTTCTGCGGTTAGCTCATGTTCTGTGGCAAGAAGTCTTCTAAAGTCTGTTTTTCTAAGATATCTATGCTTTATTTGACTGTATATCTAAATTATTACTTTGAAGGCCTCTACACCCATTCAAGTTAGCAAAGGAATCCCTCTAGACTTCTGCAGCCCAAAGACAAGCTCTTGGCTCTTCATAAAGGCCAGCTCTCAGAAGACAGATAGGGGGCTTAGGGTGGGTGGGCTATAACATCCCCATTTATTCAAATAGCCTTCACTTGAGAGATCCCTCAGATGAGGAAAATCTGCCTGGAAAACACAGAGACCACATAATAGAGCTGTGTACATCTCAACAGGCAGGAGGGTAGGTAAAAGTAAACAAAAGGATGTGTGTTTTGGGGGAGGAATATTTTTTTTGATGGATTCAAGCTGGAGGTGTAAGGATACACAGAAAGCCACAAATTGCTGAGGACAGAGCAGTTTTGCAGATCAAATGAATCTAATGTTGCTTTGGGATGTAATGGCCCTGATGAACTTATTTTCCAGCACTTTCTCCTGAGAAGAGATGGGAGTAAAACTCTGAATATGTTTCAGGTGGCCTCAGCTCTGGCGACTGAAGTAGTTTTTTCAGTCCCTGACTTGTTTTCTGCTCTGTGTTCACACCTGGCTGCATAGACTGGGGAACTGAAAGTCTGGGGTTCAAATGAAATGAATGCTTCTGGGTATCCCAGTTTAGAGTGAGCAGCTCTAATTCTGGACATTAAGAGAGCTATGGTTTGGGGGAGTTTTGAGCCTGTGTTGTGTCCTCTGAACATGAGTCTTTTTATGTCCTCTCAGGCTGGGCATTACAACAGAAGGTTTTGATAACCTGTCTTCTGGTGCCAAGGTAAGACTGTTATGAGAATGTAAATCAAATGTTTTTAGCATATCAAATTTCCAGTGATGTGAATGGGAACTAACAGGACCTTGAGTTCTCAACAATTACCAAAATCAGGCCATTTCTACTTACCGGTTTAACCATGTGTCTATCTTTCTACATTCTTGCTTCTCTGTTTCACATCCTTCTTTCTAAAATCCATTTTTCTTGCATCTGTCAAAGACGGTTGCAGACATACTAACAGCAAACTTTACCTTAAAACAGGGGATGATCAAACTCACTAATTTAATGAAAAAATTCTCATAGTTTGCTTCCTTTTTGGAGGAGTTAAAGGGCCTCTCTGGAAAAATTTGTCTTTTCTCATGGGATTCTGAACTACCCAGGACCCCAGGAGGACCATCCGGATAAGTGTCAGTGCACCTCTGTACAAGTCAAGCACTATTTTGAGACTGTGAATGGTGATCTCATTGGATTTTAGGAAGCAGCCTGTGCACCTATATGCTCTAGGAAAGATGAAGAACTCTGAGAATGGACTTTACAAAGCTTGTATTTGGTCCTTGCAAAAGTATCTCTCAAAATGCTAAAATTCTTGTCCATCTCATATCACTGGGGTTAGCACATTGTAAATGGTTTAGGCATGAATCAAACATCTCCCTTTCCCCTTGGCTTTGAAACTGTTTTCCTGAAATTTGACTGGGTCTGTATAACCAGTGTCATTAATTCCCAGTGTAATTTTATGTAGTGAATTTTGTGCAAAGAACCTGGCAGTCTGACAGTAAATAATGATTCCAGGTCAAGAAATATGCTCTTAATTATTTCATGATCTCAGTGTCTTAAGGGAGGGCATTGAACAGGCCCTGGAGCAAGGAAATAAAATGTTTCTCAATTCCAAAGAAAACCCCCTGAATTAATTTTTGGGCTTTAGATAGATAGCAGCTATTTTGTTCTTTAAGGTGTCAGACCTGTGTTTCTTTGGCTGACTCTGAACTCAAGCATGCAAAGTAGTCCAAAGAAAAGTTTAATTTTCTACAATAACTGGAGTATATAATGACTCTTTGTGGCCGGCCACAACTCTTTTTGTAAAAATGGGGAAAATAGGGCATGTTTCGGGTGCTTCCACTTGAGTTTGGAAGACCAGATTGTGGCACATGTTTTTGAAAATATGACTCTCACATTTCAGGCAAATGTGATTCCAGTTTTCAAGTTCTACTGTTAGAACCTGTTGCAAGCTGGTGGTAAAACTCCTCTTTTGGCCTCCCAAATAGTGGCCCTACCTACAGTACAAAACATTCCTAGTTCTATCATCTTGGCATTAATTATCCTAATCTCTTTTCTAATGTTCAAGCTGTTAATTTAACCACGTTGTCTAAACTTGCATTGGAAATGGGGCTGGATTTGTTGCCTTGCATGTGCAGACAGAAAAGCTGAAGGTAGCTTATCAAAATAAGTATAAGATAACAGAACTCTGGGTTGGCAGAAAAAAAAAAGGAAAAAGAAGATATTTGTGAGCTTTTTTTCCCCTCAAATTGCAGAATTCTGAGTTTATCTGAAGCTGGCTTTAAAAACAGATGGAGCTGCAAGAAATCCACCTTCCTGAATACTTTCTGTAATAAAGAAAAAGGTAATTTCTTAGCTCCATCTGTGGGGAATTAAGCACAGAGCATTGATCTATGAGCAGGAGTTATGAATGTCAGATTCACACGTCTTACTCTTCCTTTTATGGACCGTGAAAATTGTTTCTGTCCATATTGAACTTTCATACAAATCTCAATTTGCTCACAGAAATTTTGTAAGTGTCAGTGAGTTAAATTAATCCCTTAATTGGCTGGCTAAGATCTCCAATGCAAGGCAGACAGAGTACCTTAATCTACATGAAACTGGTAAAACTCCATAAAAATCCTCATGAACAGGTAGTTGTCACAAGATTCACTATAAGAAATCTTGTGGGACAGGCCACCTCAGCAGATGTGGCAGTGTCTGTGTGGGTGTTGAGTCACCTGTCCCCTCCTTTCAGAGGGTAACTTGTTACCTCTGGCACAACTGTCTTCAAACCACATAAGTGACTTCAGTTTTAGTGCTGACAATTCAACACCTTGCCCAAGCATTAATCTAGAAAACTGTTGGCTTTTTGGGAGTGGGACTTCTGAGTTATAATTGGCACAACTAAGGAAATTTGTGTGTGAGAGTGCAAAGGATCAGACTGGATGAGTACAATGGTCTGTTCCAGCCTCAGATGGTGTAAACTGGGAGGAGAATGTGGCCTCCCCTCCGCTTGTTTGACAATAAAAGAGTGGTACCATATAAATAATAGCTGGTTCTAGTAATTGGACATAAAATACATGAGATGTGCACCTATACTACTGTGTAAATAGTGTCTTGTATCAGTAATTTTACATAAAATATGAATTCGCATGGAACTGTCTTTTGTTGTATGTTATACAGAATACATTTCATCCAGAAACATTGAGCAAAAATACATGAAGATAGGAAGGAGCTTTTAATGTTAAAAACCCCTGTGTCATCCCCTTTTTCCCCCCTTTTTTCTCCCTCTGAGAACAAGGGCTCAGAACCTGCCGTAACGGTCCATGTCCTAGCAGGGCTTTTTGAACATGGGTTTTTGCTCCTTCTGTGCACTCCTCACTTGGCTGCCGTTCCATCTGACTCCAAAAGAAGCGAGTACAAATTAAAGAAAGAATGCAGCCCTAACGCCTACACCCAGAAGCTTTCAAAACAGAAGGCTGCTACACCTGTGGGGATAGAACAAGTGTATCAGTGTCCTGGGCTCTGCCCTGGCTCGTCTGCCTTTGTTAGCTGGAATGTGCCGATGAAACAATCAGGTGCAGTAGGCGCGTGGCAGCCTGCTTAAAAAACGATTCTTTGGAGACAGGGAGTGGGCTGTGAATCATGCATCCACATAATCTGATGATAACAATTTTAAATGTGGTGATTAGTGTATAATGGAAAGTATTGTGCTATTCGGTATGATTTGTCTGCCACCGCGGTACCCCGTGTTTAAAAGGTCCCATCTTCTGTGCAAAAACTGATACATTCTAGTACACATCAGGCAACTTTAGGAGTGTTTAGGTATTTACACTTTCCTCACTTACACAGCACATGCATGTGTGCACATCTACAGACAATTACCTTTTGGCTCACTGTCCCAGCCTAAAATCATGGACGTGCTCCTGAGCATCACACCAAGCAGGATACCTCACTGCGGAGCTTACAGGCTCAGTTGTGAACTCCAAGTATGGGCAAAACCAGCCTACTAATGCTATGCAGGCATCTAGCAGTGCGGAAATGCTGTTGAGAATACCAGCCCACAAATCAAGATGAATCAAGCTCTTCAGCTTAACAAACATGACCAGCACGATGCAACTTTATGGCTGGTCCTTTCCTTCAGGTACCTTTGTGAGACTACAGCTCCAAGGATACATCTGTCCCCTTTAAGCACCAGGAGAACATGAATAATCATCCATGCAGTTGAGGGATATTGGTGTTAAAAACATTAAAAGTAGAGTGAAAATCTCTGGGCTTTGATAGGAAAAGTGTGAGGCAGCAAGGCTGTGTTTCAATTGTGCCAGTGATTGAAATGCACAATTAAGTTTTTTCACTTTGGGACTAGACATGTGTCATGTTTGCTTTTGGCGAGATTAATTTTGGCGTATCTTGCAGCATCGACTTTCCATTTCAGGTCTTAGCTCACTGGGCATTTATAATCCAAATAGATTCAGGGCAAATACTTGTTGACAGGGAAGAAAAACAAAGGAAGCAAACAAAAATAGAGAAGAAAAACTATGGCAAAGCCAGGTGCCCTCATGAAGTCCTCTGACAAGATGAATCATGATTTGGGAGAATTAATAACTGTAGACAGCGTTGGTAAGTTTTTCCTTTTCTAAATCACTGAACCTGCATGTGTCCTTCCCATGAAAACATAACAAATATGATCAGGAAGTGAATTAATAGATCATTTGTCTTCTATTTACTCACATATAAGAGTTCATAAAGAATAGCTATTTTTCACTTAGCTTTAGGGCGAGATGTAGTTCTTGCTTTGGCCCAATTGTCCGTCATGTATGAATGATATGCATAGGAAACCCGAAAGTGAAATTTTTTTTGGTATAGTGAAAAGCTACATAAAATACACGAGTGCAATTTGTGCTTATAAATTTCATCTCAGTTTTAATCTTGAACAATGCAAGCGAGGGTGGAAGATCTCCATCCAGCATTGGCATCCTGCTTCTGTTTGACTGATGGATGTGCCTAGAAAGATATCTCCATAATGAGGCTTTAGATACCTCACTGAACTGGTTGACTGGATACACGTATGAATCTGATAAAAACTGTAATCAAGTTTGAAACATCAATGACCAACTCTTATACAAGTCACTTGGATTGTAGACAAAATTGTTACTTTCCTGGAAGCATCTGCAGTGAAGCAAATCTTCAGTGTATAAACACACACCACACAAACACACACACAGACACACATAAAAGGAGAAAAAAAAGGGAAAAAAAGGAAAAAAAAAAAAGGAAAACAAAATAAAGGGAAAAAAGGGAGAGACTGTGTAAAAAGGGCAGCTATTGTTGGCGATGGAAAAGCCTCCGAAACTCCACCTGCCTTGCTCGTGCCAGTATCTTTAAGTACCACCTTCCCTGACATGCTGAATTCACGTTACTGTCAAACCGAGTATTAGGTGGATAGATATGCAAGCCCACACTAGCAGCCAGAACATTTAGGGGAAGTGTCAACAATTTTCTGCAAACATTGTATGTGGTATCTTGCTGGGAGTTTGCTCAGGAGCATATGCGCAGTGTGAAGCAATGTGCTTTTATTTTACAAGCTGCACGTTGTGTGCCAGTCAACTGCACTGCCCAGCAATGGAAAAAATTATATAGATGGGGGATCTCTGACAGCTAAAGATCAGACTGCCGAGCCTGGTGCCAAACAATAATAAATGTACATGTTGGGTAATGTCCCTGGATAACCGAGGTTACACTTTGACCTAAATGATAGAAAAGTAAGAGAATAAATTCTTCTGCACACTACTCTCTCAATCCCCAGACCTCATTGCACTGTAATGAACCTGACCTGATAGTGCCAGCATTGCTCGACATCCTGTTACCTACTGAATGCGAGGCTGCAGCTGCACAAGCACTTCAGGCAAGTGGAGCTCAGCTCTGCTGCTGGAAAGAGCAAAGCTGCAGCACCTGAGCAGCATCCTAGAGCAGGGTCTAGGGCATGGCATCCCTGTTTTGGAGGAGCCGGGGCTGTTTAATATGGCTCAGTCCTGCTTTGTTCATTGGGCCGTGAGCTGCAGACTTGGGAGGGTGAAGGTTATGTGTCAGGAGGTGCATTTGATGAGAAACTTTGCTGGTGAGGGCTTGTGAGTGGGACAGAGCACAAAGGGGAGTGTTGTGAAGCGAGGTGGGAGTTAACCTTTATTTGGGACCTAGCAGGAGAGGTAAGGTGGGGCAAAATTGTGATGGGCTTTGAAGATAAGGCCAAGAAATTCATGCTGCATACGATGAAAAAGGGGAAGGGCTTACACCAAAGGCAGCACACAGTGATCAGTGGGAAAGAAAAGGTTAGCAGCAGCATTTTGAATTATCTCAAGGGGGACCCTTTTATGGCTGTTGATAACGGAGCAGAGTGGATTACAAAAATCTGACGTAAATTGTCCAAGGCTTGGACAAGAGCTCTGCCCTTAGATTTGGGTCTGGAAATCCTTGTCAGTTATGCTTAGCAGGCATTGTAAACATGCAAGGATAGACTTGTTTCTTAGCCTGGGGAGCTTAAACAGATACTCAAAAACCCTGACAGCTTTTAAGTGTGGCCCTCCTGTTTGTACTAATCACTGCAGCCCACTCTTACTGTTTTAAACCTAATAAAATGAGGAAAATGAAAATGAAAACTAGCTCTGGTCTATGACTATCTTATCTCCTCGTTGACTACAAGGGTAATCTGGCATTTTAAAACAATAGCTACTTGCTTACAAAGCCCCTTTTAATTAATGGAACTGGAGAATCTCTCTCAGAGCACAGATGTTAACCCCTGCAAAGTAATGTGAGTAAATTCAGCTGCTGGTGATGATGTACAGCTCTCTCAGTTGGACAGAACCAAACATCCTAATTCCGGGCTTCAGTTAAGCCCAAAGTATGGAAGTAAATGTACATATGTTTCAAACACTTCTCTGACCACTCTGCTTCTTTGTTGTTCTCCAGGGTAGAAAACCATCCATACAACAGCAGACTTTTTTTATTTTCATTTAATAACAGTGGTGCTACTAATAATACTTCCCTCCTATTACATTAAATAGCCATCACAAGGGAAATTAAGACGATACTGTTTTTCCATTTGGAAGCAATGGATTTTAGTTCTATTAAGAAAACTGAGACAATCGCAGTCCTCTCCCTACAGATATTCCTGCTGAAAACGTGGTGGAATACATTTTGTTGCAGTCTTAATGCATTCTTTTGATGAAGCCACAGAAATGCCACTAGCAACCTATGTAAAAAGCTTACACACAGATTTTTCAATAAAATTTTCTCAGAGATAAGAGTTATCTAATATTTGTAGCAGTATACAGAGTATGTAATAAATTAATAATGTCTACTATGCTTTAGAGAAACATATTTATATTGACCCAAATTATTTTTCATGGTAAAACCTACACTAAATTTTGTACTGCTACCGTACCATGCCAACCAGCACCAACAGGTATGTAAGCTAAGGTAGGAAAATGAATTCTTTTTTTGTGGGTCGTCACAGCTTGTGCTGGGGTGACTGGAATGCAAAGATCATACTGAGAAACCCTGCAATAAAAAGGCTTGAATAGAGGCATTGCAGTTAAGTATAGCAAGAAAATTCTCAATAAATTCAGACCTTAGGGAAATTTTTGAATAATAAGCCAGACTTTGCTGGGTCTGTGGTGATGGGATGAGGAATAAAATAGTGTCTACACATTATAGAGTATATTGTCTAATTTGTGCAGGCCTGGCCTGCTCCCTAGTAAAACCTGCCTCCCTAAGTTGCTGAAGCTTGAGAAGAGATACTTGGTGCACAGATCAGTATTGTCCATGACAGAATAAAAAAACCAGCCTGGGTGAACAGGGATCCTGATTAGCTCCCCTCTTTTCCATATTTACCTGTGGTAGCATGTAAGAGATCCACCTTTCTGGAGATGATTTCAGTTCTGAGATGATCCTCTTTCCCTGACCTCCCTCTTGCCCACTGCAGCAGGTTTGTAGTGAGGTGGTGGCTGAGGTGTATAAACTCAGAGCCAGCTGCAGACCCTCAGCTCTTCTCCCTTTCCCTCTCTGGGGGAGGCAGAGCTGCTCCTATGGAGGAAAAGTGGCAGCTTAAGTGTGAGGCACCAAAGGCTGGGGGACCTCAAGGCACTTCCTGAACCACCTGCTGGCAAACACCCTTTCCTCACATCAGAAATAAAATAGATTGAATTGCTTTTCTGTCTTTTGAGTTCAAGCATGTTGTTTTGAACAATATAATGTAATAAAACTACTGGTGCTGGCTTGTTTTTTGGTTTTTTTTATTAGTTTATCTGCCTCAACAAAAATATTATTTACAGGTGTCTGTGCAACCCAACACACCATGGAAGAACTTTAGCATTGCACATGTGTAGCTGAAGACAGACTTGTGGCCCATGAAAAAAAGAATAAAACACTGAAATATGTTCTCCTCTCCCCTCATGCCAGCCCATTGTTACAGCAGTGTGACAGTAACAGTCAGGAGGGGCACTCTTGAATCACTTAATGCTGGTATATGACTACACTGTATGGTATTTCTTTTGTTGGGCATGCTGTATTTGAATGCCATATTTTCCTCTTGAAATGCTTTTATGATTTTTTTTTTCTCTTTTCGTTTTGGTTATTTTCCTCTGGGCTTTTATACCCACCCTCCCCCCCCACCCACTAAAAAGGAGGAAATAAAGAAAAGCCCAAACCCAAGCAAGCTGCAAACACTAAATGTAAAATTTTGTTACACAGGATCACAAGCGGAGCTCTTTGTTTTGCTTATCTGTATATTCATTCCACAGAGGTACTGTCTTAGGTTTTGATTTCCTTCACACAAACCCATTTGCTCAAAGAAACGAGCTGTTCAATGTGTTGTGTTCAAGCGAGAGCTGTTTAATTTTGGGTTTGCCGTTTTGCTGATTTAGTGCCCTTAGGAAGTATGATGCATATCCATTCATGCATCATCTGTAAAAACTTGTGGATGTACATCCTGGCCTTTCATTAACGTTAATGGTGCCCAACCCCTGAATGTACACTGTGTCTTAGCACTCCACAAGTTAACTGAGTTCATGCCATAAACATCTTGTTCCCATTCCTGTAGCACACGCTGACTTTTTTGGTGGGGAGAAGTGGAGCTCTAAAGTTAAGATCTGCAGTCTGACTGTGCACCTGAGAAGTTATTTCCAGCTCTTAGCTGAAGAGTTTTCAGTGGATGCAGGCATCTGAAGAAAAATGCAATACTGTTGCTCCCATTCCGACTATCTCCTTGCAATCTCGTTAATTAAGCTGGTAGCAATTGTATTAGGTGTGTTATTAGGTGTGTTATTTTATGTACAGTGTTACAGTAATGAGATGAATGTTGAGCATCTTCTGCAGAGTGATGCTTGTACTAGGGCAGGGTTACACTTCCAACTGAAATAGTATATTTAAATAATAGGTGGAGAATGAAATAGCTGGAGCTGATGAAACCTTGAGAAGTTTTGAGTCATGTCACATTTAGAGAAGTGAATGTGAAGATACCTTGAGCTTTTTTTTTTTTTTTTCCTTAAAGGAAACCCCAATCTACCAAACTCTTATCAAGCCTATAGAATCTTCCCTGGGATTCAGCCAGAAATCAACTATACAGGCAGTTCAGTGCAGATGTAACCAGCTGCACTATCCCCTCATATAGTGGGGGAGAATCTGATGTGAACATGCCACTGAAAGCTTTTTTGGCACAGTACTCGGTTGTGTAATTCAGAACTTCAGCACAGGGTTTCTTTAATAAAATACTAATTCTACAGGGGCAAGATAACTTCCTCAGCTTGGTTAACACTGGCCTGATGAGAAATTGAAATACATTTTTCCTAATCCTCCTTCATCTCTGCAGAAATCACTTTTTGATTGAGGTCAAACTTTAGCTTTGGCAAGTCATGCAGGCTCTCATTAGGCTCTGATTGCATGCATATGAGTGTCCACAATGCACAGTAGGCAAAGGGTCAAGGATACAAAGGCTGCTGTTGTTTTTCTTCTTTCCCCCAATGCACCCAGCATGTGGAAAATATTTATCAACCTTTGGTCTCTGTCCCTGAAGCTTCACTCTTGATGTGCCTTTTCAGTGTTCCCCAAGGAATCCTGTTAAACTTGGATCCACTCATCCATGAAATGGTGTGTGACTGCTATTACTTCTAAAATGAAATGGGTGGCAAGATGACAGCGGCTCAGAAAGTTAAATTTCTTCATAGTCCAGTATGTTTTTGTTACAGGGTAACCAGAGTACATGTGAATATCTGAAATACATTTAATTGCTGCAAACAGAGATGCTCTTCAGACACAGGTTCTTGCTACTGAGAAGCTGTGTTGACAGTCCCAGAAGGTATTTTGGGACTGAAGCCTCTGCAGATGAGGGTAAGGAAAGACAATTAGACTCTCTGTTAGTATATGGGTCTGTGGCATCCACTTTGTTACACGAACATCAGTGCCTGTGACTCACTAAGTAGGTGATGAAGCCGCAGATGAAGCTGTAAAAACCAGCAAGGTGTGTTTGGCTTGGCTGGGCCTGGTCCCACGTGCTACTGGGAGGAGAAGAAACTTCCATATGGGAAGAAGCAATGGAGATATTTCTCTGTCACAGAAATTTAAAACTCTACAGCTACAGATGCATGCTATAAAAATTGTTCACCTCAAATATGTTAAATGCAATCCTCCTCTAACTAGGACTAAGCAAAGAGCAACATTTTAAATTATTCAAAAAAGTCTCATTGTTCCCGGGTAACTTTTATCTGTTAAGTGAGCTCTGTTCATTTTGTAAATGGCAACTGTTTTTTAAAAATTTTTATTTATTTATTTATTTATTTTTAAGGGAAGGAAATAATGCACTAAAAATCAGTGCTCTTGAGAGCTGACAAACTTAATACAGTGCATGGCTGGTAGGAAAAAAGCTCTGTTAGGTGTCAGTGAAAAAAATTAATTACAGCAATGTTGCTTCCTTTTTGGGAGTTCTTTTTGGTATTGTATCAAAAAGAGAGGCAAACTTTTTATGAGCACGAATATGAGTATTTCACACTGAACAGAAATACTTTCAAAGCACGTTTTTGGGGGGTCTGTGTTCTCCTTATAATTCCTGAAAATTGTGTTTTAAGAAGATGGCTCCAAAGGGAAACCTAAACCACAGTTTTTCCATAAAGGAAATAACTATCCCAGTTGTCTGTTCTGCCACTGCTGCCATTTTTCGTTGTCTTTCTCCTTTCTTTTCCTTCTTTCTGCTTTCTTTTTCTTCTTTCAAGTTTTTTTTTTAAATGGAATTTAATAGGTTTTTGTTTTATCTTAAAAACTCAAGATATTGGCAGCAGAAATAATTATACTTTCCTCATTTAGAAGGACAATTTAATTACTATTTTTTGTTTGAATTCCTGTCCCACCCTTATACTTGTGTGTAGCATGGATGTGCTCAAACTTTTGAAAGTAATACAGCTCCTCTGTTCCTTTATTCAAGTTGAAAACTCCCGCAGCAACTCAATGATAGTGTAACCCAAGTGGTGCTGTACTGGTAGCCAAGACATTCTGTAATTTCAAGTGAAAATGCAACCCTGCAGATTTTCTTCACCATTTCTTCCCACAAAACGATTTTGAGGGAAATTATAGTAATGAAATAATACACAATGTCTGTGACTTCGTCCTGACAGAGCACATGGAACGCCAGTTTTCATACATATGTGGTGTAAAGAAACTTTGGTAGCATGAGACTAACAGGAGGACAGTTCTTCAATTTGCAGTTATTCACTCAGTGTTGCTTTAATATGGAGGACTGCATCAAATTAATAAGTAGTTTCCAATTTGTTTTCACTAATTTAAGTTAATTTTAAAAATAAGTTGATCTGAAGCCCAAATTTTACTCCCAGAAGGAAAAGGTATGCTACTTCAACGCAGTCCTTTGTTAAAACATCACTGTGATTTGCAGCTAGGAATCCTTGAGTGCCTTTGACTTTGACAGCTATTGACAGGAGTGGAGAGCACTCGAGGTGTCAGCCTCCTTCAGACTGACAGGAAGGCTTTGAATGCAGATAGAAAGCATAAGCTGCCACAAAGCTGAAGCCAAAGCCTTTAGCTGGCTGTTTTAAAATCTCATAACCTCTGTGGATCATGCTCTTGAGACTGGGCGGGTTTGTAGCACACACTATCTAGAGAGTTACACACTGCAGGGCAATGCATCCAAGTATGTGGGACCACAGCAGCATTGCCTGAGTCTGGGAATGGTCCCAGTTTATGTGTCAGCTGCCCTCTCAGTTGACATATCAGGTCAGGGACCCAAAGTGCACAGCTCAACTTTTAGCGCCTGAGTTAAGAGCCAAGGCTCTGCAGCCGGGTGCTTTAGCAGCATATATCCAGGTTGGATTGACAAAAGCATAGGATTTGTAACTTATGCTTAATAGTGGTTGCCTGAGAACCTTGCAGAAGTCCACACTTAGAAAAAAAGACTGTAAATATCCATGTAGAGGACTGTTAAGGGATTAATATTTGCAAATAAGGCAATTTCTTAATAACATAAAACCTTTTTTTTTTTTCCAGTTTAGATTCAGCAAAACAGTTATGCTCACACTTAGCCCTAAGTATAGTGCTTCTTGATGGACACAGTGAATGGGGTTGGATATGGCATTTGGTGGTCATTAAAGGATTTCTTTTAATCAGAGCCTTTAACTGAATGAGATTATCAAGATGTATTATGTTAGATATTTTTCTCCTGAACAATCTGCAAGGATTTTCATGCTGGAATTTAACTGGATAGTGACTATGTTTTTGAATGCTATAGGAAAAACGTGTCTAAAAATAGTCACAAATATCTGACACAAACAGATAAATCCGTGCTCATATATGCTTGATCCCTCCCTCCCTTTCTAAACTTCATGAGTCAGAGCATTTAATATTGAAATTGATAAACTATGGTTTCTATTTGGTAAACTGGAAAATAAAATAAGGACCATTGTGTTTAACTAGTGTAGGCAATAATGTGGGGTTTTTTCCATAGAATACTTTTAAAAAATTATCTTAATCTACATATATGTAAATGAAAATTGTCAGCTATGTTAGCTGTGATTAATTTTTACAGACTCACCTTTTGAAATAAATCTGAATACTTGGTCCTTGAAGTCATTTGTTTATTTCCACTGGATGTTATATTATGATTAGTTCCACTCAAATGGGACTTTCCACCTTCTTTTGGGAGGGTAGAAAACCCCATTTCAGAGAAATCTTAGTAATTCAAACCAAACATCCATTGCTTATGGATGTAGTATGGATGTAGTATGGATGTAGTATGGATGTAGTATGCATTACTTCTATGTTCTCTTGGGTCACCTGAAGCAATTCTAGACTAAAGAAGGTGAATTCCTAAAAACACTGGCCATCAGATGGCTTCTCTTGGGTAAACTTTTGTGGAATTGTCTGAATTGTGTCAATGTCATGTCTTGGTTTTGTAAAGACATTACCTAAAATAGGAGGCCAGAGGAATGATGTCCACCTGCATATTCTGGTATACAGGTCCACAAATAGGAAAGCAGCCTCAGCTTTTCTGTGTATGGCCAGATTATTGTGCTTCTGATGCCGTATTCATCTGCTTAAGGATCTAATTTCTCTGCAACAACAAGGTGGAACGAGAGTAAATATGTTTCTGAGCATTTTGTTGTTCACCTGCTTCTGAGAGTGGTTTCTCACATTCCATTTCTAGATGCTGTGGTGACAAGTTTGAGAAAAGTAGCTTTCCACCTGGATATTTCTCCTTGGTTGATCTTCCTTTCTTTGTGACCCTTGAATGCAGATTTGTTTTAGACCTGAATTTCAATACCTTCTCTTGTCCTTCATATAAGGATTAAGCCATCCAACTGAAATCAGTCTTATGGCACTATTCATAGTAAATTCACGTTCCTTGGGTTTTATAAAAGTTGTATTTACTTTCCATGGTGAAACTCTTTCTCTCTGTGTGCATGTCTTAATTTCTGCCTTATATATGTGTGTGACTTTGTTGAAACACTGCCACAATTCTGGTAGTTCTGGATTACTCCATGTCCAACTAGACACAACTTTCCCTTGTTTAAAGCTTAATATATAATGTAAATGCTTATAATGTAATGTGTGACCTACATCATGATACAGGTCTTGAACAACTGATCTGTTCTCATATGGATAACACCTTTAAAAGCTGACAAAAACACTTGAAGAGAGCCCAGGAAATAGAAGAAAACTGAGCTTCTGCTTTATGTACTTGTTTAACTTGAAAAAGAGTTCAATAACTGTCCTGAGGAACAATGACATTGTCAAATACAAGTCAGTTTTATTGAATTAACTTCTACTGTTCATTTGTTCAGTCAACAAAACAAAGTCTGTTTTATGCATAATTAGAGAATCATCAGTAGTTTCGTTGCTACAAATATTTTGAGTTCATGCAAAATATAAATACACTTCCTTAAAATATTGGTATCTTCCTACAATCATCATAGGCAATGCAGACTTCTAAGTTTGGTGAGCTGAATCTGCTGAAGTCACTTCCATAAGATATAAGGACAGAGATGCTGAGCTAAGGATTGCATTTTTCCAGGAGGGAATAGTAAGGACTTTGTTTCTTTGTCTCAGAATTAATTTATTTTCTATGCCAACCAGCAGCAGGACTGTTTCTTCTCCAGACCAGTCTACATTATTCTATAGCTGGTTGGCTTTTTTTTTTTTTTCAGTTTTTCTTTCGATTTATTTGAGGGGGTATCTGTCTCCCAGAAGATGCATTCTTCATAACATGAATTGCTGCTTTTTGGGTGAAATATAAAGGCTTGTTTTCTGTGCTACCTGCTTTTATGCATACTTGCCTGTGTGCATGCATCCTTGTCAGTCTGTACAGACACACGTGCGCACACACACACCCACATGTACTCTGCAACCTGAGTATCCTGGCTTGAGATTCAGTCTCACTTACTGTTTGGGGACTTTTCTTCTGTTTTACTTTCTTGGCAGGGACACAGCATGTAGCTCTGCAATGACTGAAGTGGAGTTCAGACTGGAAGGAATGAGACTTTCTGTCAGATATACAGGAAATGTGTTACCTATGGTCACCTAGAAGTCAGGTAGCTGCCATGTCTATACATAGACTCACCTCTGTGGGGTTCCTCTGACCCTTTCTGCGGCAGTGCTAAAAATAGTTCCTCAGGATTTTTTCAAACTATGTGTTGAAGAAAGCTCAGGCTTGATTTAAAGTGTGAGTTTGAAAATTCTGAGCAGCTAGCATAGTGTGACAGAAAAATTATGTCTCAAATATTAAGGTATCCAGACTTCTCTAGCAGGCAGCAGACCACCTATGTGGCAGACCTGAGATTCCTCCAGAGCCATTAGTTGAATTTTCTGTGTATGTGCCAAGGGGAAAAGACTGAAAGGGTATTTTCTCTAACTGCACGTTAGGGTCTTCTGCTCACTGCCCAAAGTGAAGGAATGATGCCTAGCAAACAACATTAATTGCGTATGTTAGTGATGGTCAGGAAAATGCTATTTAGCAATGGTTTGCCACCAGGAATGCTACTCTGAATGGTTATGATTTCATGCACAATTAACACTCCATGATATTCTCCCAGCATTTTTACTTGTACCAGATCTCTAAAATGGCAAGTGACTTTTTTTCCACTTCTCTGTGTTTTTCTATTTGTGATCCAAGTGCATTATTGGCTAATGAAAAAGTATCTAAAAAGGCAAACCAAAACTGTAGGCTGTCACCTCCAAGTACCTGGTATACTTGTGGAATTTGAAACACATTTTGAGCTTTGGCATTAACAGAAATGAAAGCATAACTTTTTACTCATGTTAAACAATCCCACAGACTCTAAAATATATATTACGATCTATGCCAACTCACCTCCAGGCAAAGTGTTCTACAGGTCTTTGAAACTTGTCTAATTTTGATTAAAAGCTGTGTGTACTCCTTTCACTGTTCAGTGTATGGATATTATATAATCTCTTGACCATCATAGTATAAATTATGTTAGGATGAAACATCTGTAATAATTTGTAATTATATTAATCTACGAAAGAAAGACAATTTTATGTATACATCTGAATTACAGACTATGCAAAAGCCAATAAACTCGGCTCATATTATTAAAAGGAAAAAGTATGCAGTATGCTAGATTTCACCTTATTTGATATTTACAAATCACATACCTTCAAATTATTGTAGCTATAAACATGTGAATTGATCCAATTAAAATAGGAACTAACTTGGAAAATAAGCATTTTCTTTGAACCAAAATTAATATTTGTTAGGTTCAAAACCACTTTGAACCACACAATCTGCTTCCTCAAGTCTTTGACTTGGCTTTCCTGACCCCAGGCATCCCCTCTTCTACTGCCTTTCAGAAGGGCATTGACTTCGCTCTCCTTTGTAGGATATCCAATGCATTTTCCTCAGTTTCCTCCTCACTGAAAGCTTCTGTAGTTTTTTCCAGATGACAGGAAAATTTCTGCAGTTCTCCTCTCATTGCCCACTTTGGTGACTCCCTTGCCTCTAGAGGACCTCATAGGTGATCCATCAGGATAACTACTGAAAGCATGCTCTTCCTTCACCCCCATCTAATGGGCTCTTCGCATTCTCTGATCAGCCACATACTACAATGTCCTCTTGTGTTGGCTTTGGCTGGGGTAGGGTTAATTTTCTTCACCGTGGCTGGTATGGGGATAGGTTTTGGGTTTGCACTGAACACAGGGATGATCACATAGAGATGTTTTTGTTATTGCTGAGCAGGACTTACACAGAGCCAAGGCCTTTTCTGCTTTTTGTGCTGCCACTCTGGTGAGTGGGCTGGGGGTGCATGGCAGGCTGGGTGAGACACAGCTGGGACAGGTGATGCAAACTGACCAAAGGGATATTCCATACCATATGACATCATGCTCAGAATATAAATCTGGGGGGAAGAAGGATGAGGAGTTGCTTCTGGTTCCGGAGGAGAGATTCCTCTGCAGCCCATGGTGAAGACCATGGTGAGGAAGACTCTCCCCCTGCAGCCCATGGAGATCCACAGTGGAGCAAATATCCACCTGCAGCCAATGGGGGAACCCACACTGGAGAAGGAGGATGCCCAAAGGAGGCTGTGACCTTGTGGGAAGCCCGTGCTGGGGCAGATTCCTGGCAGAACCTGTGGCCCTGTGAAGAGCCCATGCTGGAGCAGGTTTGGTGGCAGCACTTGTGACTCCACGAGGGACCCATGCTGAAACAATCTGTTCCTGAAGGACTGCCACCTATGGAAGGGACCTATGCTGGAACATGGGGAGGAAGAATCAGTAGAGACAATGTGTGATGAATTGACTGCAGCCCCCATACCTACCCTTGGGTAGTGGGTAAGAGACAAAGCAGTTGAACAAAATCATAGTAATGTTTATTAGGTGCTAAAAGCTCTGGTATCTACAAAATTAAATATTTCTAATCTGGGGGATACAACACTAACCTGTGCCGTTATTTATATTATTGTTGGAGATACATAAGGTTCTCAGTCAGATGTAGCACAAGAATGGCAAATACCTGTAACATAAGCAAAGTGCATCCCCAATGCAACACTTTCCCTTGGATTCTAGCATTTTTGTCTCCTATGAGCACATATTTTCTTTGACTAACACCTAGTCACAGACTTTTAAAATGTACTGTATGGGATTGCAGATGATTTTTTAAAAAATTTTTGAGTAAATCTGTTATTGATAGAGTTAAATCAGGACAGAGTAAAGATGAAACCATGATCCTATGTACAATATACAGTCTCTGTATATGTATATATATATGCACCACAGTGCTGCAGCAGTTCTCAGAAATGAACTTTTACTGGTAAGCCCTCAATAATGTATCCATGTACCCTACGGACCACAGCTGAGGTTCTCACCAAAAAGCTCCTGCCTCAGTGTAGGAGGTAACATAAAGCTGACTCTGTTTCCTGTGGTGACTATCTTCTAGGCCAGTTCCCCAATTTAAGTTAGAAGACCACGAGTAAACAGTGGCACAGTGTATTTGGCAGAGACCTGGTGTTAGGGGTGAAACAGGAGTACCTGCCTGGTGCCCCCATCAAAGCTTCATCCAGCCATCTTCCATTTCCACAGCCTTGTGTGCTGCGTTCCTTCAGCCCATGGGCCTTGGGCCATTTGCATGCTTCCATATCCAGAGGTCCATCCACATACCCTGGGTACAGTTGCAGCCTTGACAGCATGGAAAATAACAGGATGTTCACAGTTGCAAATACACCATCTAAGCTCTATTTATGTATCTTCTGATTAGAAAAGCAACAGCTCATAATCTTTAATTAATGTTTTCTCATATGACCCCTGTGAGATAGAGAAGTATGAACTAGGAAGAGAGAGACCAGTTAACATTAGCCATCTAGAAGTTAGCTATCAAGTCTAAACTATCCATCTGGGCTCACTCTTTAGGCGGGATGAAGAAAGAAATATATGGAGTAACTCTGCAGACAAATGGAGTAAATGAAGATAAGGTGAATCACCATTTGGTTCAATCTATAGGAAGCCTGGGTGTCTGTTGTGCCATCTACTTTTTAGATGGCTGGAACAAGAGGAATTCCTTTCCAAACAGTTTAATAAGACACCTCAGGAAGCATGTGAGATTAAGCTAGGCTGTCCAGTGCAAAGGGTAGTCTTAATTCTCTGTCTTACCTATATTCACATGGCCCTGCTCAGGCCATTTTAATGGCTACCCTCCGCTAGTGATGCGGCACAAACCAGCTGCACAAGAGCACTCTCTGGTATCAATATCTACCTCAGGTTTTGCATGTAGAAATTATGTACACACACAGACACCTTTGGAGGCACAAAAGGAAAAGGGTTTAAACTCTTTGCAGTTTCCAAGAAGTGATGAATTGACAGAGAAGATACTTAGGAGCAGAGAGGACTGAAAAAGCCCCAACCCGCTCTGCTAAATGTGATTGGTGAATGTTTCATTTATCAGTAACTCATTCTGAATTGTTAACATATTCAGACCTTGCCCTGGTGCCCTTGCTCTGTAACTACTGCATGCAGGACTAATAGCCTCACTAATTCTTATGCATTTGGCAATATGCTCTTGCCCAATTTTTACTGCCCCCCTAAGGAAATAAGAGCACTGTGTATTCTAGGAAAAAACACACTTTTAAAATATTCATATTTCCATGGTTGTGTGTGTCTGTTGTGTAAGTTTTCCTTGGTGGCAGTGAACAAAGTGCTCTTCTGTGGAGCAGGCTCTCCTGTCTCCTCTAGCAGACTCAGTGTCTGTACAGGGAATTCCTGTTCCTGGCCCAAACCCACAGGCCCTCGGCACTGGAGGACAAGGTCGGCCATCTCACACTCTCTTTTTCTCCTAGCCTGATAGCTGATCTCCGTGCTGGAGAAATGGGATCTGAAAGAGAAAAAAGGGGGGCTGAGGTGAAGGAAAAAGAGAGCACGTGTATGCACTTCTAACTTGTCCTGAGAACTCTGGCAAACATTTCCCCCTAAAGAAAGTTTGTTCAATTTTTGCAGAAGTCCTGAGAGTCTCTGATTTACTTGGCTCTTCATTTTGATGAATTAGTGGTACCTGGCTGTGTTTTTTTACCAGCAGTGTGACAGGCTTCACCCAAGCCTCATTTCACACCTTCCAGCTGCCATTCTGCCCGTGAGGGCTTTTTTTTCCCCTTGTAGTAGCAGCGACTGAGCAACAGCATCCACTGCTAGGCAAAAATCTGCCTACAGAGAGCTTCCTCTGTTTAGACTTCAGTCAGAGGACCCATGAAGCATACTTCCTGGCTACTTATGGTCAGGGCGGTATGCATATTTTTTTAAAAGTTGCACACTGTCAAAACAGGTAATTGTGTAACCTTAACTGCACTCTTTCTTTCCCCCCCTTCCCCTAAGGTTGGAGTGGCACCTTGCATTCCAGCTGGTGCCGAGAAAACAGGGCTAGCTGTGCTGCTCTGCAATCAGCTGCAGTCTAGCTCATGTTCTGTCTTTTACTGAGCAGGAGGGGATCAGCCCTTTCAGGCTCTCTCCCCTGCTTCATCTTCCTGGCTGGCTGCTCTCCCTGTCATGCACAGTGCAGGAAACTATGGGGCACAGTGTATGAGGCACCTTTTTTATCCTCTGCAGCTATGCTTTCCATTGAGAGAAAGGATAATTATCCTATTTCTGTTTCACTGTCAGGTACCACATGGTTTATGCATTTGTCTCTTCGAAAACATGTTTTGCTTTGATGTTTGCTTTTCTAATGGGGCTAGTTTGCATAATACCTTCTGCTGCAAAAGAATGCTGAATCTACAGATGAGCTATCACTTCTCAAAATACTGATTGCTATCAGCTGGCTTGCCGAAGGCCTTGGCTGTGGCTCTGCATGCGTGTGTCTGTGCGTGTGTGCACAGTCGGGGGAGGGAGGGAGAAGGTTAATTTCCTCTCTTTGACCAGTTTTGACATAATGCCTGAACTGAAAGAGATGGATCCATCAGAACATTAACACTTACCTGCTTTCCTGGAGCAGCATAGCAAGCTCTCTACTTGCAAGGGTGTGATTCTACATGGGTAAGGAGGGAGATGATGGGGAAAAGGATGATGCTGGTTTCTACAGTACTTCTGTCACAGTCTTTTAGCTGAATTTACACCTGTGGATTTCCTCCAGTGCTGACCTTAAGCAGTGAGGATGTCTAAAGTCACACACATAAAGCAGACAGATGCAAAAATTAGGTCAGGGGACATGAAGTGGAATAGTTGTAGGGAGCCTTATGGGATATACATATATAAATATATACACACACATACACACACATACATGTGAGTGAGTGTGTGTGTGTGATATTTGCAGTGTGTTTCTTCCTTTTCCCAAATCACACATTATTACTCACCCCTGCAGACCTCTCTCCAGTGAAATTCCCTATTTGCTGCCTACGGGCCTGACCTCATTGCTATACTGTGCCTGGCCCTGATGCCTGATTAACTCATAGCAGGCAGTAGGGATGTGGGAGGGAAAGAAATCCTCATTTCCTTCTCTGGACAAAGAACCTGAACCAGAGACCACACTTCCTCAGAAAATGCTCTAGCAGGGAGCAGAGCTTAAAGAATTCCCACCAGCAGCAAGCCTTGAGAGTGAAATTTGAACATTTTGGTCTCAACTTGTTGCTTGCTAAACGACAGCTCTAGGTGTTTTTTATAAAATTCAGGGACTGTCCTTCCTATAGTGTTGCACACTTCACAGCCTTCAGGATTCATGCAAAACCCTCAAAGATCCAGAGCCTCATTTCAGTAAATATTCCTGAATTCCAGTGCCATCTGAATTTATCTGTTTCCATACATCTTTGAGCCAGAAACGTGGTCCAATTTTTAGAGAAGAAACTTTCTCACAAGATTTTTGGAACTTCTTGGCTTTAGTGAGACAACTGGAAATACCATGAGAATGATAATTAAGAAAAATTTGTGCTGACATAATGCCTTCCATCTGTAGATCTGAAAAAGCTTTTTGAGCATTAATAAATTAGTCCCCTTACTACCCTGTGAGACCAGGATATTATTGTCCCTGCTTTGCAGCGGGGTAATGAGGGGACTGTTAGGAATCTAAGGGCCTGATCTAGCACTCACTGGAGCCTATGGGAAAATTCCCAGTGACTTTACTGGGAGCTGGGTCAGCCTGCTAGTGCCTTGCTCAAGGCCACACAGCGAGTGAGCGATAGCTTTGGGAACGGGACCCAGAGCCACAGGACTGCTTTGTTCCTTTCCAACCCTCGACTTTCTTCAGGTCTTTCATTACTTTTCTGTCTGGATGAGGTGCCTGAAGTTGAAAGCATAAGGCAACAATATAGAAGGTTCATTTATAGCGTTTCAAACCTCAGGAGAAAGCTTGGCTCTGGTCTGGTCTGAGGGAGGATTTTTACAAGACCCAATTTTTAAAGAGGTATCTAAGTGCTCAGTTCCCATCTTTATGGGCAGGAGAGGCCTAAAGGCCTTTAAAAATCAATCTGTAAATAACGACCTTGCTCCAACCAGGTAAACTATCCCTTGTGCGAGCTCCTGGGGAAACTTAGGAGCACTGAAGCCTAGCTGAACCAAGCCTTGCGAGAGTGGGTTCCCACCCTGTGGAAACTTCTCCCCACCCAGGTATGCCCACAGATCAAAGCCACATCTGCTGCTGCCAGGAGACACCTGCCTCACCTCAGTACAGCAGCCCACTGGCTCCCCCACCCCAGGGTGGCCCTGGCAGTTCCCCTCCAGGCTCATATCCTCCTCCCCTGGCTTGCCTGCCAGGCTTATTACCTTTCAGCCTGGGTTCTGCTACTCTCTTTTTAATCTTTTTGCTGCTGGGTTGCTTTCCACCTAGTCCCGGGGTTAACCCTTTCCTCGTCACCACAAACATTGCAGATGCATGTACATCTGTGCAGAGGAGATGCAGAAATATGGGAGCTGAAGTCAGCACCGAGCAGCGCGGTGCGACCTTCCTAAGCACCCCAGTGACAGTGAGAAAAACAGGAGATATTTCTGATTTGTGAGAAGCCACTTGTTTGTTTGGTTTTTTTAATGAGCTGGGGACAGTTTGAGGTTCTAAGCTCATTAGGAGGGATCCTGCAAGGCAGGGGAAGGGCTGGTCCTCCTGGGGCTGATGCTCACACAGCAACCCAAGGCCAGTGATCTGGCATGAACTCAGTCCCACTCCAGAGCGGGGCTGGTCAGGAACTGACCTTCTGCTCTGCACTTTCAGAGACCTTGAGCAGCAAGCACAAATCCAGGTAGGGCTGTGGGAATTCTATCCTTCCCTTAGCAAAATCTTTTAGAGACTTTCCTGCAACACTTTTCAGCTGAGACTGCAGAAGAGCTTTTGAGCCATTTCCATGTTGAAAGTTTATATAAATTATTACTTTTTAATGAATTAAATCAAAAGAGAATAGCTTAAGTTTTGATTTGAGACCGTGAACTAAAGGCAGAGGTAATGGAATAACCCTGGAGACTCCTTATAATTGAATTCAGTAACAGTCTGTGTAGCTGTTTTTTGAAGGATTGTAACAAAATCGCACTACCCATAGGGCAAGTACTTACACAGATTCCACAGTAGTCCCTTTCTGAAGCACTTCATACAAGGGAAAGTTGTTTAAGAGTGAGCTATGTTGCTCAGCAACACTATGTATTTAATTTTTTTTTCTTTTTTTTTTAACATTTCATACCTCATGGGATTTTAGGCACTACAGCTAATTTATATGAAGGCTCCACTGTAGTTTTCTGAAGTTTATTTAACTGTATGAAAACATATCCAAATAAATTATGTAATCTACAAGATAGGTATGTTATTTGTGTGCTGCTTTGCTGGTATTTCTACTAAAGTACCATTTGATAGGGCTTGAAGCTGAACTGAGATATCATCTGTTCATTCACTGATTGAAATTATTATTTGGGTCATTTTGCCATGCTGCCCAGTGAGAGATGAGGAGAACCCTTTTACAATTCAACCCATTATTTATCTTTATATGTTTTATACAAATAAAAAATTGGTTGAAAGGCACACAGGGGAAGAAGCTCTTTGAGGCTCTATGAGAAGATCACAGTCATGAGTATTCAACCTAATTCCAAGGACACAGTTTCCCCCTCATTTAAATAAGATAGACCAATCCTTAATAATTTTCCGCTCTTACATACTCTGCTTGTGGAATTACAAGAGTTATGTGGAAGTTTACATGCCTATGTTCACTTGGGTAAATGCTGTTTCTTGAGAGTGACCATTAAGGAGTACAAGTAAAGCCTGAGAAAGGTTTGTGGCTATATATTGGTAAGGCAAGATTTTCTCCACCCAGCTCCCCCTGCTCCTGGAAAGCTTCCACACCTTCTGGCCTCGTTACCCATGTTCCTAGTTTCCTCATTACTTGTTCTCATCTACTGCTGGGCAAATCCTGCAAAACAGTATTCATAACATGTGTTCAAAGACAGCCCACACTAACTGACAAGCCTCTTTAATGCACTTTCTGTGAACAGGGGGACAAGCAAATATCTGTTCACATAAATACTGCTGAAAGAGAATTTTCCATGGGTAACCACTGATGTGTGTAATTGCAGAGGGGTTGGGGCTTGGGGGGGAAAGGTGTGGAAGATGGGTTGGTATCGTCATTTTGAAAGCACTTTGTGGGTTTGACAGTTAGGAAGTAAGTTACGTGATAACCTATTGTTATGTGATAACTTCTACTCATCATGCTGCTCAGTCAAACCCCCAAATCCTCCCTTTAGGAAGAAAATCCCATTCCAGAGAGAAGTGTGAGCATGATCTGTGGGTGAAACTCAACAGCAATAAACAATCTGATGCACAATCAGGAGTAACAAATGTTTCCATATCAGCCCAGGTCTTTCCAAGGATAACGCACAAGTGGAGCTGGGGCTTGAGGAGACACTGTATAAGACAGAAAATATATCCACTTCTGTTCCTGTCACTTAGAGGAGTCCCATCATAAGGTCAGCTGTAAGGTATCAGGTACTTCAGCCAGGGGATCTCGTAGTCTTTGTCAGGAGCTATGACTCGTAATAAACTGAAGGAAACTGTGACAGTGGCAGAGAGGATAATTTGGTTCAGGAGACAGCCATTGCAATGTGAGGAGAGCTTAAAATGTGATGTTTTCCACGGAGCTTAGGATATGGTTAACATTTATAAAAAAGGGGTGTTAGCTGCTTGAAAATGAGAAAGGTTATCCTTAGAAACTGTGTATTTGCATTTCAAAGTGGTAATTATAGGTATGTGTACACACAACTAAATAGGCTGCACAGAGTGAAAATAAACAAATAATCAGTGTTATTAGGCAAGCCTTAATGAACATTTTTGTTATAACATAAATTAATGAGTTCTTTGAAAGAACAACAAAATGAAGTATTCCTATTTGAGTTTCTCAGGGACTGTACAAACAACAAATGAGTTAAAAAAACTAAAGCGGTAAAACCCTTTGACACCAACATGTACTTTTAAACATCCAGAAATTGGACCTGGCCAGCTACCCCTATGCAAGCTTTTTCATTCCCTTTGGTAATACATTCAGCAAGTTCCTCTGAACTCTAGGCAATCAGACACATAGATGGCATACCTAAGGCTTGCTCCAGCAGGCTCCATTGACGTTTGCACTGTTGGAAGCCATTCTAACACAGCTTTTTATGAATATGTAACATGCAAACTGGATCTTGCCCAAGACCTGCTCCAGTTTTAATGACTCTGCTCCTGTTTGCACACACTGGCTGCGAACAATTTATCTGTAGGTGAGCTAAGCAGATCCAGGAAATGTTAGCCATTTTGACTTTGGGGTTTGGTGACAGGAATTGTATGCCAGCTGCTCTTTCTTGCAAACATTCCTCACATTTCTGACACACAGTAGGGTGGATACATGTTGTGTAACAGCATTTTAACCTTAGCATTTAACTGGTCAAGTGACAAAATGCTGAAAGAAAACTAGTGTGTTCAAATCACATTGGCCAATACTTATCTCACATACCAAATAACCACTCTATTTACTGTGGCTAGCCCTGAAAAAAAAATCTCTTCTTGGAAAAAAAAGGGCTTTGTAAAATCCTGTCTTCACTGTGTTTTACTGCCTGAGGACAGCAGCAACAGCAGAGTGACCTGCTCCAGCCACATGCCTTAAAGGATTGTCTCAAGAAAATTAGTGTGTAGCTGAGTCTCTGTATCCATTCAACCTGAGAAGTGTCTTCTGTGCAGAATGTGCTCTCAGTTAGTTCTGTCTTGATTTTAAGTTAAAACCCAGTAACTGGACAATTTCACCCTCTCTCATAAAATAATTTTCCAAGGCAATTCTCTCCTCTCTCATTTTTCCTCTGATTTCCCCATGGTTTGGGCTGGGGTTCGATGTTGAGTTCAAATATGTTCCAAGCTTGTTTGCTAAACCTCATCATCCTCTTGCATTCTCAGCATGCTATTGTGCTGCCTAATCCTTGGTGGTAATCTGCCTTTTCAGATCAGTGCTTTCCTGGTATTATCAGAGAGATCAAAAAGAGTTTTCAGCTGGCTGAAGGAATCACTTAACACAGTAGGGATATATGGACCTGCATCCACCTATGTGTCTGCAGTTTAAAAATCTGAAAATGCTTTTGAAAAAAAAGCTAATAAAAATAAATCAGAGTTGTAGCTGAATTCTTAGTGAATGCGAAGCAAAATAGAAGATATGGAAAACAATTACACTGTCATTATATTACCTTCTAGACAGAATTGCGTTTCAGTCTACCAGTTAATATTTCCATTTCCAATTCCAGATCCCTAAAGAATCTCAGTTAACCAGACAGCTTAATGAGCAAGTTATGATTTTTCTGTTGCCTTAAAAAAAAAAAGGGAGAAAAAAAAGGGAAAAAAAAAGGGGAAAAAAAAAAGGGGGGGGGGAAACCAGTCCTGATCAAAATGTTACTTGCTTCCATAACACTTAATATATATGTCTGAAATATTTTCCTATAAACGGCCTGATTTTTCCTCTTCTTCAGAGATAAAACAACCAAACACCATACAGTTTTTACAAAACTTACAGCTTTTTCCTCTGTTGAAAGGCACCTCCTCAAAAAAAAATAAAAAATCCAGAACTTTTTGACCAATGCTACCTGTTGTGAAGATTTTTCTGTGTTTTGCTGTTCTCGTTGTCTCTATCCTTAACATAGCCCTCAGTAGATAAACTATTAAAAACTGATAGTAGCTGCTCACTAGGATAGAAATCAAGTGGTTTAACCACTTGTGGGAAGTTTGAAATGTTGCATGGGTTTTGTCATACAGGATGCCTTCCAGAATGATGTTTTCATATCCCTCAACTTCAGGCTAGCTGCACAGATGATCTGATTTTGCATTCTATTATGCCAAGTGCCATCAACCCCTCTACCCATAAAGTCTGCAGCTCTGTCATGTAATAGTTTATGTGCATGTGAGGGCATAACTGACTCAAAGCACAAGTAGGGCCTGAAGAAGTCAGCTGCAGCTTCTGTCGTGCAGTGAGGTAAGGGGGAGGCAAAGCTGTGGGAGCAAAAACGAGCAGGGAAATGCCTGTGAAAGCACTGCCAGGTCACCGCTGCTGCTGTTCCTAGAGCTGCCCTTCTTTTTGGTGCTCTGAGTGAGCTGTGTTGTCTCTGCTTTGCACTCACAGGCTGTGCAATGGGCTTGGCAGGTTGCTCATGCAGTTGAAAAGTGTTGCCATGACTAATGTGGGAGGACAGCCTTCCCTTAAAGGTTTTGTACTTCAAAATTCCTAATAAAGTGTTGCTGTATAAAAATTGGACATAATAGGAGATAAAAACTGTTCACTAAATCTTCCCAGACTGAAATCAGTTTGGCACCATCAGCTTATGCTGTGGCCCAAGTCCTACAATTGGATGAGCAGAGTAGAAGTTCAGCCTGGTCTAACAGAAACAAGATTTATGCTTATATTGCTCAGAAAATCTAGATAAGGAGCAAAATATGGCCCAGGTCTGATAGTACACCCTGATTATCACTAAGACCACCACAGGACCCCCATCCCTAACGGCTGCTCTGAAAGGACCTAGTGAACAAAAGCTGAAAAAACCAGCATAAAATTGAGGGACAAATGCAAGATGTGGCCTGTCCCTTAGTGAGGTCCCATTGTCTTCAGGGATCTGACAGGATGATATACTTTGCAGTCAGCACTTGCTGCTCCTTGTGGTGTGGTACAACCTGTTTGTGAGTTACATGTATATTCTTGTACAAAGTCTGTGAACGTGCATTGAACTCCTCTGTCTTTTCATCTCCTGTGCAGGGTACTTGCAATGTTGTTCTCATTTTCTAATCAATTGCACTTGTTGCTTGGGGGCCTTTGCCTTCGTGTTGTCACATTGTACTGGCTGTCACGTCTATTTCTAGACATCCGTCATTTTTGCGCTTGGTAGAAGACGCATTTCAGAAGCCTTTTCCCTTTCCTTCTAAAAGGCTGTTGTGTTGAGTGAGAATGAACTTTTCTAGCATTTCTTTTTCCTGCAATAATGATCAGTTGCTAGAATGCTGCAGTGTATACGTATACACGGGACTATTCCTGACTTTTTTGCATACATTAAAATTGCCTTTTAATGACTATAATTTGGATTTTAATATCACTCTGTTTTGAAGTTCTTTCCAATGTCTCCTTCAGATGTAACATGCTCAATTTAGAAACAGGACAAATGAAAAAGAAATCCTCCCATCATGATGATGTCACAGCAACAGAGAAAAAAAAAAAAAGGAATCAGTCACTATTGTTGAGACTGTTAGAATAAGAGGAAGAGGTTTCCTTGCTTCAATAAGCTAATTATGGGGTCTGTTTCAGAGTAAAGTGTCTCTAGCAAAAATTGCCCATGACTGTAGACAGATGCATAAAAGTCCATTTCTTCCTCATCAGAGCTAACCTGACTTTTGTTTAATATGTGTGGGGTTACACATCACTGTTCTGGACAAAGATATGAAAATGATGGTTAAGTCAGTTTGTTTCTTCCAAGCATTGTACTTGCTGTGTTAAGTGAATTTCTTTATGTTAATAAGTTATTTTTTGTGGCAAGAGAATTACATCACAATTATAGGATACAGCTACCAAAATATTTCCTCAGTACCTCTGAGATGAGCAAAACTATTATTTGTTTTGGCCACTGGCTGGTTCTAAACTTTTTTCTGAGCCCTTTAATAGGCCTGCCCATCCATAGTTCCAAGATCCTTACAAAGGGATCGACAAGGAACATTTATTTCTGTAGTTTGTAGAACCAAAGGGAACAGAGATATAGACTAAGAGAAGGAAAATGTGCCCAAGCAATGTGCCTTTGTGTGGAAGTTGGGCATAAACTTCCATAGAACCAACTCTTCTAAGTTGGTTCTACAGCCACAGTAGTTATCAAGGAGGAAGTTGGACTGAACTCTTACATCTCCTATTTCAGCAATGTTTTGTATATACTGTAAAGGTAAACCAAAAATAACACTGAATGCAAGCAGGCAGCAAAGAGTTGTGTTCAAAAGTCTTCTACAACCAAGTTAATCTATTCCTTGAGTTATCTTTCATCTCTCCATTCGATCTTACACTCCTGAAGTAAAACTACAGGGTTGGTGGTTCTATTATTCCCTTAAAACATTTGCAACACATCCATTTTGCCATTCTGTAACACAAACATGAAACATCCATGAACATGAAATTCAGTCCTCGAAATTTTTGTTTGCTACAGAATCCTCCTGCAGGATAGCAACGAGTTACTTGAAAAGATACTGATGTAGGAGTCACAGCTTAAAGCCTCTATTCCAATGAAAACTGATTTTGTACAAAGAAAAAATTAGCTATTAGCAGTCCAGAGAGTGCTCCTGTGGAACAGTTCACCTAACAACCTTAACACTTACCTGAGACTTAAGAAACCTAAGTATAATACCTTCTTCTGAAGCAAGTAGAACTGAAATACGAACTCAAGTTTTCCCACACTCTAGCAGGCGATCTAACCAAAAGGGCAAACTGGGACAGAGTTTCCGCAGTTGTTCCAAGTTGTCTCTCCCTGCTCTCTGACAACCCCACCCTTATATTTTGACCAAAAAATGATCATCACCCTGAGAAAATTTTCCTAAAACAAATCTAGTGAAAACTCACATAAATAGTTTTGGTTTCAAGGAATTGATGTTTTTTAAAAGGAAAAAAAACCCAAAACAAACAAATCCCCAAACACTGAATTGAAAGATTTCCAGCAGGCTCTGCTTTGGTATTGTGTGACTGGACTATATCCCATGAAATTGGAAAAGTAGTCTGTGTGCCTGCCGTACATGCGGGACTTCCATTTAACTAAGTAACAGCATTTTGTATGCCTGGAGATACACTAGGACTCACCAAACTACCATGAAGTCTATTGTATAATGAAGCAGAATTCTGCCCTCATTTACTTCTGTAGGAGTGCACTAAAAAGTATATTTGTCTTTTATTTTAGAAAGCTGAGGGAGAAAGAGAAGCTGACAAAATGATCAGGATTTTTTCAAAGATTGACGTACTTTCAAGCAGATTACACAGATGTGAAAACCAAATCAGTAATGTGTTTGTAAACTACTTCAGTATTCTCATTGTGCTCCCAGAATGAGGTATTTTAACATTTATGGAGATGGTGGCCTTTGAGGCATGAAATTTTCTAAGAAATATTGATGAGTCTCTAAGCTACAAACTCAAATAGATAAAGAGGCTGTGGAAAACAAAGTGAACAAAATGAGCTCTGATCTCTTAATGATGTTGCCTCTGATCACTATTAAATTATACCTTTGACGTTATTAAGGTGTGTTAACAGACTCTGACAGAGTCATGAAACAGGCCATTTTCCACCTTCTGTGGTGCCAAGGAATAGAAGCTTGCTTCCCTGAATACCTGAGGAAAAAGTCAGATGAGGAGGAGGTGCTGGAAGCCCTCATGTTTTGGGAGCCATGTGAGGTCCTGCGTGATGCTCCTGCGGCTCTGCAGAGTGGGCTTGGCCAGCCACCACCTCTGGAAAAGCTGTTGAATTGAAATCCCAAGTCACACTCTCCCTGCCTCTGTACTGCTGCTATTAACAGTCCTGGGAATCAGAACTGAGTTGTGGGATTTCTGGTAGGCTTAGAGGAGAGAGGAAGGAAAGGTATCCCACCATCTCCCGTTCATCGCTGCCAGATGTGTGCTGCTCCCAGTTAGAAGTGATTTCAGTGCATGACTCATGAGGTGCCGGTTCATTCTGTACTTGGTGCAAGGTTCCCTGAGCCTGCCAGCTTTCCCTGTGACCAAAGTGCAAGTGTGATTCCCACCTAAATTTTTCCCCAATTAGCAGTTTTAATAGAGTGATGGCAGTTCCACCCATTTGTGAATGTCAGAGCAAATATCTTGACCCTCAGTCATTGTTAACTTTTAAACGAAATGTAGAAAATTTCATTTTGCTTATTTCTTGTAGGAGAGATTCAGCTGTACACGCAGTCTATGCAAGAAAAAGAAATGAAACTTGTTAATAGAATCTGGCAGTACTACTAAGCTCATTAATTATATGACTCCAGTAATGGTGATAATATGAGAAGACAGACTGAATATTGGCCTGTTAAAGGAGTGTTTGCATAAAATTAAAAGAAAAAACCAAACCAGACATAAATTTGTTATTCAACTATTTCAACAAATTTCAAGCTCAGACATCAAAAAAGAAATCAAACAGGTGCAAAACATTCAGCCCTAAATATATATTTATTAAAGATGAGTGGACAGTGCTCAGACATGCATATCCAACTTTGAAGCTATCAGTTGGTTTCTAGGTAGGTGCAAGAACTACAGCTAACTGTGTTTCCTTTTGTTGATTATCCCCCACAGGACATTTCAACATTTAATGACAATCTAAACAGCTGAAAATTTTAGACTGAGAAACAGAGGGTTAATTTTAAGTGATGTATGACCGTATGTGTGGTTAAATGTTTTATACCTGAGCTTTTTGCTATGCACCAGCTTTCTTCACTAGCATGCATCTGAGGAGTAGGATCATTGTATCTCTTCCTTCTTGCCACAAGTAGTATGTTGCCCGAGTCCTTGGCTAGAAGGCCTTGCAGCTGAAAATTGAAAATTATTTCAGGTTCATTTTGTTGCTGAATGGTTCTTCTGTCTGGTCACCTGGAAGCTGAGGTTTTCTGAAGGCAGGAAAAATCTCAGGTGTAAAAATCTTGCTAGATCAAGAGCTCTAGTTATCTTCCAGAATGTATTTTGCATAAAAAAATTTCAACTAGCTTTAGCTAATTTCTATTTTCGTGCTGGCAAATCTCCTCATAAGAAAGAAGAGAAGGTACATAAAGCAGCAGGCTCAATTATTAGATAAAAAGGGTCTTGTAATGGGTTAAGTCAACTTTAAAGTTTGCTTGTCAGTTGGAAGGTAAAATAAAACATATCCCCAAACCAAGAGACAGCCAGCGGGTCTAATTTTAGGGTTACCAGCTGTTTATATTTGGTGATGCCTGTCATTACAGAACAATTTCTGTGTCTGTGGCTGGAGATTCTAGTGCCAAAATGAGGAGTAATAGAGAGAGAGGAGCAGTGTAGATTGGTTAACCTTTTCTTTGTGGCAAGCAGATTATCTGCTCATTGGTCTTACACTGTTAATGTGTACTGGCCATCATCATAGCTAGTTGGCTAAAACTGATCCTCAAATTAAATTTTCTGCCTGTGTGAGCAAGACTGGCCCTTCTTGTTGAAATCTTACTAGGGCACTGTGCTATGAGATCAAAATGGGAGACAGACAGAAAGGAAAGAGGGGGAAAAAATGAAATTTGGCTGAACCACTTATATAATTGAGTAACTCAGTATGTTAGTTGTTTTATGATTTTTATTGGCCTTTTTAATGCCTAAGTGAGCGATATATGCTGCCAGATTATCATGTCATCTGGTACTTTTGTGGTATCCCCACAAGCTGGGAAGGTCTCATGAGAAAGCCAAATGTCAGTGTTTGTTAGTGCTATAAAACACCAGAACGCTGCAAAACTATGAGGAAAACACAAAATCATAAGCTCTTCTGTATTTTCATGGTTACTGTCCTCTTTGAAAGGGCACATTTCTGAGAGGCCTTTGGTATAAGCCTTTCATGAGACATTTACAAGAACCCTCATATCAATTCCCTCTGCCACAGTTTATACTAGGACTTTGCTAAGAAAGCATGTTGCTTCAGCCTCCTAATGACTTTTCAGAGATACTAAGATTTCACAAAGTCCTTGTCCCCCAGAAGAATTCTGGTGAGATAACTTCTGCTTGTGTAAACACCCAATTCATCCTAAACTTAACTGAGTGAGAAGATTCACCTGGAGTTAGTAGGGCAGTTCCAGGGACATTCTTCTCTTTTTTTTTTTTTTTTTTTTTTGTAGAAATAAAGATAGGAGCCTCTGCTCTAGCTGAATAAGGCTCTTCAACAATACTTGAGGACTCATTATTGTTGCTCTTACAGGAGCATGTGGATCTGTCACTCAGTGTGAATCCTAACATGCTGCTGAGTATGGAAAAGATATGCCTTTGAGAGAAACTGGATTTTAAACAGGCAAGCCATGTGCAAAATGGAGGAGCAAAGCTGTATTTCACAGCCAGGGATCTGATCTAGAAAGAGACTGAATAAATTTCTCAAACCTTTCAAATAATTCACCGCTGCTCTAAGAAAAATCTTGATGTGGATTATGGGGAGGATCAAAAGTAGTATTAAAAAATAGTGTGGCCAGCAGGAGCAGGGCAGTGATTGTCCCACTGTACTTGGCACTGGTGAGGCCAAACCTCGACTGTGACCAGAGAAGCTGGTGAAAGTTTAGAGAGTAAGTCTTATGAGGAGTGGCTGAGGGAGATGGCTTGCTTATCCTGAAAAAAAGGAGGCTCCAGGAAGACTTATCACTCTCTACAACCACCTGAGAAGAGGCCGTATGCAAGTGGGGGTTGGTCTCTTCTCTCAGGCAACAAGCAATAGGACAAGAGGAAATGGCCTCAAGTTGTGCCAGGGGAGGTTCAGGTAGGACACCAGGAAGAATTTCTTCATGGAAAGGGTTGTTAAGCATTGGAATGGACTGTCCAGAGAAGTGATGAAGTCAACACCCCTGGAGGTCTTCAAGAAATGATTGGATGTGGTGATTAGTGCAATGGTGTTGTTGACAAACTACATAATTACTATAAACTGATGATTGGTCAAATTTGGACTCAATGATCTGGGAGTGTAATCCTGCAATGATTCTGTACAGTAGCTTTTTGGACATTTGTGAGAATTTGTAAATGAGGATTGATCCTTAATTAAGGTTTTTATTATTCTTTTACCTGTCCCAGAATCTGTGTTAAGCCTTGCTGTGAACGCATTGAAAACCCTGAAGAAACCAGAGAGATTCACCCAAGTCTGAAGCAAAACTCACTGTCCCTGCAAAGAATCTGGTTATGATGAAATTTCTTTTCCAGTGAGCAGAAGGGGAATAGGAAGCTTCCAAGTGTGGTTTGTGCTGCTAGTTTTTTAAGGTATTTGAGTAGGGGAATCTCAGGCTTCTTTCAATGCAGCAAAATGTCAATGTTCCATTGATGTCCCCATAAACATGCAAAGATAAATGTATTACTACCCTATTCTCAGAAAACACTGCCGAATTCCATATTCTGTATGCTGTGCAGAACATTAGATAACCAAAGAGTCCTACACAGCAACCAGCAACTTTTCCTGAGCTGTAGTATTGCATTCGTACAAGACTGGCCTAGCCCTTTTAGGACTCTCTCTCGCATGGGTGGATTGACACAGAAGCTCATTTGTTCTGTGCTAACTTAATGCTGATTTCTATTCATTCTCGCATGAGCAAAGTAGACGGTTTCTTTTAAAAACCAAGAAAGTAAAGCAATTTATGAAAGTTGTAGTGGAAATCCTATAGCAGATGACTAGGAATAGACTCATACCTTAATTAAAAAATAATTTTGTTATTTTGTAGGATTAGAATAGGAGTCCATACTCTGTTGTGAAAACCTCCTGTCACTGCCAGCAATTTTTTTTTTTGTTCCTAGTGAAGAATTCATTACTATTCTATTTGGTGACATTTATGAATGAAGAATAGTAAATAATTCACACGAGGTATACTTTTTTTCCTTTTCACAGTCCCTTTTTCTTTTCTTCTAATTTTTATATGCATTTTGTGCTCATTTCTTACACCACTCTTACTCACATAAACTTCCCTTGGGTGTGACAGTGACACGGAATTGGATCATAGTGGCAGCAAGACTTTGGGAGCTGTCAGCTGTGTAAAGTATGGCAGATAAATATGAAGCTCTCTTCCTTTGTACTGGTTTATACCTGAAGTGTGCTTGACATGTCTGTCTAATTTCCAAGAGAAACATAGAGTATGGTGTGGCAAGCAGGCATGGTCACAACAGGTTACAGTGAGGTATGTCATTTTAGAACTTGCAATTTCCTCTTTGAGTCATTTTGCAAGAAAGGTTGAATCACTACATCCTCTCCTTTAACTGTGGTTCTGCCTCTACATATCAATGCCATGACTAGATCTGAGGTGGATGCACCTTTTCAATCTCAACAGGAGGTGAATGCCACACACTACAGCAGAAGGACCGCCCCTTTGCAAAGCTTTTGGACGAAGTCAAAAGAACAATGCAAAGTACGTTTGCAACTTTCACAACAGATCAGAAATGGAAACTGCTAGGTAAATAATATGGGATCTGAGTCATGAAAAAGAAATGAAAATAAAATTACTAACCTGTTTTGTTCTGTTTTGCTTTAAATTTGATATGTGAAGAGCTGAAGAATTCTGTCTCACAATCGTTCAGGAAAACTGATTCAAACTGTGCTGACCTGCCCTATCAAAGGACAAATTAGCAGCATGATTTGCTGTTTTCAAATGTCTCCAAAGCCCAAACAGCTCTTTCATTTGGCGGGGTCTTATTTATTTAGAGTTTTTAGAATTTTCTGTGTCACTAAAACTGCAGCTTTGACATCTGACATCCGTTTATTTTTCAACATTTCCACAGAAAGGTAGCAGCAATTCCCAGGGGCAGCTTCCCAGAGCAGAGGGACTACCTCAGTGGATAGTTCATTTGTTATGCAGCATCTGGGATTCTTTTCAGCGTCTCCAGTTACTGGCCTGATCCAATTTCCATTAACATCAAGTATAAGATTCCCATGACTTCAGTGGGGACCAGAACTAGATCCTAAACTTCTGTTGACACTAAACATTGGAACAGAAAGTGGACTATATTGCTGAGTTTCATGTAGAGCAAAACGGAACAGAAACTCTATGTTCATAAGCTATAAAGGATAGACAATGCAAACACCTGATGCTGCTGAGATTTTTGTTGGGGTTTTTTTTCCTCTTGTGTTGTTGTTTATTTTTTAGAGTGTTTGATGTCTAATGCAGCAAAGAAAAAGACTTAATTGTCTCAGGATCACAAACTCCATATTGTCATACTGTCTTCCTGCACGTGTAAAAGGATGGTATCTGTTAATATTCTGTAAGGTAAATCAATGCCAACAGGAAAAGACAGCTCCATTAGAAACAAATGGTTCTAACACAATATCTAGTGACAGGTATTTGCGGTACCATTTCAATACAAACTGTGATTATACATGATATTTGGGAATGGTGACTTGTCACTTGTAAATGGAGATACTGTTGTGGAGCAAAAATTGTCATAAAAGACATTTAGTTAAAGGGCAACCTCAAAGTTGAGGCTGTTTTTTATTAAGTACTCTCTTCTTAATGTATGAAGGTACAGCCCAGCTGCTTATTGGCAATACGTAGAATCATAAGCAGTGGCAGAATTACCCCCTTTATAATGTCCTTTGGACACAAGCAATGTGATCATTATAAAATGGTGCACTTACAAGCTTAACACATGCAATATAATTTTGGTTTGATGTACACTGTGTAGGAAAAGATTATGTGTATAATGAGAGTGAAGTCATCTACTACTTGAACAGAGAGTGCCTTGCCAAGTAGCTTCCCTCCCACAGGGATCCTCTGGAGTAAAGCTGGGTGAAATAGTTTGCCCAGAGCCTGTTCTTGAGAAAGGCAGAGGATTTTCACTCATATAGTTATTCAGGTTAATTTCAATGCATAATTTTTCCTTGGGGAAAAAAAAATCAGCAAACAAAGCACCTGAAACCAACCAACCAAAGAAAAAATACAAAACCAAACTCAAACCAGAAAAACTTTTTCATGTTTTAGAAACATCAGTGATTTGGAGCCTTGAGAAATGCAATAAACATGACAAAAATGTGTACTTCAAAGTACTGGTCCCCACCCTGGAAACAGAGGAGTGCAAGTGGGAGTTGATCATGATCTGACTGCTCTAAATGAAATCCTGGTCTTGCCTGCTTATAAGAAAAATCATTATTTGGATTGTCCCAGGACACAGTGGGCTTCTCTTTATCTATTAGGATTCACTCACTGACCTGTGAAAGCAATTCTGTGGCCCAGTTCAGACCAAGGGGTTTTTTATTTCAGCTAGCCTCTAAAAACCTCCTGCTTTACACTACTCTCTGAACTCTGGCTTTTCTCCACAAGCCAGGACAGAGAGTAAGTATCTTTTTGTGCCTCTTTAGGGCACTTGGGGAGCATCGTGATTGCAAGAGTCCCTTCCTCTCCTGAGAATGCAATGTGTACTTATGTGGGTCCTTTTGCAGGCTATGCAGTGTGGGACTAGGTTTCTGTGCTTTTGCTTCCACACTATGTACGCGTGGTTTACATTACTGTATGGAATTCTGTTGGAAAGGTTACAAAGATAGAGGCTATCTGCAAAATTCAGGTCCAGGCCTGGCTTCATATTTTAAACCTGCTAAGTCCAAGGTTGTTCAGAGCAAAAAGTTCATTCTGGGCTCTCATGGCTCTTTGGCTGTGTATGTGTGTGTGTGTGTGTCCTGGTTTGGGCTGGGATAGAGTTAATTTTCTTAGTAGGTGGTACAGTTCTGTGTTTTCAATTTATTATGAGAATAACATTGATAACGCACTCATGTTTTGCTTGTTGCTAAGTAATGCTTACTCTAAATCAAGGGCTTTTCAGGTCGCATGCTCTGCCAGTGAGCAGGTGCACAAAAAGCCAGGAGGGAGCACAGCAAGGACAGCTGACCTGAACTGGCCAAAAGGATATTCCATGCCACAGAACATAAGGCCAGTGTATTAATACTGGCATTATTATTACCTCCAAAACTGGAGGGTATTGACTGGGAGCAGCTGGTCGTGACTCGGGACAGGCTGGGCATCAGTCAGTGGGGGTGAGTGATTGTATTGTGCATCACCTTTTCTCTTGGGTTTTACTCCTCTCTCTCGCTACTTATCATTATTATTGTAACATTTCAATTAAGCTGTTCTTATCTCAACAAATGAGTTTTAGCTTTTGTATCTTGATTTTCCTCAGCAGCAACATTTATTCTTCCTATAAAAGAAACAATTGAGTCATCTTTGGTCTCTATACTGCTTAGTAGCAGACAGCAGATGTAGAGGCTGTCACATGATGGCAAGAGCTGATCCTCATGCCTTCTTTTAAGCAAATTGCTCTTGCAGCAAAGCCGACAGGTAGAAAATTTGTTCAGACAGAAAAAAAAGGCTCTTCAGGGGTAGCTTCAGGAGTGCCTGTGAAGCAGAGGAGGTAGCGAAAAGATATAAAAAAGGGGGCCAAAGAGACCCCCTCATGTGCTCCATCTCCACAGAGGAACACACCAGGCAGCACAACACCGCCAGGCAGTGCTTTTGGAAAGGACAGGGTGGCTGCTGTTCCCCACTTTGTTGTCTCTGGCTTGCCTCAGTGGCCGAGGTGAAAGCAGGAGGGATGTGGCACAGCTGCCTCACCAAGTATCACCACTTTCAAATTCCACTTCTTATCTCAGCCCTTCTTCCTTGTTGCTAATTACCACCTACTCCAAGATGTCAAGAACATACTCCCAGGAATAAACTGCTAGATAAACAAACCCCAGACAAACATCAAAGCTTAAAACAAACTGATAAGTTCCTTTGATTGATTTTAAGGGTCGGTGGGGAGAGGTGTGTTTGGATTGGAAGGTGCAAATGTTGAGAGGAGCAGCACCTGCTGCCTTGTGATCTGACCAAACCATTTGGCTTGAAAAGGCCAGGAGATAGGGAATCAGAAATCCATTTGGAGTTACAAAAGCAGCAGGGGAGGCTTAGATGAACAAAGGGGCTCTCCAGGCAGGGCCGTGTGCTGCTTTTTGTCAGCTTGGTATCACATTCCCTGCCCCAGCGTGACAGACAAATGCCAGGCCAGATGATGTGATACGATCGGCCGTGCTGGGATGAGGTCTGTACCTGTATTATGTGATGGCAGCAGATGCTGATTCAATATGGAGGCAAGTGCAGAGTAAACCAGAGCTCACGTGGCTCAGTAGAAATTATTTCCAGGTACCTTTGTCAGCAGGCGGGAAGGGAGTTTGTTCAGAGACAAGGGACTGGGATGTGTCTGCGTGTGGAACTGAGCATTTGTGAAAGATGCTCAGTTGGAGAATAAAACTTGTATGTGGCTGCAGAGCTCCCCCAGCCCTTCCTGGGGTCTCACAGGCTCTCAGACCTGCTCTGCTGACGTAGGAACAGGAATCCAGCTCACGCCTATTAAACCAGGGATTAGTAGGGAAAGATTACAAAGGCCTAAATATGCCTGAGATCAAAGTGATACAATTTGCTATGATAAAGCAGGATATCTTTCCCTCTCTTAAGTTCCAGTGCTGCAAAAATGCTTCCATGCACTTAACGACACACACAGAATAATGCCACAGTTACTGACGGGCTCTCCACGTGCTCAGTTAAGCAACTAGGATTGAAGGACTCAGACTCCTATCGGCTAATTTTAAATACCTGTGTTTGTGCCTGAGGGCGCCTAGGGGCGTTTCCAGTGCTGCAGTGATGTGCTGAGGTGCATCTACACCTTTCTTGCTTTAACATTTCCTCTAAAGGTGACTCTCCATTGAGGAGAGCAATTGCAGGGGAAAGGAACACCGCTTGGCCAGGGATTCTGCTTTGATAGCACCCATGCGCAGTTAAAAGTGACAAAGGTGCAGCCTACAAACAGTTATTTTACTTGCTTTCATGACTAAATCAGCTTTCTGATCTCTTACTAGAAAATGTTAGTTTTGTCCTAGGTTTTTTTGGGCGTTGTTTGTTTTTGGGTTTGTTTTTTTTCTGGCAATGAGGGGGAAACAAAAGAGGGAGGAGAAAGAAAAAGTGATCTCTTTTTGGTTATGAATTTGCTGTAACTGAGGAAATTCTAATGTAAAGCTCATGTTTATCAAGTTCAGAAGCTCTAAAAAATCTTTTATTTTTTCCTCCTATTTCTTGAAGTGAAAGCAAAGGAAATGAGATTGAAGAAATTATGGGTGGGTGAAAAAAAGACAGTTCATGTTACTGAAAAATGGAAGTGGGTGGATGTTTCAGAAATGCTTGATCAATGTTTGCAAAAAAACAGGACCAATTTCTAGGAAAGTAGTTTACCCTAAGGAACTACAGGAGAAAAGCAATTTTAAGTAAACTACTGAAATTCTCAACTTGAATTTTCATCATACAAATCCTGTTCTTGGATCATTACTTACCCAGTTACAGATTGGGAGACTGTGCTCAGTGAAAAACAAGCAATGGGGGTTGAATTTCTGCAAATGAGTTTTCAAAACCATATTCATTTCAGGACAGAGTGACTGACTCAGTCCTATTACTGGCATTGTTTACAGTGTTTAAATGGTGTTTCAAGATGCACCTCCCTACACAAGACAATGATAGTTAAAATTCGCAGGCATGCTCCATTTCCCAGTGATTTTCACTGAAACCACTTGGAGCGTGTGCAGTGACTCTAATATGACTGAAGAAATATTGATGTACATTGAAGAGATCAAGGAGGGACATGTTTTTCTGACTCTGTACTTACCAAAAAAAAAAAAAAAAAGGCAACATCACCTCTCTGTACATTAGACTTTCTGTCTACTGAAATGGCACAAAAAGACCATCTCTGAGGGCTTTCCAGTGCCAATAGGGATGATTTATAGCTTCAGCACTATTTGTTTTAATCTCGGAGGGAGGGGAGGAGGAAGGGAATGGATTCGATGATACATAGAGAGACATTATTTCCCAAAGGCAGATTTTATTTCTTTAACAATTTATAAAGCTCCAGAAGTGAAATATCACTATTTTGGGACTGGTGTTATATATCAATGAGTTTAGCAGCTGCCAGGCTTGTGCATGTATTTTGTACTGTACATACTGTGCAAAGCCCATTGATTCAACAGCGGCAACAGGGTCTTTATTGTCATTGTTGCAGTAGATCACCAAATTTTGATCTTAAGAGAGAGACTGTGCACTGAGGAATGTCAAAGGCAAAGCTGTATAATAAGCAAACCCAGCTCTACCTCTACTAATCACCCTACTAAGTGCCTCAGCTGCTGCATCTGACTTATTCTGCTCTTTAGTAGTAGCAGATCTGACTACCACAGTTCTGTTCATTCCGCTGCCATTAACTGTGTAGGCATATATATGTGACCAAATAATAAATATATTGATAAAAACTTGCTTGAAATCTAGTGGGGAAAGGTTGATGTGTTGTTTGGAAGAGGTAGAAAAACCAAATCTTGTGACTCTTACTGTAGTCGTACTAGCTTGATAGCCCCTATAGAATACTTCAGGGAGCTCCTGGATTTACAGGAAAAATACACAAAGGCTGCTTTAAGGTGGAAAATTTAGTGATCAGCAGAGATAGCTGTTTTAGTAGAAGATGAGTTCTTGAAGCCATGACCCAATTATTGACAGGTCTCAAAATGGTACAAATGACTGTATGCAATTCACAGGTCACTCCATTATCACTTTCTGCCTGAAAGCTGCTCATTACAAACCCTGAAATTTTTTTCCTCTTGAGGCTTGAAGGAATCTGAGGTAATAAGATAGATAAGACACTTCTCTTCTGGAAAATAGAGATATATGTTTCATTTTTGGGGTTTCACATGTAAAGCAGGAAAGAAACTTTCAGAGGGTGTCTGCAGCCCCCCTTTTAGAAAGGGCTCTGTAGTCATTGCCTATGTTACCTATATTTTCATCTCTCAGAGCACAGTTAGGTGAGAAGGGATATAGCTCTACTGAGATACAGACACTGTTCCCCTGTGTGTTTTCTCTCCCTTTTAACTCGGGTTTGTTTGTGTTGGAGGAAAATCTAGTTTTCAGCTCTGCGGCTACAGAGCCTTTACTGTCAGCAGAATCAGGGTATTTTCCTTAGGCAAAGGCAAAAGAGACAATGGAAGGGCAGTATATACAGTGTGCATTGTTACTGCCTCAGCAGGGACTTCTGGTATGGGAATGATTACGGGAGGACAGAGCGAAGCAGGGCCATATTCTTCTCTGAGAGTGCTGGGACTCCAGAAAGCCCTTGCAGACACTGATGCCTTTTTCATTGCTTTTACTGGGTGCTAGTTCTCTGGATTTAGCTTATTATTATAGGATGTTTGAGTATTTATTTGCTTAGAAATAATTTAGGCCAGAGTTTGCTCAAAACTTCACTTCACTTGAGATGCATCAAAGGATGAGAATCCAAGGTTTTCTTGATATTAATATTCCTGTTGCTCCAGGGCTTTGAAAATTTATGGTTGTGGCAGTGAGATGAGGAGCAGCTTTACTCATTTCTGATGGAGCTTGCAAAGCAGAAGTCTGCTGATTTTTCAGTTCCTAAGAATGTGTGCATAGTTTGTTAATCCCTGAAAGTGGGAAGCCAGCTTTTAACAACAGCAGGAGGGACTGGACCTTTGGTGTTTGCTAGCTCTGAAACTGGGATTTAGCCAGATTATTCTTCCTTTCTCACAAAAGGGGAGTCATAGTGCTTGCTGAAGCCAAATGACAGTTGTGGGAGCTGAGATTTCCATTCACTACATACAAGAGCAAAGCTAAGAGGAAGCCATGGCTGCCAGATGTTTGTTTTACATAATCCAGAGGATGCAGATGTCCTTCTTCAGCAATGGATGTTCTGTGATGTTCTTTAAAGGCTGGTACCTAAGGAACTGTCTCTAGACTGTAACTTGAGCTATGTCTGAGTGGAGTGGAGTAAGGATCCCTTTCCCCTTTGCAGGTTACCTGAGGCATCTCAGAACCTGGGGGAAAGAATAAATAAGACTTTGTGCCTGATAACTCTTGCCCCAGAGGAAAGTGGGTGAGAGAGTAGCTTAAGTGGTGGCTTCCTTCCTGCATCAACCTATGCTGAATCTGAAGAAAGGGAATAGAATAGAATAAAATAAAATAGAATAGAATATTTCAGTTGGAAGGGACCTACAATGATCGTCTGGTCCAGCTGCCTGAACAGGTCAGGGCTGACCAAAAGTTGAAGTATGTCATTAAGATCATTGTCCTAGTGCCTCTTTAAACACTGATAGTCTTGGGACATCAACCACCTCTCCAGGAAGCCTGTTCCAGTGTTTGACCACTCTCATTGTAAATAAATTCTCCCTAATAGCCAGTCTAAGGACTACAGGCTGTAAGGAAAAAGAGCTTGAGAAGAGCATGAGGAAATTAGCCTTTGCCCAGCTGCTGGGTTGCAAGTGCAGCACCTTTGAAACCAACCCTGTTAAAAAAGAAACACTTAAAAAACATGGCCTTTTTTGTATCATTGCCTCTTGGGGTACTCTAAGGTTGGTAAGAAAGTAGACAATAGATCTTGAAATCAAACAAAGCACTATTGATTTACAGTAAAAAATATAAGAGGGAGAGATGCTGGGACTGATGGGTTTCCAAATAAAACTGTCCTTTGCATCACAGAAGAGTTTGTAGTCTGTAAAGAGTTAAAGAGGAGAGTTAGAAATGGAACTGTGGAATAAAACAAATCACAGATGCCATAAAGGGTACCCAGACTTCAGATTCTTAAGGTGATGGCTGTAAAGCACTGTGTTCTCAAAAGATACAGTGGAGAGAAACCTACCTGCAACCTGAACAAAAATGAAGGAATATGAATGCCTAAAACCACAAATGTTTATTCTGCTGGCACCAAGGCCACATAGATGACAAACTGGACAGATTTCTCTGAGTGCTGTAGGCTACATCTGTAGCAGTCACATGCACACATGCAAGGCCAAGCCATAGGCAGTGGCTGATCAAGTTGTTTGCACAATATCAACATTTTCCACATAATCTGTGCATGTGACTTAGGTGATGGCACAAAGCAGGGATCTCTCTTACTAAGCATTCTATACACAGCCACCTTGCTTTGTTGGGGAAATGAATCTCACAACCATGCTGTTTGACTAGCACGTAACTCAGATCATAGCCTGGGATCCCCTGATTATGTGAATGATCCTGCTTATAATTTCATCGGTGCTTGCGGTAAAACTCTTTTATGGACAGGAATCTCTCTAATTTCAGATATATTATATAGCCAGGCCCAACATAATCCAAATGGTTACAGTAAATTAGACTGCAAAAATATAGCCAAGCGCAAGCGGTTTACAATAAAAATTTTGAGTCTGTAAGTAGGCATAGGCCATCAAGAAACTAATGAAACAAGACATTGGAGAGATTAGTAGCACTGAGCTAGAGCAGGGACCCTGTTCTAGCAGAAATTATAGCACTGTGCATGCGTGAATGCTTGTGGCTTGATTTTAGGCAATAATTATAATTAGAAAAATTAAATTTTCAATTAGCTGTCGCACAAGAATGGCATGTGTGGCTTCCCATGTAGAAAGCTAAGGAACTACAAACCTTTGTGGACTTTGTTGGACTGTGCTCCAGTTCAACACTAAAATATCCTTAACGTGAAAAAGGAAGAACAGTGACCCTGGCTTCCACCCAAGATGCAAAGCCAAACAAAGCATGTATTGGAGGAGGTGGAGGCTGCGTCATGGTGAGCTGAAGATAGAAGCGCATTGGACATGTAGGCAGTGAGAATACAGAGAATTTCTTTAGCTTCAGGGAACACTGAGCAGAAGGAACTGTCAGTCCTTCAATGAAGAGGTAACAATACACCTGTTGAAACAACCACAGAACTGGTCAGAAAACTCATGCTTCTGATCCTAGACATCTGTTGACTTTTGAGAGACTCCAGCTGCACTCTGAAAAATGTAGAGTGTTTAGGAAATAAAGGGTGGGAAGAAGTTCAGTGATTTATAGGGATGCCTAACTTATCTTTCTAGATTCTGCACATGCTTATCAGAAGCCTGTGAACTCTTGAGACAGTTAGCACATAGTGGGCGTATGGTGAGATACCAACAAATAGGCATCTGAAAGAGTAAAGAAAAATGTAAGTGATATATCAGGCTTTAAGTACTGTCGGGCAAAGCAGCCCTGGAACTATGGTGACTATGTCTACATAGGCACACCTCTAAGCAACTGTGATTGTTCCTTTGGACCAAGCACCACAGATTTATGCCCAAAGCAAAACTCATCCAAGGGATACTCTAGTGTCAACAGTCTGCTTCCCTCTCCCTTAAATGTCTGCAATAAATTACTACAAGTCTCTTTCTTTTTTTTTTTCTTTTTTTTTTCTTTTTTTTTCTTTTTAATTTTTTTTTTAATTTAGAGGACATAAAATACATACCATGTCTATAAAAGTAAGAAGTCTTCAGGAAAAAAGTCAACAAGACTGTTTCAGATAATGCAAAGCTCTTTGGTTTTTCTTCTGTGCCAGCCCAGACTGGGGATAAGGTGGACTGGGCAGGTGTAAGCAAAAAGCAGATGTGTCTGTCTGACTGGCTTGCTCACGAACAAAACATGGTGATGATGCCCTTGTTCAGGATCTATATCTTGATTAATTTTCAAGTGCACCTGGCACTAGAAGGAGAGTAGGCTTGGACTCTGGTATTGAAGGCTGGCCAGTATTCCTGGAGGGATAGACTTTCAGCTGCTTATCTCTGGCATTGGAGAAACAAAGGTCTTTGTGCATGTGGGCACAAGATGAATTTAGGCACCTCTTAGAGCTGCAGAGCAAGGTAAGATGTTGTATGGATACACCTTGTGGGGTTTTAGAAGGTGGGCTGTAATAAGTGGATGAAGCAGGCTACAGCAATTGTCACCAGAGCTCTGATACACAGGGAAAGAGGCATGTTACTACTGGAAAAGATGAAAATACTGAGATTTTGGAATACAGAAATCCAATTACTTCACCTTTGGATGGAACATGAACATGTGATCTCGCCAAATCCATTAGACAGCAATATGAATAAGCTGATACTAAACACATGAAAACACCTATCCTGTGCAGTAGTTAGAACTACATTGATCATGAATAAAAGAGTGAGGCTCATGAGCATTTTGAGGGCCGACAGACACAAACGCAGCGTGTCCTATTGCGAATATAAAACATCTGGGACCCTGGAACAGAAGACCAAATCCCCAAGTCTGCTACAGTACCTTTCCATCCCTTGTGAGACACTTCAGGCAGCTGAAACAAATGTGCTAGAAACAGCAAAATGACTCATACTCTAGCATTAATCGCTTCATAATAAAAGACCACAGGATGTTAGTTTTTGTTTGGTGAGTAGTGACTATGGTGTGCAACACATGATCCCGAGTGCAGGGGGCCAAGCAATCACACTGTTGGATTTAGGGCAGGCATGAAAGCTTAAATGAAAATGTAGGTCTTCTAGAGATGAGCCAGGAAACATACCCAGTGGCCAGACACGAAAGGCATACGTAGAACAGTGTGCATAGTGCAAAATGCTGGCAGCAGCAGGAGACTGCTGTCTGATGACAGCCCAGGGAAACACTGTGAAGTGCTCTGTTCATGCTGAAGAGCAGAAATTGCATTGTTAAAATAAATTATAATCCAATTTCTAAAAGCCGGATTCTCTTTTTAGATGAAATCTTTGTCTTACAGGGCTATTTTTTCCCTCTAGTTATAATGCAGCACTTTAAACAGCCAGGAGCCAATGACTGCTGGAAAGAGCATAAGACAGATGACTACCAACTCTCGGCACAGGGAAAGCTGGGCAGAATTGTTGACTCACAGGTGTGTCACTAAATCACTCTGCCAGCTTGAATTGTTCCTCAGGTGATGCAGTCTGAGCACCACACCTGTCTAAGGGCTGTGCCTGCACATATGAAGAAACATGAATCCAATTAATTCATAAAGAGAAAACGACTGAGAGGGGAGAGAAATGAATTTATTCTTAGTGTACATACACATGAAAGAAAGAGGCCCAAGGAAGTCAGGAGAGATGATTAAGGTAAAGGACAGTACTGTCACAGGAGTAACTGTCCAAAAACTGAGCGTGAATACATTCAGACTGGAAAATTAGAATTAATTTCTTATTAACAAGGAATAGCAGGCCTAAAAAAAGAGTCATATGTAGCTCAGTAATAAGCTCAATCAATTCAGGAGATGACACCATTGTCTAAATTTGCAGGAGATAGATTCACAGCTCCAGGATTTCCCTTTTCATCTTACATTCCTATATTTTAAAAAAGGGAATACCAAGGTTTGCATTCAAATATGTTAAGTGTAACTGTTTACAGCTGTAGGTATTCCTGCCAAGGCTGGTCTGTAATCGGGATATTTATATGTACAAATGACCACTTGGGCAGCTATCATTTGGCTTGTGCAACCGTGTGGCTTGCATGTACAAAAGTGGTTGTGCGCTTAAATAAACTTGCGCAGCGCGGTGTGTACAGAGCCTATGCAAATTATGAACTACTTAAAAATGTCTTGAAGTGAATAGATTGAAAAGCTATATCTGCTATAGCTGTTTGCTTCATTGCTGAATCCAGCATCTCTAAGCCTTAGCATATGAGATATGGGCATTAATGAACCTATCTGTAACACATTTTTTTAAAAGACTGCTAGTGGGAAAGTTGCCTCCTAAGACTGATTGGATGACTTTCTAAAGGAAAAGATTTTCTAAGATTTCCTTATTTTTTACCAAAATGGCAGGAGAAAATCTTGATGCTATCCTTTGGGGAAATACAGACTTAACAGGCATCTTCAGCTAGCCCCAGAATCGTTGGGAGTGAAGATCTCTGAAATCTCGTGAGCTCCAGTTTAGCAAAAGACTTTAGCACATCCTTAACATTAAACATGTGGGCTGTGCCTTTGAAGTCAGTAAGTGTACTCGCATGCTTTCGTCTGCTGCTGGATTGGGCTTTGACCACCTGTTTTTTATCTCAGCAGGACAGAGCACCCAGTCATTCCTGATATCCCCTTACTCATGCTAGCGGTTCCTGAGCAGTCAATAGGCTCACTGTGCATGCAAGGCTCGCTCAGTTCAGACAATGTTAAGCCCACCAGTAGCACTGGAAGTTTTGTACGGTTTGGCATTCTGCTTGAACTTCTTTTTGAAAAAATTTTGACTGATAATTCTGTTTGAGCTGCATTGCTCCAGGGATTCCTGCACTCTTCCCCTCCAAAAGCCAGACAGACTAGTTAATAAACATTCATAATTGCAGGCAGTCCAAGACACAAATTAGCTTATACCCTGTAAACTCATTTATTCACTTACTTGAGTCAAGCTTCCATTATTTTGTTTTTCTTATACCTACTGGAGGGAACAGAAATCAACCCCCTGAGCCCCTCCAGGCTGCATATTCACTACTTTTTCTTTTAAAGTGCCAAAGTACTCAATTTGTATTTTCTTCCTCAGTCTGCAAGGAAAATAAGGTAATGGAAAATTAACTCCAGTGAAAAATCAAGTGCATGTAAGTGCAATCTAATGAAGAAGATTTATTTTGAATGTCCAGAGATATGGCTGCTAATTTCCTCTTCTGGGGCCCAGACTCTGAAAGTACCTTTCTTTTGGGGAATGGCTGTGTGCCACTGGCTGGTATCACTGGCTGGTTGTGCCCGTTTGCTGCTTATGGCCTGCCAGCTCCAACGTTTTCCTGTATTGACAGAGTCCTTGACCTACTTTTGGAGACTAAGGTCTGATTCTCTTCTCAGACTGATTTTGAGACCAATATTGTTTTATTGCACTTGTTGGAGTAACTACTCCATGTAAAGCAGAGAGGAGAGAATACACGACTACTGGTGGCAGCAAATGGGATTTCGCTAACAGTGCTTTTGGGTCTGCAGACAGTTCCCTGTTCTCTGCCGTGCCACTGCTATCGAGTTGCACACAGTTTTCTGCTGACTGTTCCGGATATTCGCATTGCCTTCTAATGCCATTGACAGACGCAATGATACATCCTGACACTGGCAGACTGAGGTCTAATTTTACTACCTAGAAAACATCAGTGAAAAGGAGTGAATTTTCACAGAACAGATTCAGGATATTGCCATTTCTTCTATGTTTATGAGAGGAAATCACCGTTTTGCCCTGCATCAAATTTGCAGATGCTCCCTGGAACATTGTTCTTGATAAATTTGTAATGACAACGTCTCATTTTTCAAACCTACACTTTCTTGGAAGAAGTAATGTCGTATTGGGCTATGGAAAGTAATCTGTCTGGGTGGGAAAATTAAAAATTATACTAAGAGAAAAAAGAGAATAAGGATGTTTACAGAGAATCAGCTTTTGAAAAAGGAGTAGGACCTGTGGGTTTTTAATTCCAAAGTTCTACTGCATGAGACTGTTATTTCTTGTGGCTCAAATATCGATCAGACATCACCTTCTCATAAATAAATTGTAATATAAAGATTATGCCTTAGCCTATTTTTAGAATTACTGGGTTAAGAAAAACAACTATAGTGGAAAAACAGTAGGGAAAAAAATCAGACTTCTGGAGCTTGTCTGGCTCTTCTTTCATTTTACAACATTTTAATGCTCTTGTTAGGCAAATGCACCTCAGGAGGAGCTCAGAAATCAATAGGTCAAAGATTTTATGAATTAACTCCAAGCTTAAATTTTTAGTTTTAGAAACTAAATGCCAACACATTGTGTTGATTTAAACAATACACTCACCTATAATCCACTGTGCTGACTGTGTAAGAATTGGAACAGTATCTCAAAACTAGCCCTAAACTAGCAATCATTTAATCTCTTCACACCTCTGTTGATTGCCATTCTCCTGATTTACATCACCTATACGTGAAATGCTTCCATCTCATGGCGATCATCTTAATTGAGAAAGCAGAAGCACAAGGATGATATTGACTGAGGAAAATGGAGACAGACAAGTATGAACTTTCCATTATTCTGGACACTGGTTATGAATGTTTTTCCTCTTCTGGACTTTGACTTGTTATGCTTGGAAAATCATTACAGCAAGCAGTTGTTGATGCTGTTCAGTGAATATTACATGTCTGTTCAGCTCTTCTTCTAAATCCTTCATTAGAGCTCCAGCCAATCTGTGTAATCATTTCTAGTTAGTCTCATAACTTTTGTCTGCAAAAGATGGACTTCAGCACCCATTCACTACAGCTTCCCTACAGTGTAATGGTGATGTGCCAAATCAAAACACAGTGCAAGATTCCTTCCAATTTTCCTGAAACTTTATGAAAAGTACGTTTACTCTCAGGGTAGGTTACTATTTCTGAAAACTGCTGTAGTGACAGACCTCCTGATTCGTCCTCAACCACATAACAGAAAGAGCATGGTTAGCAGCAGCACAGCTACGTCTGGCCTGCCTGTAGCAAACTTCCAGGGATGAGAGGAAATTCAGTTTCCATGCCCATTTAATCTTCACCTTCTCTGTTAGAACAGACAAGCAGGATGCTAGTTTTGGGCTTTCCAGCCTCATTTTAAGCCTGATCTGTGAAGTCTCATGACCTTAGGCTTATTGAATAAGCCTGACAATGAATGACACAGAAAGGTTTAGGGGGAAGAACTGCAGTACATTTAGATCAAAGGAGACTGCAGACTTGTTATGAGAAAAAAATAGAGTGCTTTTTATTTTGCACACTAATATCCTTCATTTGACCAGGCCCATTCACACATTTGTAGATGGTTTGGCAGGGCTGGAAGAGGTCTATAAAACCTGGATGGTTGCATTGACACTTCTTTTTCTTAGCTCCTCCGAAACATTCCTCTTCCAATTGCTTTAATCCTTTTACATACTACTTCTTTTCATGGCTGGTCATTTGACTAGAGTTACAAATATTGAAAAAAAAGGCCTCCAAAGGAGACCATCTGTTTTGTTGTGACTGTAATTTAAGAGATTTATTTCAATCTCCTTGGATCACATGGGCAAGGCAGAAAGCGCAGGGAAAGAAACAGTTCTCTGATCAGAGATACCCTTCTAGCCACATGGCTTCAGTGTGGAGAGAGGACAAGAGAGACTGACAAAGGATTGTAGAAACAATAAAAGGCAACTGGTTTGTCATCATAAGAAGCTGCACAATGGAAGGAAGTTATATCCCTATTTGGTATTAGACTGAGATCTGTGAAAAAGTGTGTCTACTTTGTTGTACTGCATGTATTCAGTTTCCCTTCTAGGAAATTGGCAGCAGTTACCAAGAACAAGACATACATGACCTGAAGGACACGAAATACTCTGTGATGGCTCTATTTAATTCTCTTCTAGTCTGCTTTCACTGATTGACCAAATTAGGTCATTTATGCAATGAAGAGAAAGAGACTAATAAACAGGTTGTTCTCCTTGCAAAACACGATAAATCAGCAGGAACACCTGGAAGACCCCACAGCTAACACAGACTGCACAAATTTTCCATGCAAAGAGAGGTAGAGGCAAACTGGAAGGTGAAGGAGAAGTTCACACACAAGGGCAACAGCTCAGATACTCAAGCAAATAGGAGTTAAAACACACAGTCATTGATTTGTGAATGGGAGTAATCTGAATTGCAGCCTGAGTTTGACAATATTTCACATGAGACTAAAGCTGACACTTTTTCATTATTCTTGAAAATGAACTTTTACCCCAATGCTCTTCTGTGCTGGTAGACATTGCTGAATCTAAAAGCACTAACATTATGACAATACTCATATGGAAATGACTGGAGATAGAATCAAAATGGGTTTGGTTTTTTCTGCATCCACAAGATTCAGTTTTGTAATATTTATTTTCTGAATGTTATTTCAGTTACAAAAGTTCAGCAGAAAAAGGGAATTACTTCCCAGGTGATCTAAGGATAAAAAATTGACATCTTAGAAGTGTCAGCTGACAATGATAAAAGTTTGCATCAAAAAAGTATTCAATTTTAGTATTTAAAATATTTTCTAATAACTATTCATCTTAATTTCTAAGTTTTCCAAATAAATTCTAAATTTAAAAAAAACACCCTAAAATTCCGTCTTTTTTCTTGCTAAAACCATCTTCACTGTCAAGATATTTTAATTTTCCTTGTTACAATTCTTTCCATAGTTGAACTACTGTGATTCTTTACTGTTTACCATTATGTTTTGCTGTATCATCAATGCTTTTCTATCACAAGTGTCCCCTAGACCTTAAAGTAGAGGTAAGTGAAATATTCTTCTCTCGCAGGTTAATTGTTGGTTTTGTAAGCTATCATATCTTATACAAAGTCTATTCTTACATTTCTGGAATTTTTTATTACTTTCTCTATTCTATAAATAGATCAAAATGGTCATGTCAAGTCTGCACAATACATTTCAAAAGTGTCATTCAATAACTGTTGCAAAAAATTGAAGTGAAATTTAAACTCCTAAAAGGAAAAGAGGTCTCATAAACATGATACTTTCATTTGGGGAGTAGAAACTATGAAGATTGTAAAAATCAGTAAAGTTAGAGCCAAAATATATCCAGAAACAGCATCCCAAAGAAACTGAAATATCTGTTTGGAAAATGACATGCAATCTTGTGTTAGGGTTTAGTTGCCAAAGTTGCCTGGCTGCTTCCTGGGGATTATTGACTGCTAGCTTCCAGTGTCTCACAGTGACATGATTGCCACTTCTCTGTTTAGTTAATTGAAGATTTGAGTAACTCATGGTAAAGAGAGACAGAAAGAGCAATTGTCTTGTGGTTGTTCTGCGGTGTGAACTTGAAGGGCCATACCCTTCCCAATGAGTTAACACCTTGTCCCCAGAGTAAAGAAGGATAAAAATAAAGATCTGAACAGTATTGTTCCAGCTGAGTAAAATTAGAAGCCATTTTTAACAGCCCTGGCTCTGCCGTGCTATTGTTAGAACTTGCTCACTCGCTGAAGTGTTCTGCGTGACGCTACAGAGTGCGCTCCCTCCTCAGAGCAAGAGCCCTTTTCTGATCGCCTTCAGGAGCCAAGAATGTGCCATATAAAATGAAGCGGCTATTAAAATGTGCATGAAAAAACAATTTGCTTTGCGCCTAGTTATACCTTGAAGGGTGATCGTTATCAATGTATTTAATCTGAGTCTCTGTGCATAATCAAGCACTAGAACACAAAATGGTTGTAAGCGTAATAAAACCATGGCAGCAGGATAGCCAGTGGAGACAATTCAGTGATTTGCTGGAAAGCGTGTGGGGATTGCAAAAAGGGAGGAGAAAGAGGAGGAAGGAGCAGGGGAACCCTGTGAAACAGAGGGTTATCCTGTCATTCATCCTGTTTGAGTGTGGCTTTTGCACAATTTATTCTAGCTGGTTGGGTGATCATCCCAAACACTTTACAAGGATGCAGGATTTTTTTACAAAATTTGCATGAACTGTAACGTGGACTCTAAAGCAAGAGCACAGCAAAGACCCTGTCTCTTGTAAATTGTTGGTGGAACAGATTCCTTCTCCCACTAATTTTCATTGAAACCATCATTTGTATATTTTAATAAACTAGTCATGCCAGAATGACCCCAAAAGCATAAATTTCATCACATTATCTTACTCTTCTGGACCTCAGTTCAACAATTACTAGCACATTTATGGCATTAGCAGACATGAATTTTTTGTTAACAGCAGTATACTATTGTAAACAGATACTGTTTTTACCCTCTTCCTTGCAAAAGGGTATACCATGCCATGTGTTAGCAAGCTACAAAGTGTAAGGGGAAAAGTTAGGAAGGTAAAAGGGAACATGCACTCTTGGAAACACAGACAAAAATTCTAGATATGGAAAAAATTCTCATTTCAGTATGAGTGGGATTTTCCTGTCAGTGATTCTATATTGCAGCATGCACTGAGAGAAACCTGTGGATTTAAACAGGCCTCTAGAATCTTGAGACAAGAAAGAGTAAATATTTGGTGGGCTTCTAGGGAGATAAACTTCACAATGACATCTGAAAGTAGAAGGAAAACATCCATGCAACACCAACCCTTCCTTTCCCTGATCCTTTCCCTTTCTGTGAACACTCCAGGTGATAGTTTGTGGCAGTATGAGGAACTACCAGCAACTACCAGCAAGCTACCTGCAAATTCCACAAAACCTCAAAACTGCAGACTTCTAAGGTGCATTTGGATCTACTGACATGTTTAAATGGACCTAAATGTCCATTCTAGAGTCTGGCTTCAAGACCACAACCCATCTTGCAGAAAACCCATTACTGTGTTCCTATGCAAAAGCGGGATAGATGAGGCACTGACAAAATCATATTCCTCTGCAACACAGCCTGAATGTAATCTTGACTTCAAGGATTGTGCAAGACAGAAGATCTAGCAGCCCTAGTAGGTGTCCTGAATCACTGTTTGCTTTCTGACATCCAGGCACAGGAGTCTGCTGAAGAGTGCACTAAGTCACGGTGTTGCCTCAGAACTCAAGCCAGGCCTTGATCTTCTGGACTGTTGAAAAGTGAGTGGAAAAGATGCAGGTAGACAGTCATTGCCACATAGCTCATTGCTTCACACATTTTTAACTGAAGAACCGGGATCCAATCATATGTGTTTCTTATGTGAATAATATATCTTCTTCTGCCCCATAAGAGCCTTTATTTCACTTTGAACTTTCATTATATCAGATTTTTTCACAAGTGATAATTAAAACAGTAAGTACCTTTGTCTGGATTCAGCTTTAGTAGAATTCTTTTCAGAGAGATACAAATTACATTCCCCTTTCCAAAAATAGCATTGGTGGAAGGAGACCTGATATAGTCTCTGTCAAGTATTAGAAGGTCTATACAACAAGCTTTGATTTCCTCTACATAGAAGAATAACCTGGCAAAATTCAAGGGAACTGCAGCCGTTGACTGGAGGAATTTCTAAGGCATTTGCCTCTCACTTACTGAAATGTGTTAGTCCTTGGACATGGTTCCTTCTTTGAATGTGGTAATACTTAGAGCCTTGTGTTGCCTTTGATCACATACTTTAATCATGGAAATTAGAGATGGAACAGACATATTCATTCATCTAGTCCATTTCCTGCTGCTGCAGGATTGGTCCGCACTTTATTTTTGAGGGCTTTCTAGTGCTCACATTTCTTCCTGAGATCAATGGGAGTTCCTCACCCAGATCAAGGGCAGTGAATGGCTCATAACTTGTGAAATTCATACTGAATTTTATTTTGTACCATGTTGGCTGGAACAAATGGTGAAAATAATGGAGTATTCTTCTCATGCAGGTCGAAGCAAAGCATCTGATGGAGAAATAAGCATGGTTCATTTGTGCAGGTATTAACTGAGTAAAAAGGAAAAGATATCACAGTTATTTTTCCGTATATTCAGCCTTCTAAATAGAAGTGCCTTCCTGTGTATGTCATCTATCTTCTCTGTGCAATGCTTTCAAGTCAGCTCTTCATTCTTCCTCGATGCTTTTCTCTACAAAGAGCTGGTCAAGTTTTTCCTTACTGTTTTTAAAAAAATGCTAAATTAGTGTTTTGCTAAGTGAAAAAACATCCATTTTTAACCAGACAGACTGGTTGTGGTGTATTCCTGGCATTTAGCATTTAAGAAAGTACGGTCATAAAATTTTTGATCTCTTATGGTGAATTTTTAGGTTTCGGTCTTTGAAGAAATTGCTAGTAATTTGCCTATCATCTATATTATGGAAATTACTATAGAAATGTTGCCTTTGGGTTTCTGGTAAAACAATACTGTCTAATGCAATGATCATGCAGTAGGGGCTGTTTACAGTTTTTTTTTATTACCGAATTTGTTATAATCCCTGAACCTTTCCTCCACCCAACATTCCCCACATTAATTGTTGCTTCACCTCAGAGGGTTCTGATGCTTTGCAATATTCCCCTGGCTGCCATGATACAGTCTATCTGGCATTTCCTTTTTAGTACAGTACTCTTCAAAGTAATTAAAATATAAGCCACAACATGAAAAAGCCTGAATTCAGCTGTCAGGCATGTCTGCATATCATGGCACTGGTCCGACAGTAAGCTTCTTAAACGACGCCCTGCCAGAGAGTTCCACACAATGGAAGATTGCCAAAGAGTTTTTAATTCATATAATTTAACTTGGTGGCATGAATGACTAACTGTGAAATGTAGAAGATTGTCGAAAGAAGTCCAGATACTTGCTGAACTACAAATTCAAATGTGATTTTTCAGCTTTCTCTGTGGTTTGGAGTTAGTGTTCATTATCATATAACAAAACAGAGCATCTCTAGTACCTGCTGCTTATTTAGTACAGGTAGAAATTCAGCCCTTGTCCTGATCCATGCCAGTGGACAAAAGCAGCAGAAGAAAAAGCATACTACGTGTTAGCAAACGTGGAACTGCCCTTGTCCTAAATATATTTTAAGTGGGCATCTAATGAGCAGGACCAAAGGAATTCTATGGAGGAGGAAGTCTTAAAATAGTATGGTTGTGAGCTGAGCTGTGCGAGGTATTTGGCTGTCTCTCAACCCAGAGAAGGCAAAGTGTCACACAAGAGCCCAGTGTTGCTGGGCGCAGGTCATTGTTAGTCCCCGCAGGAAAGGGATTAACTAGACAATTGCCTTTCTGCAGAGCAGAAACAAACTTCCCCATTAATTGCTACCAGCCTCTTCCTGTTCCAGTAGGTTACTCTGGCTTCTTTCACTGCAAAGCCTTTGCTATCAGAGCAGACAGTATCTGTGGGCACTTCCCAATTAACTCTTTCTGTATTTGCTCTTCTGCATTGCAGCCTGATGTGACAACACTTGCTTTTTAGAGATAACAAAAGTATCTTAAAATTTACCCAGGAAAATTGATCATTACTGTAATGCACAGCACAGAACTACAGCATAGACTCTTGTTCAGTTTCAGTGTAAGGGAAAACCTGCTTTTTATCATGTCTTTTCTAGAAGAAGAATTAATTTGCATGGTACTTGGTTTATATTTTTGTATCTTAGCTTGAATTGCAGCTGCGTGAATTGCCATCCTGGAGCAGACTAGTAAACTAGCTGAAGTGTATTATCCTTCCTCCCTCCAGCTATAGCACAGGCTAGATGCCTCTCAGGACAGTCAGGCTGCATGCCTGCAGAAATGCATATTTTCTACCTCTTAGCTCATTGACTACTCACAGACAGAAGCCCATGTTTTACGTATGTACCAAGGCACAAGAATCTTGTAGTTTAGCTTAATACTATGTTACTGCTTCTAAGAACTGGCATCTTGTTGCTGTGTTAAAAAAATAAATAATGCTGCACTTTTATGTTCATCTGGGGTTTGGAGAGGGGCATAGTACAGTCTGATCTTGTTTCATTTTTTTATTTTGTTTTATTCTGGACTCACTTTGATATGGCTGAATATGTTGGAAACCAATCATAAAATTGACATTTTTTCTCTTGCTATCACTTCTAGAAAAACTTCTATTTACTCATAGTGGTACATGGACTACTTGAATATTTACCCTTTCTGTCTGCTATCCTGCCTCCTTCATATACTTGTATAGTTTTTTCTTTTGCAAATATTAAGACTTCTTCTTGTTTAGAAGTGTAAAAATACCAATTTTACCCACTATCCTGCTATTAAAATTTGCCCCTTTGTGGATCCAGGAATTTCCTGCATTTTCGGGATTCTTGCTGTCACTCTGAGCAGGGTTTTGCTGACAATGTCCCTTTCCTCTCTTGCAATGCTACACTTCCTGCCTTCACAAGTTCTAGTAGCCTTTTTTCATCTTTCAGTCTTTTTCACTGGTGCTTATGCTATTTTGCTAATGTTTATGCCCCTTCCTCAGCCTGCATCAGACCTCACTCCTTCCTTTCATACTGCTCTGTACATCCTCTGTGCTTATTCACAGCCTGAGGGAATGTGTCTTTCTATTTCCAAGGGTTTAAATGTTGTGATCACATTTAGGGAAACTCTCCTGGTTTTTTTTCAAACCCCTTTCCTCCATTCTCTAAGAAACACGTGACCTTCCCAGGCTCCCAATGTACAGTTCTCTTCCTACTGGGAAGGGCAACAAAACTCAAGAAAAACTAAAAACCCATAGAAAGTTCCTCACTGAAACTCATTGCACACCACACTCAGGCACTGTAAAACATGAACTTTTTACCTGAAATACTATTGTTAGCTTCAGTAAAGAACACAAAACCTTGATTGTTTCCCAAAAGTGCTTTCATGTGTTGCCTGAAATGTGTACATTGAACCTGACACTTCAGAGGAGGAAAAATATCCCATTTTGGGCACATGATCAGCTATACAGTGCTGAAAACATTAGGATATATTTCTTGTTACATTATTATTGATTATTACTCTGCAGTTCTCACTGGTAGTGCTGTATATCCCAATTTTAAACTAGATAGCTTTAAAGTATATGCTAATCACTGTTTAGAAAATTGAATTAATGACTGAAAATGTAAACTACTAGATGCCTGATAAAGTTTGACTCTGCTATGATTTTTTCCCTCTGAAATGTAAGCCTTTTCTTTTCCTACAGAAACATTTAGCGTTTTTAGCTCTTTGACTACTTGTGATCACATGATCTTCTGAATGCTCTCTTTTCTAAGCGCAAAATTGATTTTCTACATGTATACTACCATGAAGCCTGAGGTCCTACGCAGAGGGGTCTAAAACAGTGACTTCTGAGAAAATTAATGAGTTCGGTTTCTGTATCATAATAGCTTGGTAAGTTTTGGAAACATGATTAGTGGATGACAGACCCATGCATGATGAGGAAACTATTTTTCTGAATACTATAACTGCTTTACAGGATCACATATAAAATAATTAAAGAGCTCCAATAATTTTATTCAATGACATTTTTTCTTGAAAGATGGAAGTGTTTCCAGGACTACCTCTAAGCAATGATATTCTTGTTTAACTAAAGTATATCTTTGGCTTCTTCTATGAATTCTCCCCAAGCCACGAATTCATTGATTCTACTATTTTAAATATTATAGAATATGAATACAGTATTGCAGTTTCCTATTGGATTTTCAGTGCTAGACTCTGCTACAAATCTTTTTATTTTCTCCATCAAAAACATCATGACAATATACATCTGTCAAGAGCCTGCCAGTGGCCCCAAGCAGAGACTTTATTTCTTGCTTGTCCTGAGGAAACTACCAACCTCATTCCTATATCCATGGGAAAAACCCTGTGATATCCTTTTTTTATTGAATAGGAATACCTAGTGTTGAAGTCTATATAGATATATGTGCATACATATATATATATATTCATGTATGTGTCTATATATGGATATATTGCTCTTGCTGCTGGAGCGGTAGAAAAGTGAAATTGCATGTATTTCTGAGATATATATTGGAAAATGTCTTTGCATGAGCAACTGGGAAGAGCCAAAGACCTAGCAGAGATGAAGAAGAGCAGGAAAAAGAGTACTTGGCAAAAGTGAATGCAGTAGGCCTTTCCCCCAGAGTCCTGGCTGTCCTCAGTGGGACTGTGAGAGAGGAAGTACTGTGTTTAAGTGAGTGATTTGCAGGGCAAAACCAGTCTTCAGACATGCATGCAGCTGTAGAGCAGCCACTATCTGCTACCCAGTTTGTCCTTCCCATTCCAGGTGCTATACAGTATAAGTGGTGTATTTTGGTTTTTTTTTCCTTTGGATCTGAAGGAATCCCTATGGTCATGTCTCTGTAACCTTTAACTTGACCATGGCCACCAAATGAATATGTTCCACTGAAGGGAAGTCTGCAGCAGAAACCAATTGCCTGGACCTTTCTTCTGAGTTCTTACAAGAGCGAACTGCACTGTCTGTAAGCAAGACTGTAGGAGTTATAAATGAACTTTTGTTAAAGCAATTGCTTCAGTAGGTAATGAGCCTTTTCTGTAAAGATTGATTCATATTAGCTTGCATAAGAAAATTATCACATGGATAGCAAACCAATAGAAAGCAAAATGTGACGAAGTTGCTAATTCTGAACAGTTTCTAGTACTGAACAGTTTAATGTTTGTTTTTCACTTGCAGCTTCATTAACAGATCAGTAGAGAGGCCAAATAGAAACCCAATAAATGAATACATTAGAGAGAACTGTGTGAATGCTATTGAGGACAGAGACAGGAAAAAAACCCTGTAAACAACCAATGTTAAAAATTTTCCTTGAAATGCAATTGATTATCTGGCTACTTAAATTAACTGCTAAGATGAAGTTAGGAAGGGTTTTGCTTTTTATTATTGTTATGTATCAGACAAAGGAAAAGCTGTGGGGGAAAGCTCCTGGTTTGTTTTCCTCTGTACTGTGGGTGTGGTCTGTCGACTCCTAAGATATTTCTCTACCAAATTCACTGCTTTTGCAGAGGCTCTGAGCAGTACAAAACATTCTAGAAATTGTTCTTCATATTTACAACTGTTTTTAAGCTGTTAGAGGGCAATGGAGTTATTTTATGGCCTGAAGAGTAAAGGGAATGGGATGAAGGATCAAGGCTCTGTGGAGCTTTCTGAAGGAAACACCTCGAGCTACAAGGGCAGAATTCATTGTGCCTCGTGACCCTAACGAGTCTTGCATTCCCATTGCCAGCCAAGAGTTATCAGAGAGAAGGTCTATTTGCTGTGTATTAAAATGAAAGTGAGAGATTTTTACTGAAGGGATCCGTTCCAGCATTAATTTATCTAACAAATTGATTCTTTGTTTTGTCAAACCTTGGAGCATGTCACAATCTCCTGATGATCTAAGACATGAGTCTGAAAGTGAAATAATAGACTTTTGTTCTAACCTAGTCTTATGGAGAAGAGTACATAAGCAGCAGGCAGACATGATGTGTCATGCTGCAGATCTAAGAGAGATCAGAAAACCCCAGAACTTAAACCTGCCACATTTTACCTCTGATGTTGCAGGGCTGAGTGGGGGAGGAGGAGGCAAGGATTAAGCAGAAGAAGTATATGGGCAACCAGCCACTCACTGCCCAGCTCTCCTGTTGCCTCAAGAGCTGGAAGGGAGAAATTTTCACCTGAATCTGCCTTTTGTCCCAGACATATGGCACCAGGAAATCACTAACTTGAGAGAAGGTGCTCTCAGCTCCTACTTACATCGCTTACTTGGCCCAGAAGGCTGTTAAGAAAAGCACTCTCTGAGCTCTGCTGGATGGCATGGGACTCGGTAGAGACCTGCTCCTTACTTCTAACCATTTGTACAACCATAGTGACCTATTACCTCTGATTATCACATGCTTTTTGGTGTTTTAGTTTCTGAGAGTTTATCTAAGTAGCACCAGTAATCATTGGAATCAAAAATTCCGCTTAGGACAAACTTCAGGTAAATCAAATATGGTTGCAGTCTTTTAGACCTGAGTAAATATTACAAATCTTAAATAGAAAGAAAATTTTTCTTCCTTTTTTTTTCTGCTTTGATATTTCAATTTAAGGTAACCCACTCTAGATTATTTCTCCGTGTAGGTTGCACATATTACTACTTAATAATCTGATGCCTAGGCATTGGATGTTGGAACAAAATGACTAATTTTGCTGTGGTCCTGACTGTTACAAGGCCTATAATGGGCACAGCTTCAGCCCAATTTGTGCTGAGGTACTGAATTTAAGCACTTTACATCAGAATTTTATCTTTAAGTACACTTCAACATTATGCTCAAGGCTAACTTTCGTTCAGTATAGTCCATTATACATGCCTGTGTAAGGAGAAAAGCTTTGGGATCTTTTAAGATAAAATTTAAAATCCTAGAGGAATTAAAATTATAATAACCCCTCCATATTATATATGTGTTAGTATTTTGACATGGCTGATCTTGTAAAGAAACAATAGAAGGATTTGACAGAATATTTTCAAATTATTATTTCTGTGTACTGAAATAGGCTGTCTTTGCTAAAATGCAATGTTTTTTTAATATTCTTTTTTCCCCCAAGATAATAGTAAAAATCTACCTAGATTTTTCTCCCAGTAAAGTTTCCTAAAATTGACTCTTCCGTATTTTTCCCTCAGAAGTCCCAACAGGTATTTTAAAGCCTATGTGAAAGGTTAGATTATGACTCATAATGACTGATTGACAATTTTTAATTTTCAGATTCTAGCATGAATATACATCCTGTATGTGTATGAAGAAGGGAGCTATTAAGGGCAAATTAGGAGTTTCCTAAGTGAATTGGGCTTTACAGTAAATATGCCAATTCAGGTTATTGAAATTCATCAGCTTGGAACATTTGAAATTTCAATTGTAGTAAAAAATACTCAAAACAGATAGCAAGACACAACTACATGCAAATTACTATTCAATACTTCAAAGGCAGCAAGCTTTGAGGCACCATGCCAAAAGATCAAGGACAAGTGGGTTTTCTGAGTGTGAGCTATTGCACTGAAATTCATACTCTGATATAGAACACAGAACTGGTAAGATCATTAGTGGAATGAGCTTTAAATATTGCCAAATCAAACACTAGGTTGATAATGTAGAACAGTAGATTGGGGTTCCTCCCCTCTTTGAATTTAAAGCAAAAACAGAGGACAAATTAGCTTTATCAACAGTATAGTGTGATCTTTTTTTTCTAGACTTGCATGTTTTAACAGGAGATGAGTTTAGGTTAAACCTTCAGGCTGTAGATATTGCTGGAGGACATAAACTTTGGAAGTTGAATATGTATTCAATAATTTAACACCATTAAGATACAAATTGTAAAGTCTGTCAGCATTACTTGTAAAGAAAAAGCATTGACAGTAGACAGCTATCACAGAAACTTTTTAATTTTGTCCAATGTAATGGTATCTGACCTATCTTTAAATGTTCCTTTAGAGTTTTGGCTCAAAGTTTTGACGGCTTCTTGATGCCTGAGTTTTGTGACTTTTAAGAATGGAAACATAAGCAAGTGGTATCAAACCCATGACCCATGACCATGACTGTAGTCACATCTCCTTTTTACTCTGATGAAGCCAATTCAAGCTATTGTCCTGCATGCTTTCAGCTGGGAGAAAGTCAGTAAAGATGTCCCACCTAAACAGAGAAAACGTTGTGCACATTGTGTGCTTAGGCTGCATATTTTATCTGTGTTTGGACATAAAGACCTAGTTCTTTAAAGGTGTTTATGAAGCTCATTTCTGGACAGGTACCTAATTTCTCATGAAATTAAGCACTGGTGTTTAAGACTTTATGATGTTCATCATCTAAGTGCTAAAAAGTGCTGAACCAGTAGTGAAATAAAGCTCTGTCTTAACATTTTTATCCTCTATAACAGGTCTGAAACTTTTTAACTGCAGCCTTTCTGTTGCGGAGATCATTTTTGAGGTATGTTATAGAAGAACTTTAAAAACATGGTTCTTAGAGGGGTGGGTAGATACAAAAGTAATTTTTGACTGAAAAGGTCCTTGTCCCCTAGCTGATCATGCTGATAAGATTTTGTCCGTATTTCTTTATATTAACTTTTTTTTCGTGGCAACATCCTACGAGGGATCTCTCTTCCCAATGCAATTGGCAGCAAGTAGACCACTGTGAAAGGCAATACGTAGGATCACTGATTAAGACTGAAGTTTCTCACATCTGCTATATCCCTTCCTAGCTGAAAGGCTTTGACCAGAGTTTTGCATGCTCACAGATCAAGGGAACAGGTCTCAGAGCTGAGGCACCTCTGTTTAGTTGAATTTAAACTTGCATGTGGAGAATAAATGGGTAAATGAATGAACGTTTTTTATTGTCTCATTCACTTTCCAGTTATCTTCTTGCAGAGTTTAAGAGACTGGCAGAAGTATTCCTCTTCTCTGCCTTTTCAGAGGGTTTGTGTTTGCCAGAAAAAACAGAATTTGACATTTTACCAATGTAAGTGAGGGAGAAAATGGCAAAATTAAAACAAGACTAGGTTCACTCAAGGGCTACACTGATACTCCAGGGCAAAGAAAAGAGATATTCAACAGGAACTTGACGTATATAAAATAATAAGCCTGAGGTTCTTAACAAGGGCTTCTGGCACTTACAGAGTGTAAGTTGGGAAGATTAATAAATGTGATTATATTGAACCAGGTTTTGCTACAGGACACTGAAGTGTTCAGAAACTTCCCACTGTCCCCTTGTCCCCTCCAAACTTTAGTTGTAGGAACTAAAATAGCTGTATTGCTTCCTTAACTAGAATATGAATACCGTTAATAGGCCACTAATTAAGGCACTTTTAGGGAAGCCTAGGGAGACTGGATGTTTAGACCTCATGTTAGTCTGGAGAAAGTGATAAAATTTTTTGAGTGGTTTAGATCAATAAATCACATTTTTCTTGTGAAAAATGTTGTCTATAGAGACTTTTGCTCATAGTTCTGAGGAAGATCTGTTGTCATATCTCAAAAAGACATTTTTTCCTTGTTTCACTTGGTATTATTGTTCACAAAAGGAATAAAAATGGTATACCTACATATTATTGGCTGAAAGCTTAATTCAAAACACCTTCATGTAATATCTCTATTCCTTTTTTTCTCACTAATAAGGAACACGTAACAGAACAAATAAAGCAGTTCCTGTAGCATTACTGAGTACCTCTTGGGGGTACTAATAAATAAATGATGATCTGAAGAAGCAGAGGCGAAAGAAACATAATGTCTGCCTTTCAAACAGAGAGAGAAAGAAGACTTGAAAAATTAAGTCCAGCTGGCCTCATATCAATATTGAGAAAGATACTGAAACAATTTACTAAGCAGTCAATTTATAATTACTTAGGGATGATAAGAAAAAACCAATTAGGATTTATCAGGAAATAGAATGTCAAGCCATTCTAATTATTTTCTTTGACAAGGTAACTCTCCTTGTAAATAAAAGGATGGCGTAGATATGATATATATGTTAATCTTTCATTTTGACTTATACAGTTTTTTCACAAGTGAATTAAAGGAAAATTACCAAATGAAAGTAATACAAAGTGGCTGAAAGCCAGTGTTTGGAAACAGGTGTGAGTAGTTGCTATTAAAATGGGTAGTTGGTAAGTCCATTCTGGTCCATGTTTTGGATGAGTGTACAGACTGTCATTACAAAATCTTGAATATCCTGAGAATGACGGAGATTGTAGGCGCTTTCTAAGGCATAACTGATATTGAAAGTTATAATGAATTGGAAGAATTATCTGAAATGAGTTTCAATAAATATTAGTGTGAAGCACTGTTTCCAGGGAGGGATCACCACACAAAAACACAGAGTAAGGAGTCTCTGGCCAGACAGCAGATCCGCAGAGAAGGGACTGAGGGTGGTAATGGACTACAGACCAAGGGTGGCTCAAGAGGAAATGTCTTTTTTTGAACAGCAGCTTCATTCTGTGGTGAATTAAAAGAAATGCTGTGTGTCAGGCAGAGGTAGGAGTTCCATCCTACTTGGCACTTTGAGTTCTGCGCTAGGAACTCGACCCAGCTTTGGGCACCACTTTTGCAGAGTTGCAGACAAATTGGCGAGTGTCCAGAGGCGAGCAACAGGAATGATAAGCGGTTTAGAAAACATGACCTGTGAGGAAAGATTGAAGGAATTGGATTTGTTTAGTCTACAACAGAAGAGCCTGAGAGGGACATGATAACAGTCTTCAAGTATGTAGAAGGTTGTTGTAAAGTAGACAGTGATCAATTATACTCCAAGTCCACTGACAGAGCACAGAAAAAATGATTGCTTTAATTTGAAATGAAGAGGTTTTAGGGTAGATATTGGAAAAATCTCCCAAAAATAAAAATCCTTTTACCACACTGACAATAACTAAGTACTTGAACAAGGTACCTAGGAAGTTTCAAGAGTTTTTTAAGAATTCATGAATAAAATAAATAAGGGCCAGAGAAAATGCAGGTATTTTCAAAGCACAGGGATCATTAGGTAAAGTACTAGGGTTCCTTTTGTGTCCTGTATTCTCTGATTTCTACAAAATAATCTGCTCCACAAAAGAGTTACCTAAACTTCAGCAATGCAAGAACTAATGAGTTTCCTAATTTATGCTGGGGTAATTTACTCTATTTGCGTGTCTGAATTTGTCTTATTGTTTTGTTTCTGAAAAATGGGGGTACAGTGTTTCAAAAGAATTTCAAGTACTTAAAAAAACACAAGACACAAAAAAAGTGTGTGTAGTAGGCCATTGCTACCATTTTTTATCTGAAATTTTTGTAAAGCTACACAAATGAGGCATTTAAAGTTTTAAGTTTATCTCTTATAGCACAAAGGCCATCAGTGACCGAGTGGGTGTATTTATTTCCCAGACAGCATTAACTTATTTTTCTGTTTCTGATCTACTTGTAACTATGGCATTTTCCCTATACAACAGCAAATATGAAAACACTATTATCACCATCTGACCTTCCCAGCACCTTAGCAAGGAAGATATCAGTGAAGGTAAGGTAAACCTAGATTGTGTATTGCAGAGCCTGATAGGCAGACATTCCCTTCTGCTGAATCTGCTTTGAGAGTGCTAAGTTCCAGCAAAGAAAGAGCAGGACAGGTGAGAAAAGACAGCCTCTGAAACCACCAAAGGAAGATCTGACAGAGCCAAATGCCAAAAGCCTATGGCTGAGCTCCTGCCATGGATTCAGGCTGCATAAAAACAAGGTGTCTAATTCTCTTCTGTTGGTGGTTTTCTTCACCATCCAATGATCACAATAATTTGTGATTTAATTTCAACACAGGTTAGCTAAGGGAAAGGAGATACTTATTTGTTACAAATTAATACCTATAGATGGAACTCAAAGGGACCTCCTGGGTCACAGAACCCAGCCCCATTATTGCAAATTTTCAGTCCATATGTCCTAAAACTAACCATGAACAGCAGTAAGAAGCTCAGTCAAGTGCATGTCTAGCATTCCCCAGCTGGGACTGCAGGTCAAAAGCAGGGAAGGAAGTGATAGATGAATGTTTCTCATTTCCAGTTTGTTGCATTAAACTGATTAATCTATTGGAGGGAGGCAAGTTAAAGGGGTTAGGAAAGCGTTTCAATAAACAACAAATAAGAGGCATGAGAAGAAAAGTTTTGTGTATAGCTAAGAGTTGGCTGTCATCATTTGGTATCAATCCATTCATATTTTTATTTGCATGTATGTGCATGAAATTGCAGTTAAGACTGGGTAAAATTTTTGTTAAAAATTCTTTTCACATATGTTTGTATTAAATTTCCATCTGATCTGGATAGACTCCTCTATTATTTACCTTCTTTCACATTTTACCGACGTAAAATGTTGCATCCCCACTTCCTTTCCCTCTGAGGAATATGGAATCCCCAGGAAATATAACACCTATATAGCATATCACTGACAAAAAGGAGTCAGTAATCCAAAGAGGTTTCCAAGCCTGAACTAGTGCGAGACCTCCCCCCTTTCCATGCCCCCCTAAACTTCTACTTTTGCCTGTCTATGAGAAGTCAGCCATGACAAATGGTAAGCTAGAGTTACAATTCATCCAGAACATAGGAGCGCAAAAATAGTGCCTCCTCAATTCAGCCTTAAACTTTGCCTATTTTAACCTACAAGCTCCACAAAAGCTGTTATTTTACCCTGTTGTTCTTTTACCCAGTGTATTAGCAAGTATTGCAAAAATGCGAGACATGACATTGCTGGAGACTTGGCTTTTCAGTGATATGTAAATCATTGCACTTACCCACGATGATCCCTAAAGCATCCCTAAGATACTTCACTGGTGTATGTGTCCAGGTGGACTTTCAGCTCTCACCTTTCTGACCCTGCTTGAAACTCCTCACTGACTCACATATTTCAACTCCTTCCATTGTCTTTTCCTTGGTCACTGTCTTAGGGTCACCTTTCTCCGCATGTCTTTATCCATATTTTTCCTTTTTGACTTCCCTAGAGTGCAGTTCACTCCCAGTTTAGCTGGCTATTCCTTCCCTCCACATGGACTGCAAACTACTTCCTTTTGTAAAGACTCAGCACCACATCCCACAACAGCATCTGCTAGAACTCGTCAAATGACATAATAAAGGTATAGGCATCAGGGTTAATAATTTCATTTTCCTTTTACCTACTGTTTGACATCATGCCCTTCTCTCCAAGTAGTTGTGCCCAAAAGGTCTTTAAGTATCTTAGATATTGTAGGTGTAGACCTATAAATATGCAGATAAACATGTCATGTCCATGACTGTTCTCTCATCCCTGTCAAGCAGCATGTGATGCTGTGTGTGCTCTGAGCATATGGTTTCCCAGTAGATCCAAGGTACAACTATTACTTTCAGTGATTTTCTTCAGGTATGTTCAGTAAGGTGAGGGTGCTCTTTCTGCTGGTAAGAATCAAGGTTTCATAGGGTGAGAACTGTGGGGTTGTGTTGCATGCCTTGGTTCAAAGGTGTGGAGGGATCTTTGAAAGCACAAAGCCTGTGCAAGTGGCATCAGAGGACAGCACAGACCCTATCTGTTGTAGCATCATCCACATTACTTGCTGGGAAGTGCTCCTTACCACATGTGCTCTCCCAGCAGTCATGTCTGGGCATTATTACTGAAAAGTGGTAGTTGGCACAGGCAGTTCAGTGATCAAGTTCACTCCCTGGCCTTGATTTATTTAGTGATATAGTCTCTGTTTTGAACACGCTGTACAGACTATTATCTGTTTTATTTTTGTTCTTATGTACTAAGGCAATGTGTAACATATCAAACACTAACATTTTTTCAAGATATTTTCAACCACAAGATTTTTTTAATGACAATAATAGAAATAATTAAGAAATGAGTGCCAAAATGTAGCTCATGTTTTGCATGTTATAGCTACTCTCCAAATCAGACAAATGTCCTGTGTTAGGAAATAAGAAACAAAGGGTGGCAGAGTTCATGGACAGTAACTCTGGCTTTGAGCAGGAGACCTTTCTAGACATGTTTATTATCATTTTGTTCTGATCCAAATGCAGGTTTAGGAGCAAAATAAAAAGCTGTCTTGTTTAAAGGAAGATGTAACTCATTTTATGAACAAGAACCGCAAACAGCTGCTTCCATATGTTGCTAATATCAGGAAAAATTCTTTGTTAAATGGCATCTTTAAGATTAAACTCTGTGCTGAAAATAAACACAACAAAAGCGTGAGATGATTGAAGAGAACAGTGACCCACTCCAGGAGAAAATACACTTTGTTTCAGCTGGTGATGAATCTGCATGACCCAGACAGAGCGTTCCAGCATTGACTATCACTGTATTCTGCAGTATTTTGACATGTAATATAAATGCCTGTGATAAGGGATAAAAGGCACATTGGGCCATCTGTGCTAGTTTTAAACCTGTTTGTCCAACTTTGGGATGTTGTAACCTTTTTTTTATTTGCTAAATGTGAATTTTTAACATAGTTTGGACCTAATTCTGCTTTCTGTAGAATCTCTGCTAGAAAATGTTTCAAGTGCAGGGCTCTGTTAGCCAGATTGAAACATGGTTCACGAAGGTGTCATCATGCTCTCTTTGAAGTTGAAGGGAGAAGCATCTGCCGTGAATGAGAGCAGGATCATATCACCTAAGCAAATGGTTGATTAATCAGATAGTGCCAAGGAAGCTAAGTATGGTTTGAGACCTTCTTTAAAGGAGACAAAGTTCTGGCTTCAGTTTTAATGATGAAGTGTTTTCCTTCATAATGGCTAGCGTGTGAATCTCCTGCTGTCATTCTCATGCCCTCAGACTTACTCTTAGTCTTATGGATCTTTCGTCTCTAATAAATCCATAGAGAGCAGTGAGATTTGCAAGCCCAATTAGGGCTGTCTAGTTCTCACAGTCACTCCTGTAACCTCTGATCACCTGCTCCTTGCTATACTTTCATACTGTCATCTGTATGAGTACTTTTGCATTGCTTCAAAGGGTTTTGTAACACAGACTAAGGAACCATATCTATTTGGTATATATTTTGGTGCTATCACTTATTAATTGAAAAATAACTTTTATACACTCACTTCTACATGAGAAAATTTTGTTTCAAAACTGCTGCTTGAAAATTAATTGAAGAATGTGTAGAAGGCTAGTGTGGGGATGCTTGTACAGAAACATATTCATGCCAGTTAGACAAGCTTCATGATTTTTTTCCCCAGACCTTTTCAAAAGAGAATGAAATTTGTTTTTGCATTATTGGTTTGCAATATTTTCATGATATACAGAATGTTAGCTTTTTTTTTTTAAACTTTGGTAGGCATATATTTACTTTTTATTATGGATGGATGGAAAATCTTGAAAAGATGAGCCACCTGCTGACAGTGCAGAGAGCCTGAAATAGTAACCCTCAGGAGTCTGAGTTCCCATTTCAGCATCACACTGACTCTTACTGCAGCGCCCATCTCAGCACAACATGCTGAATGGTTTCTTCAGGTCCCTCCCAACCCTGCATTTCTATGGATTTGGGATTTCAGAAATGATTACAGTCCCAGTGTGTTGCTGGCTTATGGGAAACCCCCCTGGATGTGTTAAAGGCACCACTCTGCAGCCATTTAGCCTTCGCTACACTATTCAGTAGTTTTTAAGATGCTCACAGGCAATGTATTTATTGCTGCAGGTTATATTGTCTGCCTTCTCTGTTTTGCCAGGTTTTTGTTCTTAATCATGACAGTCTTGCTGTGTTTCATATCCATGCAGTCAGATGTGTGTCCTTTACAGTCCTCTGATCTGAACCGAGAACATACATTTCAGGCTTGTATGTATCCAGGCAAAGTGAGCAAAGGAGAACCCAAATGTTAGCAACTACTGCTTTCTGTGTCTCCTGTGGAAGATTTATCTGGATATACAGTTTTTATGCTGGTTTAAACAGGGAAGTGACATTTTAAAAAAATCCACTTTGGGGGATGTTATTGAAAGAACTTAAATGCATGTTATGATTAACTTGCCAAAGCTACTAGGAGTAAACACATCCTTAATGTAGACTAGGGCGTCTTCACATAAAACTCTTTCCCACATCCCACTCCCTCCCCTTCACCTCCCAAGTTTCATCCTAGCCTAAGGCAGTAAAATCCGTAGGGTGGGGGTTTCCTTAAGCACATTGTATATGAGAGTATGTGACTTATCATCTCTGTGCCTCATTTACAGTGAGACTTAGCAGCTGCTTCGCAACCATGTGATACATTGAGCTTTGTATAATAGTTCACTTGAAGGTCTTTGCACAGTTCAGGCATGTCAGCTGAGTACCTTCAAGCAGTGCAGGGACTTGTAATTAGAGTGGCCTGAGGCTGCTTGCCTTTCTGAAGGGCTTTGTCTTCCCCATGGATCCCAGTGGCATTCTGCATCCAGAGGCTCCCCGTCGGAGTGCTCCAGCCTGGGCTCAGCAGGCGGTAGGGGGGATCCGAGGTATGTCAGGAACTGAAAACAGGTATGAGAGCTCAAGCCTAGACAAAGGTCTTGTTAGTCATTTGAGCACAAAGCATGCAGCACCTTGCCTCTCTGCTGGATCCCGCAGCAGGTAAAGAAAGAACCGCCCTGTGCTTTACCTCAGAGGAGTTATGCCCCAGTCCCTTTCCAAAATAAACAATCCACTGTGTTTATCTGTAATGACTTTTGCCACTTTAAGCAAGCTGGCTGATGTAGACATTCTTGGGAGGATGTCAAAGGAAGAAAAGCACTGTTTTCTAAGCTGGCCTTTTAAATGACTGCATTGCTTCTGCAACGCTATGAAACCTTTCTATCCTGCCTGCAAGTCCCCATTCATTTTTCTCTGAACATTTTTGGAAGCACAGAATGAGCAATTTGGAAGGGATAGGCCTGAGCTTCCTATTTCTGCCACTTCATTTCTGTTATCCACTAAGACAGAGGAGGAGAAAAATAAAGGAAAAGAACAAAACTGATTTTTATGTGGAAGATGAACTTTTGGCCACTCCAAATTTGCAAAGGCATGTTAAATACCAGAGGATTTTAAACAGTAAATCAGTAAAGCATTGCTAAACCTGCTGCTCTAGGAAATGGAAAATATATTTTTACTTCATAAAAGGGTTACTTTTGAGGGTTGGGGTAGGAGGAAAATCTCCTCACAAGTATAAGCTGGCACACTCTTTTCATCTGTTACTCTCCTGCATTGGTTCTGTAGAAAGTATAAATCAATGTATAAGAAATGTCATGTCTGACTGAGTGTAAGAAAGCATGTTTACCTGCTCTTGTACCTCTGTCTCACGGCTCACTGAGCAAGAAATATGTCAAGTGTCCACACTCACTGCTACATGAGAAAATGCTTTTTTTTTTCCCCCCTGCAGATCTGTAGAGAATCACCATTAGTTTGGGCATAGCAGTTCTCCTTCCCTACCGCCTCCTGCACCCACTTCCTGCTGCACCTGGCGGCACCATTCCATCACCTTTGGAAGGGTAAAGCGTGATGCGTGCTCACCAAACTGACTGAGGTGGTACACAGGTGATCCCCTTTCTAAATAAATCTGAGCTGTCCCTTTTTATGAATGAAGAAATAGATTCCCTGTCAGGGCTGCTGGGAGGTACACATCTCTGCCTCCTTGGAAAAGCAGGGCTGAGAGTACCACATGCTCATACCCACACAGCATATAGCCCTTGTGGCTATATTTATCCCTCTAAAAACAAAAGATGGCCACGGATTGTCCCCTGGCCCCAAGCCCACCCAGGGTCAGCTGTCCTCAGGGCAGGAGGCTCTGATGAGCTATAGCTCTACTTGTAAATGAGATGGTTGGATTAAAAATAGGTGGATTGGCAGTACCACTGCGTTATGAAGGCTGGTCCTTGTCTCTGAGCTGTGCCCACCAGCACTGTCAGACAATTGCCAGACATGGTCCAGAGGTCATCATGGCCCTGAGACCATTCCCAGTAGGCCAGCTGGATGCAGCCCCCCTCTTCTAGTGGGATGGGGGTGCTCTTCCTTGCCAGTTGGCCTCAGAGCCAGAGGCCAGTCCCAGGCAAACTTAATTACCAGTATGAGTAGCTGGACTTTGCACCCCCGCAACTCAGAGAGAAGCCTTGGGTTTCCTCCGGGCCCTGGGGTATCTCTGTGACCCCAAGACATGATTACCATGTCACTCTTGGTTATTCAGTTCAAAGTATTGAAAATAGCTGAGGGCTATGTTGCAAGAAGTGTTTTTATAGCACAGATTGAATGTGCGTGCTGCATACACAGAAGTGTGCCAGGAGGGCACGGGAAGCACTTTGAAGAGCAGTGTCTTCTGGGATAGCAGAAGATGGAGAGAGACAAATGCTATGCCATCGTAACCACACTGCCATTTGGAAGTGGTCCCTGGGGAGAACAAACTCATTGCTCCCTCCAGCACATTCACCGCCATGTGCTCATGCCTTTGCTGCTCCAGTCTGTTGCTCTCATTGCTTTTTCCGACGTTGCTTCTGACACTGCTGCCCTGGCTCTGCCACCACCTCCAGTGAGCCAGGCAGCAGCAGGCACACAGACACACTCCAGACACACAGGGCTCCCTTCAGCTCTCCGTGTGGCTGTGCGAGCCCGGGCCATGGGCTGGGCTTGCTGGGCAATACAAACCTGACATCAGGTTTATGTTGCTGGCACTCCGAGTGACAGCTGGGTTTGCTTCCAGCCACAAGCTCCTTGCAGTTGTGGGTGAATTGCTTGCTAGAATAAAGCTGGATAATTTAGCACTGATTTTTGAGTGTCTAATACTGTGTTTTTGTCATGGCACTCTAAACAGACAAGAGAAATATTCAGCAAGCTTTCTTGGGCTTTTCTTCTGCTTCTAGAAAGAGCAGACTAGAAACAGCCCAAACCACTGGGACTGTTTATCTAGATCTCGGGTTTGGATACTGTAGGTCACTCATGCTAGTATTATTATTTATACCCTCCAAACTCCAAAAATACTCAGTAATGTTGAAGAGATTTTGGCCTGGTGGATCCCTTGTATACCCAAAAATAGGGAAGCCTGATGAAAAAATTTCCATGCCTGTCCTGGGTTTGTAACAAAAAGTTTTGACTTCAGGCCTTGGATTCTCTCTAGTATTTTGAAATCAGTATCTCCTTTTATTAACTTGAGGGTTCTGAAGCTTACCTAATTACCTATGACATAAGAATATTGTCACTTGGCCAATTTTCCTCTAAGAGATAATATTTCATGAAATTCTATGTATGCATTGCTGAATTGCTTCTCTTTTATAACTGGTTTTGGAAATAAGCATCGTATCAAACTCATCACAGAATTAAACTTGCAGATTCCCAGGCACGGGGCTTATCCAGCAAGCTTGCATCCAGCTCATTCTCTTTTAACACTGAACATGGCTGTGACTGTACTCTGACTGCTGTCAGTGACAAAATCCCATTGATTTAAAGGAAAGTAGGATGGGGCCCAAAATGCTAATTCTGTTGACTTTCTTGTTGGACTTCAGTTTAACCCTACAGCACTGAAGACTGTTTCATTTCCTATGGCTCAACTTTATCTGTTCATCTCAATACCCCAAGTTTACATGACTCCCTTTTTCATCCCATCAACAAAGAATTATGCTGAATTACGGCTTTGTTACTAAAGGGGAATTGTGTGTTTGAGGTATATTTTTCACAAGGCATTTTGGCCAAGTGGATGAGGTATTAATATGAGAAACTATAAACAAATCTTGGTTTTCTAAACTGTGGATAGAGTGATTGGCTTAATTTGTTTCTATACACTGCCATCTTGAAAACTAAACTGAAGCATCCAAATTAAACAGGAGATGTAAATATTAGCCAGATGTTCCCTGGTGTCAGAACTCTTTTTTTTCCCTTTTTTCTCTGTTAAATGGGTATGCTTTTTTACATCTAACATAATGACCTATGTTTTAGATTTTGGTCCTGGCCTAATGGCTTTTTATCATATGATTATGATATCATCTAATCATGTAAGCGTCATGAGATGCTGTTCAGCTTTGCTGAAGCACATGAGTGTCAAACTGCTTAGTTTAGGCTGAACCATTTGTCTGACTGTCTTAATATGGGGAGTGAATGTGCTGTTAATTTAGGAAATGCCAGCTGAGGCTGAGGGTTTAGCGAGCCAAGCAAAACAGAGCAGTGACCACAGATTGAAACATTACAGAGTTCCTTAATGGTTCTGTCAAAAAGAAATATAACCTTTTTTTCCCCCTACAGAAGTTGCAATAGTCTTCTGGTGCAAGTAGCAACCAGTAGGGTTTTAGCATTGATAAACACGGATGGAAAAGACAGGCACTTGACTTAGCTTTTGGTTAATGCTTTTTCCTGAAGACATTTGTTTGAGTTTGATGATAGTGAAGCTTTTGGTTCCATTCCTCACATTTAATGTTACTAGGCAAATGACTGCAGCCACCAGTAAATCAGGATTTAGCAGATACAAATGGAAGATTTTCAATATAATTAAAATTGTAACACTGACTTTATGAATTTAATTCAAATGAGGAAAGTAAAATGACAACCCTTTATTATTTTCTTTTGCCTTGATAGCCTTGTTCAGAAATATGGTCTTTTAAAATTTCCCTTAGTGTAGGTCTAGATTTGTGAGATACTGAGAAGCCTGAAGAGCCTTGAATCTTCTGCTAGGCACTGACGAACCTCCATGAACTTGGCCATAGAGCTCGAACAGTTCGGGGCTCTGCTGAGGGGGTTTGCTGCAACAATCCTTACTATAAGACCCCTTTGGTCCTGAGTGGCCTGTCTGCAAGGGCTCTTTTGCTTTAGTGCTGTTTTTTGTTTACTCATGTCTTTGAAACTTGCTGAGCTTGGCTGGGACAAGAAATTGTTTTGAGGTGTCTGCTTATCACCCCAAGGACTTTGTTGGGTGGAAGAGAGAAAGCTTAATAAATAAAAATACTATTATTATTCTGTATCTATCCAAAGCTTTGTTAGAGGAAAGAGGCTTGCCTGTGAACTCTCCTCTGCAGAAATTCTCATCACTTAGGCCATTTAAAAATAGACTGGACAAAGCACTAGGGAGCACGCTGCAGAGGGCAAGCCTGCACTGTCAGTGAGAGGAACTAGATGACTTTCCCATATCTGTGCTATTTTATTGTAGCGAGGTAATATGTTACCACTGTGTCCTCTAAGGCAACAGAAAGGAATAAAGTAATCTCAAATGCACATCTGCCCTGAGACTTCCACCACAATCAAACATCTGGAAATGACCAACTAAGAATATTGCTATTAGTGAATTGCAAGATATCCTTCACAGTAAGGAACACCAGTGTTTGAAAGCAAGGCTTTGAAGGTCCTTCCAGCTTATGGGAAAGCATTTTCCAAATCATCCTTGTGGAAATGATGTAAATCGTCTCTTTTCGCCTTCTCTGACAAAAGGTGTGAATTGCCTCCAGTGACATTGCCTCCATCCATCTTCCCCATATATGAAGTACACAGCTCTGTGAAACAAAGGAGGTGGATGCGACATCCACAGCCAGAAGGTTCCCATTACATTGCAGTATCAGGCTTTATTCTGGTTTATTCCTTTATTGCCTTGAGTATGTGAAAGAGTTTAGGGTGTATTTCTTGTGGAGGAAAGCATGTATCTGATGAAACAAGTGCACCAGAAGGAATGGATCAAAATCTAAAGAAGCCTTTAATTTCAGTTACTGAAGACACTTTATACTCTGTAAAGCATGTTTTATAGCACTTAAAATAAGCAGAGTGAGCCTTTAAAATCGTTGTGTTTGTTTGGCCTCATACATTAGGCAAAAGGTCATCAGTGGGTTTGAATTTTGAGAGGCCCCTTGTACAGCTGACTGAAAAGATGGGATTTCATACTGGTGAAGTAACCATTCAGAACAATCCCAGACATACAAACCACCACAGCTGAATTAGTGAGATGTGCAGGTGCGACAGATGAGTAACTTGTCATACTTCTCCCCCTGCGTCTCTCCTCTCAGCCTCTCTCTTTGTTTCATATCTAAAATGATGTTTTAAAAATCCCAGTGGATGAGCCCATCTCTTTATATGCCCAGCAAGATTTGTACTCTGTTATTGGGGACTATTAATTTATAGCTCCCTGTTGCTCTGTAGTCTTCATGAAAAGCACTACCACTCACTAGCAGACCAGAAATGTGTCCAATTCATATTTAATCTTTGTTTATGTTATCTACAGAATGTTTTCTGAGATAATTTGTTGCAACTTCCAGACCAGGAGTCCCCAACAACCCAAAATATAACCTCCAGTCAAACTGGTTTTGCCCTGGTCTTGTTAAAAAATGGTGAAGGAAATACTTATTTTCACCCTACATATGTTTGTTTTCCACTTAATATTTTACAATGTCTATGTAATATTATTATTTTCGTTAAATGTTTTATGTTTTTTTTGTAATTCAAAATGTAGTGACAGGACAAGGAGTAATGGGTTCAAAGTGAAGGAGGGGAAATTTTGCTTAGGCACATGGAAAAAATTCTTTACTGCGAGGGTGGGTAAGGCACTGGAACAGGTTGCCATGGGAATCTGTGGATGCCCCATCTCTGGCAGTGCTCAAGCCCAGGTTGGATGGGGCTTTGAGCGACCTGGTCTAGTGGGAGGTATCCCTGCCCCTGACAGGAAGATTGGAACTAGATGATCTTTAAGACCCCTTCCAACCCAATCCCCTCTATGGTTCTATGATTCCATAAAATTACTTCAAGAATCTCCTTGTGATTAAAGTGTGGTGAGACTGTCCCTTTAACTGCCAGTCAATTCCACCATTATTTCTGCAATATTAATTTTTAAATTGATAGCACTTCTATTATCCCAGGTTTACAATCACAGCAGCTCTATTATCAGTGTTTCACTTAAGTATTATTAATCGAGAAATGTGGCTATCACCAAATCCCTGTGATAAATGAAACTCTGCTTCAGTATCACTTGTTTCACATTGACGCATTTACAAGTCAAAGATAAAACACTGAGTAGAAAAAAAACCAATGAAACCAACCAACCCCCGCGCCCCCCAATTACAAAACTATCCTGAAAAGCCAAACCCAAATACACGAGGATTGAAGGTCCTGCAAGAAAAATTGTATAAATATGAGACAGACCTAACACTGACCTTCATTGCAATGACATAACACTTGTGCCTATCACCTTGGGTGATTTCACAACTGCCCAGGGTGGAAGATGTAAAACAGTCTCCCTCACATATCTCCCCAGAGTGCACTGAAGTTGAAGTAATGTCTCGACTGTTTTCTGAACCTACCCAAGATAGGAGTTGAAATCCATTCAGGTCCAAAAGGCTGTAATCACTTCAGTCAAGGTTTTTGTGTTCCCCTGGCAGCACCTTTCCCATGGTCTCAGAAAAGTTCTGGGGATGAATGCTGCAAAGGAGCCAAAGGCCATGGGGAGGACTGTAAGCTCTTAACTTACCTACATCTCCTAGGTTCAACATGCTGGACAAATGGTGTGAATTATCTACAGGCTGTATTCTGGCTGTAATCTGCTTTGCTACCCTGTGCTGCAGCCAGGGCTTGGAGACTGGATTTCAGAGGTTTCTAAGTATTTTGGGGGCAAAATCCTGGAATGACCTTTCAACAGGTAGTGAACAGAAAAGACTACAACATGCTGAAAGAAGAGTTTCTCATGTTTAGAGAAAAGACAATTCAGGATTTAAAAGTGAAAGTTTGTGAGTGGTGATTTACTGGTATTCCCAAGGGGATGTGTGATTTCTGTTTGTTGATCATTTGTTTTATACTGTATTTATACTGGCCAGGAAGGAATTCCCATTTCCTTTTCTCCCTTGATGTATATCTTGGCCTCTACATTGTTTATTTATTTGCATTCTTTTGAAGCATTTAGTCACTGGCCATGGCTAGAGACAGGTGAATGGATGCACTAATAGCAGATTCCAGGTGCTTGCATGGCTTATGATCCTCACACAGCATCAAACCTACATGCCATTTTGGCATCAAAATCCCTTGCCTTCTTTCCCGAGGTTGTACTGGCAGGGAATTTTCAGTGTTTATACTTTGCTTTCCTCTGCAGTGGATTTAACCCCAGAAATCAGCTGTTGTGACAAAGACTATGGATGATGGCAATGCCTTTAGCTGACCTCTTCATTTTCTTGTCACATTAATCATCATGACCCTTAATCTTTTTGTGTTGATCCTAAGTTTGCTATAGAGTTATAAGAACTATTCAGAGTGGATCAAAATATTGAAAGGCCTTTTGTTTGCCTGCAGTTTCTGAAACCACACTATGTTTTAACTCAACAAAATCTATACAAGAAATCCTTATCACTTGGCAACATAACTCCTAGAATCTGCATCACAGTATCCTCAGTATGAACCTGTTCTATTTTTACTGAAGGACATTTAACTGTGTTTGAAAAAAAATTTCTCTGAGAATCTGGACCAGTCAAATAAGGCAGAATTAATGTATTTGTTATTACTACTGCTTTGGCTTTCTTACAAAAATATAACAAACACCACTGACCTTAATAAAGACAACAGGAGTTCAGCATGAGATACAGAAAATGATGAAAACCAGAAAATGTTTTGTTACATTTTGCAAGGTAAGAGGTCATTAGAATCTTGTCCCTGCTGTATGACATTGACTGTGGGCTCCTAATATCCTCTACCTGGAACTGCAACAAACTCTGCTCATCTTTGTGACTGGAGGCTGCATATTCCTCTTTAGAAACTGTGGGTGAAGTACAAATATGTAATTGTCTCGCAGAAGGGGATGCACAGGCTCAGAAAATTTACATTTACATTTGCCAAATTCACAAAGACTCCTGTAGCAAGGCCACAAAAAGATTCTCAGAGCTTCCAGATGCCATTTGACTACTACAGACACAAAGCTACACTTCCTATGACTTAAGCCAGTAATTGCACCAAGGATATGTTTATCAGCGAGAGTTGGTAAAGGTTTTTGTGAGTTTATGTCTCTGTAGCTACTAATTAACATTCAGAGAATTACTATGATAAGTTGCCATTAGGATTTTACCAAAAAACACAACAAAGACTTTAAAAAGCATGTACAAATAGGCACACCTATGTACACTACAGTAAAAATTTCATATTGCAAGACAGAAGTGGGCAGTTTTAATTTATGATAACTGAAGGAATTTGTGGTTATTACTGACAGGATTTCCTTCTTTCATAAGATCACAGTAATATAAATAGAGGTGACATATTGCTTCGCTGAGAACTATAAAGTGCAGATCTGTCTTATGCAGTGGTTTGCAGCAGTTGTTTGCAGATGGAAAAATGCAGGAGTAAGGTGAGGAGCTGCAGACAAATCTTAATGTCTGCACAAGGTTCCAGGCCTAAAGGTTTCGGAAGTCTATTTTTAAACTTAGTTTCTTTTAAAAACCAAGACTTGCGACTAATGCTTGTCATTAGGGTATAAGGATCTATCTTCTTGCCAGAGTATTTGGGGATTATGTTTCACTGAGAAGCAGATCTATCCACCAGAGATTGTTCTTCATGTTTATATGTGTTTTCTCTCTTTCCTAGTAAAGCCTACAGCCTTCCATAGATCCTAAGGCATTACAACCAACTGTTCAAATGTCTTCTCTTCCAGATTTCAACGTACCTGTCTCTACCCAAGCTGACTGTTTCTGGCAGCCTGCTCAGGGAGCTTGGAGTTTCAGGAGCCAGTGTCCTTCTGCTGCTGCTGCTCAATCAGCTCCTTGCTGGGCAGCTTGCTTAAGTCTGCCCAGATGGTCTGGGTATCAGCAAAACTCATTGAGAGACTGAGCTAGTACAACCAGCTTCAAGGGAAAACTACAGGAAAAAAAAAGAAAAATGCCCCTTGTTCAAGGATACTAAGCTAGATACCATTCCACAAACAATACTACCACCAAAGATCTCTGAGCAAAGGAAATGAATTTTCACTGCCCTGGTTTCATGATCAGCTTCCAATTTCACCTACTTCTGGATAGGGAGCAGGTATTAGTCCATTAGTATTCAGAATGTTTGTATATGCAATTGTATGCTATGCAATCAGAAGGTTGTGTGGCTTCTGGGACAGGTGATAGCCCTCAACCCTCTGGAGTAGAGAGCCAAACAGCTCTGGGAATGACGAAAGACTTGTGTGCATAGCGTATGATCTACATATCATGTGTGTGAGATGGCAAATGCATGATCTGCCTACTGGCTATGAAAATACTTGGAAGATTTTTCACATATGGGGGCTTAAGCTTATGATTGCACCATAACATTATAAGTTACACATGTCTGGGCAATTTTGATTGTGATACTCAGGTGCATATTAGCCCTGAGGTCACAAATCCTTTCCATGAGGTGATGTATTCCTCCAGTCCCAAAGAGCTCTCCACTGTGAATCAAATACTCACAATGATGAAGGCTATTTTTCCATGGGTTTATTTATAGAAAGAAATTCTTGTATCACGTTTTATCTATTTGTTATGCAGTCTGACTGAGAATGACGCTCCGTGTATAAGACAAGTAGATCCACCAGTCAATGCTTGTCATTCCCTTACAGCAGAGATATAGAGAAGTGTGCTTTATAACTGTGACTATAAACCGCTTGAAAGTAGGATTTGAAACAGGCAGGAGAAGTAATGTAACAGAATATCAATGAGAGAAGCAGACTGGTGAAAAGCACAACTGATCTTGGCAGTTTTAGGGTCCCAAATGCAAGTTTCTCTGGTTTTATTCTCTCCCTTGTTTGACGTACAAAGGTTTGCAGCAGTAAAAGGGGAGCTAGGGAGAAAGAACTGTATGTAGATAAGGAGAAGTCTTGTATATGACAGAAACATTGCAGGCTTGATCTACCCCTTATCTGCTGGGAAATAAAATGAACAGGAGGATGCATGCTAAATTTGAAACAGGGGTCAGACTCCTTCCAATTTACAAGAACTGTTCCAGATTAAATGGTCTGTTCAGACTTGGAGATTACTTTGGAAAGAAAGAACTAGATAAGCACAATTGCTGTTTTTTTAAATACTTGCACTGCATTGGTTTTAACACAGAAAAATAACAGAAACTGTAAAATATCCCTCAAAATACCTTAACAAGCTAAGTGAAATGGATTTAGCAGTGATATAAAGTGATCACAAAGAGCAACTAAAAAAACTGCAGGGAAGAGAAAGTATTAGTTTTCCTTGGTTTTTCAAGGCCTTGTTTTAACAATGTGCCTAATAGTCTGCCTTTAAGCAGACTGCATTTAAGTCTACATTTAAGCACATCATTTAAGTGACTTGGGTCTAAATGAAAGAGCTGGCACCAAACAACAAACTGTGTTTTCAGAAATACATCAACAGTGGTTTAAGATGGTTATTGTTAGTCACGGCAGGGTAGCTCACTGTACTTCTCAGTCTCCTCAGTTTATTCTGTATCATGATTTGATTCTGCGAAAGTCATTGGGCTCCTCTACCTTCTTGCCTAAAGAAGCAGTTCACATTTATCTCCATGCTTCAAGTTTTGCTCTTGTTCAATGGAAGGCTGAAAACTCAAAACAACTGCAATTTCACACAGTGTTAGTATGAAACTTTATGGGACTGGGACTAAATCTGCACTTCTGCAGTCAATTGTGGCCACATTAGGGCCATTATCAGCTCAGGCAGTTACCGAAAACAGTAAAATAAAGTTTCACACTACTTGTCCTGCTGATGCATTTACCAGGCCATATTATCTCCTCTGCATGAATCCAGATATTGGGATGCTGTTACACGGCCATAAAAAAGGAAAATCAAGAGAACAAGAACTACCTCCTTCCCCTCCTTCCCCTCTATCCCCTCCTCCCCCTAGCTCTTCCCATCTGATCTTTAGTGAGCTTCTTTTAGACAGGGGTGTAAAACCAAATTTAGTTCTCGGTTACGCTGGTGTGTATCTGATTAAACCCACTGCCATCATGAGAGATATTCTAGTTTTACACTGTTATAGGAGATAGTAAGTTTTGGCAACAACCTCTATGTAACACAGTGTAAACAGCTTGCTCTCATGCAAACACATTACCAAATTGTGTATAGAGTAAGAGAATCCCTGCTTTTAAGCTGTCGTTCTCAGGAAGAGGAATTAAGTCATTCAGCTTGGATATGTGTAATCCTCTTGAATTCTTCAAATTTACAACTTTCTATTGCTGTGTAAACTTGACTTTCCTTGTAGAGATGCTGTTCTCTAATAGTTTGCTTCTTGAGGATATAATTTTAAAAGATCATACTGTATCTAGTCATATCCTCACCATCTGATGCAATTTAAGGGAAAAAAAGAGACCATTAAATATAGTTAACACAGCTTGGCTCTGTCTTCTTGTTACTCCCCTACAGGCAATGGAAAAGGAGCCCAGAAAACAATTTGTTTATTATAAGCAGGTCAGTCCTCGGGGGGATTCATGGAATCACGCAGTGGGAGAGGACAATCATGGCACTGAAATGGCGGGTAATTTTATTTGTTCCACTTGATGGTCACAGTGGCATCATGCTGGCCAATTACTCTTGAGTCAGCAGGTTTCAGAGGTTAAGACCCCCTTGTGGGTTGCAGCACTGCAGGCAAAGTATTCAGGCCAGATTGAAACCGTTTCAACAGCAGAGACGCCAGCCGCCTTCTCCCTTGGAGTTCTCCTTTTTCAACTGTGTACGAGACATACATGTGATAAAATAGGCATGTCTCTAGCATCGAGACAGCTTAATTATTGAGAGTGGAAAAAATGCCAGCTTCAGATAAAGAAAGGAAGAAAATCAGCCAGAGAGACAGGCTATGCCGAGGAGGCATGAAGCGAACAAATATTGCAAACTTCGACAGCAGGTTCCAAAGGAAAGATCATGTCTGGGAATAATCCTCATGCCAATAGTCTACTAGTGTTTCAAGGCTGCTGAACCTTTAACAATTTCATCATATTTTTCTCCAGTGGAAATGTTTCAAGCTACTTCTTCAGTGATCTGTAGTTCTAAGGGGAAAAACAGCAGCAAAGCATTTGCTTTACCAGTAGAACCTGCCACAAGTGATTGGGCAGAGGCGGATATGAAAACCAAGCGAGCAGAAATAATGTGTGAGAGGGAATTGGACAGGAGAGTTGTCCAGAACAGGCTGAAATTGTTCCATTAGGCTTAAATGAAATTCATTAAGTGACTCACATTACATTTGGATTGGGGTATGGGAAGCAAGGAAAGTGGCATTTTATCCTCCTAATGATAATACTACTGTTATGATCTCAGAAACAAGGGAGGCTTCTCAGGCTTAAGCTCTGTTGTGTATGTGACATTTCAGGCTTAAAACATCTCAAGTGTATATTTCCTGTCAGAAATATTATGCTGTGAGAGCTATTCAGTTTCTGAAGGATTTGCTGGAGAGTTAAGATCCATGCTTTAATGTTTTTTCGGCTAACATCATGCCAGTTTGCAGTTTCTGGAAAACATCTCAAGAATCTCAGAATCAAGATATAGATATATCATTATGATTAATAGTGGTGCTAATTTATCCAGAGCCTGCTCTTGAGAGACTGAAATGATCAGTGGCACTCTGATGTCTTTCTCTGCAGAACTGGATCAACGATGTCTTAAGCTTAATGTAAATGTCAGGCAATTTGAATTTGCAGATGACATTGGGATGAAGTGGAATGAAACAAAATGTATATAATCAGGGATGGTTTTTCTAAGAATAATTTTATTATTAGGAGTAATTTTTTCCTTCTTCAGCAATAGGAGGTTACAAGAAACCCTGCAAATAACTTTTTTAGATCAAAATGCATTTTGATGTGTAAAATACTGGTGCATTGATTTTTTTTGGAAGTGATAGGAGGAATCCAAGGCAGGAAGTTTTTCTAATCCTCTTTATTCCTCTAGCACCACTTTATATGACAGAAACACTGGAAAAGTCTCGCAATGGAAAGTCCTTACATTATGGCTGTAGAAAGCCACGTGTCTGGGCATCAAAAGTGAAGCAAAGCCCAACTCAAACCCTTGTAAATCAGGTACATTTTACACTGCAGTGATTTGAACAGTGACAGAAAGTTAAACACATACTTACTTTAAGCTGCTTTGCTAAGCCCTGGTCACTGAGTGTGCAGTCATTGTTACAGATATCTACTGAAGAAAGGACACCTGAGACTTCATTGAAAATATTTAAAAATAACTTTTTAATTAATGATCTTTTAAAGAGTCTGGGAAAATTTTTATTTGAATGTTCAGAATATGAAATAGAGCCCAGGAGAAAGATGAGAACCAGGCTTTTCCAGTTGGGTTTAACTGCTTGAACTGCACATTCATTCCGCCTGCCCAAACAGTTGGCAATTAACTCCGGCATGGCACAGAGGCAATGAATCTGTACAGTTGAGAGGTAACCTTACTCTGAGTTGCATCTAAAACACTGCTTCATCTTCCAGATTTTGCTTCTGCCTATTTGACAACCTTGGATTCCATGCCAGGGAAGATGTTAGACAAAGAACAATTTGGGCTGAAGAAAGAGCTCTGGGAGGAGGGAAACTGTGGGGACATATATAGTTTCTCTTTCCACTGCAATTACTAAAATATCAAATAGGGATATATGCTTTTCATTGTTCACACTAGTGGAACAAGTGATATTGCTAAGAATGGTGTAATTTCTTTGGTTTAATTGAATACACTGTTTCATTAAATATGTATGGTTAAAATCGCATGTTTTAGAGATGATTGTCAGTGATGGTATAGAGCTGCTTGTGCTTTGGATGCTCTGTAAAAAATAAGGTATAATTAATTATAGATACTCAAGTTCATTTTGATGGCCAATAATTTCCACTTTGGTTGAGGAAACTCTCTTTATGAGACAAAAGACCTGAAGGAAAAAATAATACAGCAGCAATAAATGCAGCAAATTTGTAAATCAATAAAAGAAAGAACTGGGATGTCTTCCTGCTCTACTGAAACAGGCTTAAATAGATTGTGAAGAAAAGACAAATGGTGAATTTGCCTAATTTACCCAAATCAGGATGAGAAATTTCATTCATCTCTTTTAGAACATTTTACCATAAATAAATAATAATCATAAATAAATAAGACATGGGAATGTATTTTTAATGATAGGAACCTGTATTTCAACATCCAACTTGCTAGCTATTCCCAATGCTTATTTAGTAATTTGACCTAATATTATGATTTTTCTGGGACCTGGAGGATGGGACAATAAGAAACGTGTCAATGATCTATAGAAAAAAAAATGCAATTGTTTGTGGGATTTCCAATCTTCTCATGAAAGATTCTGCAGGATTTTATCGGTTGCTTAACCAAAATAAAATAACACCTGTTGTAATTAAATACCCCAAAACATTTCAGGGAACCATGACATAAATGTCTGTACAAAAGTCTTTTTTTTTTTTTTTTTAAGGATATACTGTACAAATTATTAGGGTAAAATCTGTCACGCAGAAAAGATATTTCAGCCCTTAGGTGTACTCATGAATATGCAGAAACAACCTCAGATGTGGAGAGTCTCAGCAATTTGTTGTAAACATGTGTCCTTGTGTATGGATTTTCGTGTATGTACAGGTATAGATTGATAAAGATCCACTGAACTAAATGCTTCAGGGGAAAACAATTCAGGACTTCAATAAATTTCACTTGGAAGACTTATTTCTGAGACTTCTTGAAGGCAGGTTGATAACACATAGAATTAGCCCATCTCGTACACATCTCAGACAAATCTGCACCTTAGACCCCTCAGAAAATGTCACTTATTAGGGAATTCACTGCTATAACAATAAAAAGAAAAAGAAATCTTGCCTTGCAAATGAAAACCTCTGTGAATAGCTGGCAAAGGAGAAAATACATGATTAGTCATTGCTGAAATGCCTCTTCATGTGAGGGGAAAGCACATGATTTCACATCCCAGTCACACTGCTGCCACACACATCCATCAATTCTGTTGTACCTCAACAGAGTGAAAACAAGGCTAGAACTTAAAAGGGTTCAGTAACTTGAATTAAGACCATAACTGAATTCGAAGTTTCATGGCTAGAACAATAAATACATTTCATCAATCTGATCCAAAATAATTTAATTTTTCTCTAGGGTGTTTTGTTCACATGAAAGTATAATATCAAGCACCTCCCCCCCCCCCCCCCCACCTCCTTTACTTTCTTTTCAATTTTTTATTTTTTTAACCATAGACCTGAAGAATTCTTGGGGTTGGAAGGCATGTCTGGAGACTGTCTCATTGAAGCCCCATGCTCAAGCATGGCCTGCTAGAGTAGGTTTCTTGGGACTGTATCCGGTCAGGTTTTGAGTGTCTCCAAGGATGGAGAAGCCACAGCCTCTCTGAGTAACGTGTTCCAGTGCCAGTGCTGCATTTAAATGATACCTTTCCAGCTGCCTGCAATAAAAGGTAAAGACATATAAGACAAGATTCACAGGTATTTAGAAAGAAGTTATCCTCTTGCACCTATTCATGCCCTGCTGTGAGCATTTGTGTCTGGTTAGTCCTGGGAACTTCCTGGATTAGACATCACCCATCTGGTAGAATTTGATTCACTCTTCCCCCTCCAAGCAGTTCAACCACCAGTCTGCAAGGTATCCATATGAAAAAAGGAAAAAGAGGAGGATGGACGATGGCTCACACACATCAGTCCAGTCACAGTCTGGGGAGATAGATTAAAACCTGTATTATGCCTGATAGGAGGGTTTAAAGTTGATTTAGAGCATGACCTGCTTGATGGCACCTTCCAAATTTGCTACTCAAGTCAGAATGCACAAGCTTAGATTTTAGCTAGGCCAGCATTTAAGTGTGGTTTTCTTCCTGGAAGCTTCTGAAAACCTGTCCCTTTTAAAAATAGCAGTAGAGAGGTGGAAAGCTTTTGCTGTGGAGCCTCTGGCTGCAATTCTCTTGAGGTCTGCTGTGCTGTGAGTTTTCCACATAAAATTTGCAGAGTGACAGCTACCTGTGGAATGGAGCAGTTTGGAGAACAAGCCACAGGGACAGACACAGATCTCCTACTGCCCTTTCTCTGAAACACATGCTACCTGTTGCAAACCACACCATTTTCCACACTGCCTTTGGAAAATGCTTTCTTGACAGAAACATTTTTGACTCTGGGCCTCTAGAAAGTAGATATAATATTAAGAAAATCTGGGAGTCTCCAACAAGGTTCTGGTGCAAACTCACACATTACAGTGTTTGGTTGTCCCCTACCACAGAGTAGGAGACCTACTGGACCATGTCTATATGCCCAAGATTTCCTCTGTAGGAAAGTGAGGTTGGGTCACTGATGTTTTGCCCTGACATACAGTGCAAATGTGATCAGATGTGCACCTAGAGACCAGGACTGTGGGGCACACAGGGAAATGTACCCACCCTATTTTGTGGATAGAGCCATGAGAAACAGCTTTCCTGTTAGCCATTACCCCCTGACCTTTCCAGCATTTGTCTGGCATGTTCTGCAGGCACCACTTAGTGGGGAGCCAGAAAAGAGAAGACTGTGTCTATTCACTGGAACCTGGTGCTTTGAAAACTCCAGCATAAAATTAGCTCTGCACTTGGCAGCTGAACACTGATTGTGTGCTGTACGGTGTGAAAGGTTATAATTCACAGCTCCTGGGCTGAGGTGTGGATGAAGGAAGATGGGATTTGTGCTGATTATCCTTTGTATGTGTAGGAGGAGTCTTATCTCCCATACTTATCTCTCTTAAAAGGTGGACTTCTCTGCTGAGCTGTATGGCTCATATTCCATTTTATCACAGCATCTATGTAGAAAGTAGGATGGCTGTATTGATCTTGGTTTTCCAGAAGCTTTCAGAGTGTTTAGAAAATGTAAAATTTTGGAGTTTCATGTGACTTCTTGCCTCAGTGCAGATCAAGTGTTTGTATTTATGAAATAGGTCTGATGTGATGTTGTGAGTGCTCTGCACAGCTGTATTGCTCACACCTGGAAAGATCAGTGTTTCCTGAAGGCATCAGATTTCCTGAGCACACATGATATATTAAGGTGCACAAGAAGATACCTGGCTCTTTATTTTGCTCTGCTGAGCCTTGCTGAACATATAGGACCAACCCCAAACCTCAGCTGTATTCCAACTTAATTCCTGCTAGAGAAAAATGGTAATGCAGGTGCATGGTAAACCTACACAGGGACATTTTACTCAAGTGCTGCCATTAAAGACTCAGGGAAAAGAACACAAACTGTCTGTATTTCAGAAGCATAAGGAAGATTTCTTGACTAATATGAGAACTATGTGCCAGCATATTGGCTTTGGAAACCAGTCCACAGACTGGTTCCTTGAGCCATGAATTTTATGTAGCTCAAAAGCAGAAACTGAATGGAAAGGGAAGGTGGAAACAGCAGTATATTTTTTTTTAGTGTTGAGAATCTCAGAAACCTTCCAAGGAGATGCTACTCTCAGTGAAACTCTTCTGTTTTTACAAATGTAATCTAGTAGGCTGTTGCCTGCAACACCAAAATAAAAGGTAACATTAAATGAAGTGCTTCATCACAGTGCCCTCCGATGCTTTCCTTCAATGCTTTGGTCAGCCAGAGAACTGGTTCCTCTGATAATATTTGTCATCTATTTGAGGACTGTCCCCACTGAAGCCTTTTTGAATGAAGCAGAGCCAATATCTCTCTTTGAGAATTGTCTGCCATTATGATCTTTTCATCTGCTTGAAGGTGACTAAAAGTCTATTGCTTACACTTGATTGCTGTCAAAACTCTGTTTTCTCTGGGTAACTATAGCAACAAGAGACTCTTTATAGGTTTTTTTTTAATGAAAGCTAACATTTTGGGATAGAGAGAATGAGAATGGGCCACATATTCCACATATTAATAGTACTTCTCAAAAAAAAAAAGTGTCCTTTACAGTGTCACTTTAATTCTATCTCTGATTACATGCAAAAATATTTCCATGTATATATCTGCATATGTGTACTCACATTTGTGTGTACGCATACACATATATGTTTAAAAGGCCTTGTTCAAATTTAAAAAAAATGGGAACTGTAGCATAGCTGGAACAGATTAAAACAGACGAGTTTCAGTGGACCAGAAAACATACTGCACTGATAAGGATTTTTTGTTTTTAATTCAATCCTACCATAAAGTAATTTATTACCCATTGCTTGTTTTTCTAGAAAGGCCAGTGCAGCACCATTTGCTGTCTGATTGACAATGCAACTCTCATTTTACAACTTGTAATTTAAAACAGGAAGGCTGCCATTCACATCAATTAAGAAGTCTACATTTTATATCACCTTGAAAGGTTCATCTTTGGCATAAGTTAATGGGAGGTACAAATAGCTAAACCCAAAATGCAGCATAGTCTGTGCATATGTAGTCACATGCAAAATTTAAATCAGATGGAGTAATTAAAGAAATACATTTCACTTCAACTCTACATTTCCACCAAATTCTTAGTTTGCCCTTCAAAGAGCAGCAGAAATGGTCATTTTACATTCCTCATCAACAGCAACTGCAACAGTTCAGACTCTGCAAGCCTGGCTTGTCAACTGATCACATCGAAATCTGCAGCTAATCAGGACTAGTCCAACCAGGAAAGGTCACAGCAACCCTGCTGAACTATTACTGAAGTGTTACAAGACATGGACATTATTCATCCTCACTAAAACCAGGCAAGGAATAAATAAAATGAAAGCAAAAGGATTAACTCTAAGATATTTGCAGTAGTATCACCGTGAGAAGGACTGTTTCCAGCTCTTCTTCTACCACTAAATGAATGTTTTCCAGCCCTAACTCCCATCACAATCCACCTCAAAATCCTGTTATTTAAACATTAGTGTCTGGGCTATACTTTAGGCCAAATCCTGTGAGCAAGGTGTGCAGGCAGTACTATCCTCAGACTGAGATCAGGTCTGTGTCAGGAACTTTTTCCAAGACTATAGCACTGATGTTTTTGTGCTTCTCTCTGTCTCTCTTTCTCTTTTTTTTTCTTTTTTCCTCCAACACTTCTGTACAGACAAAACCTAAATTCCAGTGGTGTGATATTGGCTTGCAAGTTGCTCTTGTGCTTGGGCAACCAGGAGGTGCTGGCAAAGGGCATTTTGTCATTGTGAATTCTGTCTGTCCTGGTGCTGGTAGAGTTTACTGCACAGTTACATCAGCAAAGTCTCGTGGAGGGAAGGATCATTTTTGGATACTTCATTTTGGATGCTGAAATACTGGCTTGCTTTCTTCCCAGCTGCACCCGATCAGAACATGATGGCTCCTGGCAATGTTAAACACTGCTACCAGAGCTTTAAAGAGCATGAGAATAAGGCTAAAGGACAAGTCATTCACAAGGGTGGCTCTGGTTCAAGGGAGGAGGGAGTCCTGCTCCTGGAGAGTTTGACTTGGTCTTAACCTGTCAGTGAAGGAGCAATACAAATGCATGGATGACTCTACACGGCAAGCCTTCAAAATATGACTTCCTCCTTTCAAAATGAGGGACTGCATGGATACTGAACTATAGTGTTCATCTGTATAGGAAATACATGCTGCAGTTTTAGTTATGGGCCCCTAAAAAAAAGTACTATTCCAGATTCTAAGGCAAAAACTCAGACAAAAACTCTCTTTATGTTTAGGAACGAAGTAATGTGAGTAAGAGAAGATTATCTGGACTAGAAGTCCTAAAAGCTGTTTCCTGTTTAAAGTGGGGGACCAAAATCACACGTGCTGATAACATATTTTTGTTTTTACAAATGCTGCAGAACAGATCCTTCCTCTCCATTAGTGACCTAAGATGCAAACAGGCATTTATTTTCTTTAAGAACTGTGACACTTCTTCTCACAGTGGAAAAACATAACAGCAAGCATTGTATGTGAAGCAGTTCCCTTCTCAACCATATCAGCTTAAAGTGCAAAGAGAAGAGTCATAATTTCAGTTTGTCTTCAAGAGATCTCTTGTGAAATTTTTACTTTTTATTTTAAACATGGAGATATAAACAAGGTGGAAAGGCATTTACCAAAGTGTAGTGATCTAACCCCAGTCATCAACTAAGTACCACATTAGCTGTTTTCTCATTTCCCTGCACCCTTGGTGGGGTGGGGAAGAGAATCAAAAGAACGTGATACCCCTGGTGGGTTAAGAACAGTTCAATAATTCAAACAGAGTTAAAAACATGGTGAAAAGAAAAGAGAGAGAGAGGGATAAACCCCAAGAGAAAGAATTGGTGCACAATACAATTGCTCACCACCTGCTGACCGATGTCCAGCCACTCTCTGAGATGTGATTGGCACTTCCCAGCCAACGCCCCCAAATTATGTACTGGGCATGATGCTCTGTGGTAAGGAATATCCCTTTGGCCAGTTCAGGTAAGTTGTCCTGGCTCTGCTCCCTCCTGTCTTCTTGTGCAGCTGTTTTCTGGCAGAGCATGGGAGACTGAAAAACCTTGATTTAGAGTAAGCACTACTTAGCAACAACAGTGTGTTATCAACATTATTCTCATAACAGATCCAAAACAGAGCCCCTTACCAACTGCTAAGAAGGAAATTAATTCTCTCCCAGTTGAAACCAGGCCACAAAGATGAATAAAAAAGGTTTCTCAAATATTCAGGAGCTCAGATGTAATATCATGTCTGCAAGTTACTTGACAAACTGTGAGGAACTGTATTTTCAAAAATCGCTTGTACTTGCCCTAAATAATAAGTCAATATTGTGCATTCCTTCCATTAGTATGTAAAAAAAACCAAGGAGAAAGATTTTTAAGAGGCTATAAACTCACCACAGAAGTTCAGAATTGCAACCTCACCATTGTTAGCCCATTGTTAGCCCCATTTCTGACATAGAAACTCTAGCAGTGCAGGAAAAGGCAAGAACTCATCACTGGTAATTCTGATCCCACTTCAGCCTGGGTGATTATAGAGGAAGAAAAAAGGGTTTGCTAGAAGAAAGGACCCATAGAGCTCTAAATAAGTTGGTGTTTTAGCAAGAACAAGATACCTAGGCTTGCAAACTTCTGGCTATGTTCCCTTCTCAGCTCTATATACCAAAACAAGTACATGTGATGCACTATATGGGTTCACACTGCAGCAAAGGATTATCCCATTTCTGTCCGCAAATGCCCATGTAGATTCAACACCTTTTGACATGGGAAAATGAAAAGTTCATGGTGAAAAAAACACCGTATGGGACAAACCTGGGATAGCCTCCATATAGCATTGCTTCCACCAGAATGCCAGACATAGATATAAAAAACTGTAGGAGCATTCTATAATGATTGTCAAAATAACTCAGTTTCCTTCAGTGCCTTCTGGGATCTATATAATTTTGGTAATTTTGGTTTGTTTTTTGTTTTTTTTTAACTGGAAAAGAATCCTTTATCTGAGATATCTGCTTTTAAAATATGAAAAACAAGGGAAACTTTTTTTTTTTGTTATAAGTTTCAGGCCAATATAAAAACTAAACATCATTGTAGCAGGGCTGTTTCTTAAAATATTTTCCCAACTTTAATTCTGCATATTTAATTTTATTTGTTTTTATATAAATATAAAAATAGATTTAATTTATCATGATTTTGGATGTTCCTGTTATTAATAGTTTCTACATGTGTAATTTAAAAAATCTACTACAGACTTAGTTCTGGCTCTATTTTGTGGCAATAAGAGCAATGATGAGACATACCTGATTTATCAGATCAGCCTTAACTGGAGTCAAAATTTCTTCTCAAAGCTAAACAATGTTGAATTTCTGAGTTTTTCCTGGTACAGAAGACTGACCTGGAAGGTTATTTGTAATTGGTATCTACTGCTTGCAACTATCTATTAACTACCATGTCCTCCTATTGAAAGCTGACATTTCAACAGTCCCTGGGACCTTTTCTTCTTATGTTTGTTTCCAGAACCCCTGTTGTCCTGCCAGTGTGACAAGCTGACATATTTGTGGACTGACAAAGAGTTTGGGTTCAAATATTCAGGAGCAGCTCTCACTCATTTGCTGTGATCACCAGACTACAGCCATGACTCTCAAACCCCTGAAAAAAGGTTGCTAGGAAATAAAAGTAATTTATTTATTAGTAATAATTTTTATTTATTAATTTATAATATTATTAATAATTATTATTTATTAATTTATTAGTAATAAAAATAAAGAAATAATTGTAACTAATTTTTTTTTCTGCCAACAGTTAGAAAAGTGGGGACAGAGAAAAAGGGTAGTGAAAGTTCTTGAAACTACCTAGAAGCAGAAAGCAATTTTCCAAATAAAAAATTATTTTTCTGTCAGTAAGTGAGAGCTGTCAAAAAATCCTGACTGTTTTTTGAGTGTTGGCCTTGTCCAGTCAGAACTAGTTAGGATCTGGGCTGAGATGCCAAGCTGTTTTACAAACACCGCGAAATGTCCATCACGAGTCACAAGATTCTTTTTTTAATTTCCTCAGGACATAGCAACCTGGCCTGGTTTCATGTATTACAGATGAATAGTGAATACTTTGCTATAAATCTTGGTGAGCTGTCTTGCAAAATATCTTTTTATAACGCTTAAAAATGTAAAAAATTAATGACTTAATGCCAAATACAATGAAGCTTTTACTGAGATGGGGGGATTTTTATTAGTCTTTTATGCATAATATTATTACTTTGAGTTGCTGATTGTTTTTGATTCAATTTTTACTTGAGTTACTTAATAACTGTCACTTTTCATCCTTCTAACTCTTTATTCATTGTCAGCTGTGGATGATCTGCCAGCCCACATGAGAGGGCAGGTTACATTCAAAGGAATTTTCTTTGGTTTCGGGACATGTGCAAAGTCGGAGCTAATTGCAGCGCAACTTTATACTTTAACTGCTTCTTATTAGCGACTTAGCAGATGTCTGATGGTGCTCTGCTGCTCAGAGCTTGGACTGGGAGCCCACAGGACTCAGCGAGACGTGGGCACTGCTCCGAGAGGGATGTGTTAGCCCAAGCTCCTGCGTTCCCAGGCCATGCCTTTGCAAAGATGTGGAGGGGTGACAGTTTGGTGTTTGCTGGCCCAGCACGGAACATGAATTTGTTGGTCACACCCATGGCTGCTTAGAGGCCATGGCAATGCCCACATCTCTCTGGTATTAAAAGATCCATGGTCCCCTGACTCTGACTCCCTGCTAGACACATCTGGGAAGGAGATGATTCCTAAGTAAGGTGGGGAAAGCAGTAACACAATGGGCTAAAACATGAGAGGTAAGGAGAATGTAGGGACCTTGCAAAGTGAGGAATGGCATTCTGCATTCTTCTTTGGTCAGGCAAAAGGCTTTGTTTTATAGGATAAGTAAAATAAACTTCTAGAAAGGCTTTGTTTTATAGGATAAGTAAAATAAACTTCTAGGAAAGTATTCTGATCCAGAATGTGTGGCATTCTCAGTCATTCCTATGCTGAGTGGATGGACAAACAGCTTGAAGAACACCCTTCTTTGACTTTGTTCTGCTAGATAGCACCCTTGTACTTGCATTTAAATCCACGTTTTTTATTGAGGGGTGCTTTAGCAACAAAATGAGGGATGTCTTTGAAGGATTTTTTGAACTAGATCCCCCAAACCAGAGCTTTAGTGAAAGGATTTGTGTGTTTGAATGTGCAGCTCTATGTCTATTTGTGTGAAAAAAGTGTGAATATCTGCAAGTATCTCAGTTGCTCTTCCAAGTTTACAGAGTGAAGGCTACTAAAAATATTGGAAACATGTGAATTTGAGCTGGTATTCATGTGATTCCTGTTTTCCATATCTTCTTTTGACAAAACAAATTAAAAATATGATTGTATAACTGAAAGATATAAAAGGTCTTTTATTCCTCCTTAGCAAGGGCTGTCTGTGACCTTCACAGCTACTTAGTGTATGCACTGGACAACAGAACAGAGAGGTACACAAACAAGGGATGGGAATATTCAACACCCAGGTTAACGGAATAGAAGTGACAGACGTAACAGCAACCAAGTGTTGCAGAACTTTTGTCTTGCAGGGACATGGGGAGAACAAAAGAAGGAGGGCCATGAATGAGCACATATTTATGTTTTTGTACCCCAAATGGTGAGCCAATCAGAAGAAGAAAAAAACCATTGGTTTGGATGCATTCTTGAAGTATTGGAAAGGTAAGTGAAGAGGAACAAAGTCATGAAACCACCAAACTTGTAAAAAACACTTGCTGATTTTTTAAATTTTTTTTTAATCACTAGTCTGTTTTGGCTGAGGCACTGTTATGCTGCAGTCTGCAACAGGACAGGGCAACTGTTCTGTCCCTGGGAAACACAGTCCCACATTCCACATCCTTCAAGGCTCCTGATTACTTATGTACAAAAAATTTGGGGCAGAAGGAACAGAGAATGCGAGCATGATTTTTGTTAGTATTCTGCTTCTGTGTCTGTCCCCAGAACATTTATGCATCCTGTCAGCGTCCCATCAGAAACTGACTGGTATTTCCACCTCTACTCAGCACTGGTGAAGACCATCTGGAGCACTGGGTCCAGTTCTGGGTTCACCAGTACAAGGCTGACATCGGAATACCAGAGTCCAGTGAAGGACCACAAGGTAATTAAAAGGTTGGAGTGCCTCTTGCATTGGAGTCACTGAGATAGCTTGAAAAGAAAAAGCTCAAGGAAGATCTTATTAATGTGTATAAATTCCTGATGTGAGGGAGTGGAGAATACAGTCAGACTTTTCGTGTTGTCCAGTGACGGGACAAGAGGCAGTGCATACCATCTCAGCTACAGAAAATTCCATTTATATGTAAGAAAAACCCCTTTGGGACTGTAAGTGTGACTGGACACTGGCACAGGTTGCCCAGAGAGGCCATGAAGTCTCCATTCTTTGATATCAAAATCCCACCTGAACACAGCCTTGGGTAAACTGCTCTCCTGACCCTGCTTGTCAATATCCAGAGGTGCCTTCCCACCTCAATCATTCCTTGATCTGTGATTCACTTGAGCAATCTGCTCTTATGTCTTGCAGCTATCATTTGATACCACAATATATGCAGGTTGGAGTGCACTTCTCATCTTCCACTCCTCATATTTCTGTGGACCAGAGTTATAATTCACATAATCTAATTGTTAGAACACCTACTTTAAAGAGACAAAACCAAACACTTGGGACAGCTAGTAAAACCCATTATTTCCAAAGCAGAAATACTTGCAACTGAACATGTCTTATTCAAAAATAAAAATATGTTTTCAAATTAAATGTTGATTTATTTTGTGGCAGGGTAAATCAGCTGTAGCACAAGACATCAGAATTAAATTACCAGGTTTCCCATTGTTTTCTTTTAAATTGAAATTGTGGGATCTTTACGGTGCTTCATTTTTATATGATTTTACGGAGCTGAGAGTAACAGGCCCTGAGTTTGCTTAATGACAACAGGAACTATAATAATCCAAATAACAGAGAAAAATACAGAAGAAAGATTTCATGGTGCCTTAATCTGAGAGGCACTTCTTTTAACCCTTTGGTGAGTGTATAACATGCTTTTCCTAACTCTGCATTACATGGTAGAATAATTGCAGTGCTTCGAGCCTAAAAGTGTACTTTGTTCTGTCTTCATTTCATGCACATCTTCCTTCCTTCTGTAGCCTGTGAAGTGAAAAGCATGCCTGAACAGAAGCAAGAGAAGGGAGACATGGAAACCAAAGGGAATCAATTTTTGCCTTCAGCCTTGAGAAATTAACATATTTAACTTGTAACTTCACAAGTGCTGAGGTGGCTCCGCTCTTCTCTGCGCACTAAAAGAACAATGAAAATGTATTGACAGAACATCCTAAAGGAAGGATCTGGAACTCATTCTGAAAAAAAAAAAAAAAGTAAAAAAGTGACAGATTTCAGAAAAGAGCAGTGAAGATACTCAGAGTACAGGGACCATGTTTTCTTAAGAAAGATTTCAAAAGTTAAAAAAGTTGAAAAAGATTGTTTGGATATAGAATAAGAGATGTGTTGTGAGAAATGTTGCAATGGCCAAAGAGATTCAACGGGTATTGTGACCATGGAGGGAACTTCTCCATCATGTGTTGAGAAAGTCACAGGAGTCGTCAACCAGCAGCTCAGAACAGAATTCAGTTTACATTGACAAATAGCTTGTGCAGGTGCAGAAGGACATTTCTAAGGTAATGAGGTAGAACTATTAAAGGAATATATTTTGGAGAAATGTCTTGACAGGGAATAGAAAGCAGTCACACAGGAAAAGCAGAGAAATTTAGTTGCTTGGGAAGTTTATGTTGCAACTGGACAGAGAGCTAGGGATCTGTGATAGAGTGCTCTGTTTCAATTACAGAGATGAGCCAAAAGAGCTTCTAGCCTTTCCCATCTTTGTGTTTTACGAGTACAGGTGTTACAGGCATGCAAAGTAGCATATCTTAATTGTCATCTCCAAATCAGACCAGTTCCACTTGTGTTTGGTTTAGCATACTGTATTTTGATGAAGTTTTCATCTGATTTCCCTTGAGGACAGCAGTAGCATTTCCACTCACTCAAGAAGTCAAGCTCTTATGCTATTTAATTTACTATGGACGTAGAGAATTTAAAGTGTGAATTAAAACAATGGAAAAGTCTTTGTGGCACAACACAGGAGAGCAAACCTAGAACAGTACAAATAGCTGTTGACTGCCAGGGCTTTGCTCATACTCCAGTAAACTTTGCTCTGGGAAGAAGGAGCTGCACAAAGAACTGCTAGAGCCTACGAACTTCAAAGAGAATGACATGGAAGTGCAAATCAATAGAGTAACCACATGAAACTTTTCAAGGGTATTTGATGCCTTCATGTGTCCATTTTGAAATGTTACCTCACAAATTCCCACTAACCCTATCTTTCTTGAACTCTCCAGCTATTTCCTGAAAAAAAATCTAGCAGCTCCAAGGGAATCATTGTTATAACCCTGAGATTTTGGCAGAAGATGCTTGGAGAATATGAAAGCTTCATGTGAGCTTCACTTTTCAGTATCATGCTTTCTGTGGATAAAAGGTGCAAAACTTCCGCCTATTGCCTGCATTGCTCCAGTGCAGTCCTACTAACCCTCCTTCAGAGCTCAGCTGGAGGAGACAGAAGGCATGCACTGTCCATTGCATTATTTAGCTGAAACACACTCTTTTTCAGGAAATGTCCATCTTGTGTTTATACATCAGTAACGTTCTTGGTAAACTGTTAAAATTTTATTTTTGCTATTACTTTCTCCTGTTGGTACCCTAATGTGGACATAGTGGTCTTTAGACTGGATGTCAGCTGGTGCTTGTCCATTCTCTAGCTTTGCACTTTGCTAAAAGTTGAAAATGGTGTTGTTTCACACCAGTCAGTAATGATGAAACATGATTTGTTGATCTTGTAATACTTTTACATAGTCCAGATCTTGGAATACTTAGTCAAATCACCTTAAGAAAAGAGATTTCTACATTTTATTATGGAATGATTTCTTTCCTGTGATATATTAGCTGATATACAGTTGTAAAGCATTTACTTGACAGTTCTGATATGTGATGAATTTTAATAAAATGTCTTTAATCATTTTGAAATGGCCATGTAAAGTATATACTACTGTGACTTGACTACTGCTTTAAAAGGGCATCATGCAAACTTTGCTGAACTCCTGTAAGGCTCCACTGACTTTAATGAACTTTGGATCAGGCCCAGATTCCCTGATGTGAAAGTCTCAGGGGAAGTACTATAAGGCCTCTCTAATAGCATCCTTTCATCTGTTAAAATGCAAGAAAAATGTTGCTCTTAAATGTTTTTGATAAAATATATTTCACAACACTGTCATAACGTTGTAAGTAGCAGAAAAGCAAGTGTTTTAAAGCAGTGACTTTAGAACAATGCACTGTATGGTTTAAAATCTTTTAAAACGCAATGTATCTATTCCTTTCTAGTGTTTAGAACTTGTAAAGTAAGTCTTCACATCTGAAATTCACTTTTCATTTGGTCGTGTAGAGACATTCACATTTTTCCATGTTCCAAAGCACACACAGTTTTTTTCTTTAATTAGAACAAACAACAGAAATCTTACTTAAAAATGTTTATTGTAAAAAAGTGGCTAGAAAACAACAACAATTTCACTTCACACTTTCTTCAAGTTATCTATAGATGCTGCTATGGGCAACAATTTGCTTTCATTCATAACACATTCAATCATATAAAAATAAAAATATTTACATTATGTCCACATACTTTACAAAATCATCAATAAAAAAGGCACTTGGAGGGGTAATGCTGAAAATATTGCATTTTCTTTGTGCATTTAAAAAAAATTGTAAAACTCCCATGGATCCCCTCTCTTGCACTTATTCCCGTTTTTAAAAACAAAAATGAAGTTTAGAGGAACTATGTCATATTAAAAGATGGTCAAGCATGCACCAGGAATGTTTGAAGCTACAGTATCATCCTTTTTATTTTTTTTAAGGCACATGCAGTTAATTTGTGGCTTTTAATTTTTTCGTACATTCTCTTATATCTTTTTTTCCCTCTTTTAGTTATGCAGTTTAAAGCATTTCAGGTCATTAATGAAGGCCTTGGCTTCTAATAAAATAAAATAAAAAAAACACAGCAATGAATAATATTAAACATTTACTAAGGTAAACTTGGAATACTTTTTAAGGCACCTGAGATAAATGGTGTCTAGCAAAATTCACTTGGGTAGTATTTTTATTAAAATTTCCACTTAAATACTGTGTCTTTGGTTGAAATGGCTTGGCAGGAATGTATTGTTAACTTTGAAGCCTTTTCTAAGCAAGAAAAGACGACCTACATTTGGCTTCATCTATAAAGAAAGCTGATAATGCTTCTTCCTTTAGACCTACTTGAAATGTCATGCATGGCGTCTTTCCCCCTATTTCAGAATTCACACTTAAGGATGTAAATGTATGGCAGAACAGAAACTACTTAAAGCTCATTTCTACTGACATTCTAAAGTTCTTCCACTAGTTTATTTGTTTGCTTTTTTGGTGGTGTTTTTGTTTGTTGGTTTGGTTTGTTTTGGTTTTTTTTTTGGCTGAAAAGTAGACGAGAAAACGCCTTTGGATTTCCACTTATCATTTGGAACAGGAGTGGAGAAATGCATCGAGTCCAGGTAAACATTGACTGCATGACTCAGTGTGCTACACAGCAGCCAGATTCCTCGTGTTTGTGCAGAAGAGACATTCTGGAGAAAGTTTTGGAGCAATTTTTGCACTGGTATTTCTTCACATCCGAGTGGGTCTGCAGATGAGCCCTCAGATTGGATCTGTCTGCAAAAGCCCTGTTGCAGTGAGGACAGGAAAAAGGCTTCTCTCCTACAAAGGAAACATCAAGAGAAAACAGGATAAAGCTTAAAAAAAAAAAAAGTATGTTTAGGACAGGTAAACTTGCTTTTCTCCTAAGAAACAAATGAACAAACAGAAATGACTAGTAAGAAAAAAAAGGCTAATATAAAGTTAATCAGGCCACAGATAGAGCAGCTTTCAGCACTGCTGGCTGCATTTGCAGAACCCCTGTCTATTGAGAATATGCTGTTAAGTGCAGTCTCTCAAGACCAGCTGCTGACATCTTCTGCATCTACAGGTGCATGCAGTACATTCAGACTGGGCTCCTCCCAACGTTTTCAGATATTTTCATAGAGCTTTTTCTGCTTAGTGCAGTGTGAATGACTGGGGAACTGCGCAGTGTGAATGACTGAGGGTTTTGACTGAAAAGCAGCAAACATCTGTACAGATATTTCACGGTACCTGGTGTTATACTCAACCCCCAGCTTTTACCTCAACAGAAAGAAACTAACCACTTTGCTGATGATGTGTTTCTAATTCTTAAGGACTTGAGACAGCACATGTAAAACTTGCCAGCTGCTTAAGGAGTCAGAAAGGAGCCCCTCATGCACTGTCTATTTTTTGGCTGCTTGCTTTCAGTCAGCAGTAGCCTTCTCAAAGTTAGCAACTTCCAAAGCTTGAAAGTTAAAATAAAATCCTTAAACAAAAGTGTCAGCTAGTGAAAATGGGCTAAACCATCCTAAAATTACCAAGGGATCAATGCTGATTTATGCCAGTATCTGGCTTGCAGTTACGAGACCTTGCTAAACCTCCCTCCCACCTTCCCCCTCTTCCTGCAAGAGGGAGAATTTAGCCTTTTAATGATTCATTTGAAATTCTGTGGAAGCATTTCAAGGTTAGTAAAGAAACACCACTGGTTTTTCCACCTGTGGAGAAAAATAGCAAAAAGGCATCCCGATGTTATAGCAACAAGAAACTGCAAATGCAATGCTTGCTCTTACCAGTGTGGGTTCTTATGTGTCCTTGAAGCAGCCAGGGTCTAGAGAAAGCCTTGCCGCAGATCTTGCAGACACAAGGTAGTGTGTGGGTCCTGATGTGCATCTTAAGCGCTCCCAGGCTGACATACTCCTTGTCACAGTACTTGCAGCTGAACGATTTCCTAGACTGGGCATCACAGTGCAGCTGCTTATGTTTGGCCAACCCAGAGAAAGTTGAATAGGTCTTGTTGCATAAACTGCACTGGAACTTTTCAGCTTCAATTGCGTGAGGGTCTGAAAGCTTTGACTGGATTCTCTCTTCTTCATCGCTAATGGGGCTTTCTGAGCCGCTGTGATCTTTGGAGGAGGTGTCAGAAGGTGGAGGTGGGCTGACTCTTCCCAAAGATGAGGGGTATCCAGAAAGTGGAGAGAGGTCATTGGGCAGTGGAGATGGTAGCAGCCCAGTTGTAGTCCACACAGTAATGGGATTGTAAGCTACCGAGCTCAGGATCTCTGGCTGTGGTATGATAGGGACTGGATAGCTTTCGTACAGGTATGGGGATATAATCACTGCAGGAAGAAGAATATTTTAAGGTAAGAGAACCAAAAAGAATTTCAAAAGGCAGCAAAATCAACACTTTGGGGATTAAAAACTGCATAAATTAAGCACTCAGCAGGGTAATCTGAATATAAGGGGGATTCAGGAAATACTGTTTCATACATATATTCTGATGGGTAGAGACAGTGTCCTTGAACAGGCAAATTGCAGCTAGAGTGTCCCTTCAAGGCGGCATGCTGCTTCTAAATCTGTGCAGCCTGACACAATGAACCAGTGAAACTTCCTGAAGGATTTGAATAAAAGTTCCAATTCCACCACCAACAGACACAGAACAGGAAAACTCCAAATCCTTTCTGAATTACTTGAGTCCAAGCGGATGAGCAAACTTTCATGATTCATTCTGATCAGCACTGACATATTTCTCAAAACTCCCTCCTTGTAAGCGGGAGAAAATAGAGCAAGCAATGAGCTAACCCGTCCCCTCCAGCCTGCGGAGCAATCCCACCCCTCCTCAGCACTGCCACGCAACGACCGCAGCCTCAGCAGCGACGCAGCGGCACCCCATTTCATTTTGTTACCTGTGTGAGTGTCCAGCTCGCTGTAATTCGGCTTCTTGGATGAATTGAAATGCTTCTTGACCAGGAAGGAGCGTGGCATTTTGGATGCAGGGTTTCTGCTTCTCGCAGCCTCTGTGTCCTTGCGGGCGGGTGCGGCGGTCCCGGGTGGCAGCACAGGCGCACGCGGTGTCACTGCGGGCGCATCGGTGCCGCTCCGCTCCTGTCCCTACGGCGCTGCCGGCCCCGCGCAGCCCATCCACTCCCGCTCGTGCAGTGGCAGTGCCGAGGCGCCTTGAAAAGTGCTGTAAATACCCACGAGTCAGGTGCAGGGGGGAAGGGTTTTCCGCTCCTCCAATCGCTTCGGGATGTTCTCAAGCACTTTTCCAAAGAGGCTGTTTTTCTGGGAGGGCTCTGGGGCTGCTGGCTGAGGGATCCAATCCAGCTCGGAGGGCTTGGTTCAGGTTTCAGCTCCTCCCGCTGGAGACAGCTGTGAGCGGGGAGAGAGCTCTAGCAGAGCGCGTTACCCTGCGCCGAAGTGGGGGGATGTCGCTCTGTAGAACTGCAGTCTACCAAAATGTGTTGCTTAAAATGTTTGAAAATAAAGGTCAGTTTACTGATTCAGCTGAATTTTGTTGGTTTTTTGTGGGTTTTTTTTTGGGTTTTTTTTTTTTTTTTTTTTTTGTTTTTTTTTTTTGCTTTCTGACAGGGATCTGGATAAGTCATAGGCGCTAAAACTTTTCTTCTTCTCCCCACCTTCCCCCCCATTTCCCCCCTTTTTCCTTTTTTTCCCCTCCGCCCTTTTTCTCTTTCTTTCTTTTTTCCTTCTTCTTTCTCTTTTTCTTTTCCTTTTAAATGAGTCTGGATTCCAGATGTTTGATACAAGAATCACAATGGGACAAACTGTTCATTGAGGGCAGAAGGGGTACACACACTCACGACACTGCAAGATAACAAATTGGCCGGCAGACCTAATGGAAAGCTTTGAACTGACTGGGTGCCTGCTCCATTTGGGAGCTGTCTGTGAATAGTTGCGCTCAGGAAAGGCTGGAGACGAGCAGCCTGCCTCCCTAACCTGCACCCTTCCAGGCAGAAGGACCAGACAGATACTGCAACGGAGTTCAAGGAGAGGGAGAAGCCTTGGGAAGGATTGCATTTCAGAGCAGGGTGATAGTTTTTATATAATATGCATACTGCTTCAGACTTCATATGGAAGAGTACTTTCTCTTTTCCTTTAAAAATCTGTAGAATGCAAAACTTCGACCTTTCCTTCCTTGGGAGTAGCTATGTCACTCTTTTGCCTATCCTCTTAGGACACTGCCAAGGAAATTTTCCTAATTATCCAAAGCAGTTAAAAGATGCATAGATAAGCAAACCCCCCAAAATTATAGACTGGGTAATTTAAATGTCTCTTAAATGTCCTTCTCCATTAGTATATTTTAGGACCTCTTGATTTCCTATGAAGGTATAATCTGTGTTATGTATTTCATATAAGATGAAAGTCTGAAATGTGCCACAAAGTGTTCTGGTTATCTAGATTGATTTAGATGAGATATTTAGTCACAGATAGGTTTTTTAATTTTAAAATATTTGCATTTTGGAAATATGGACAGCTGAATGCTGGTAAATTTCTAACACAAATTACACTCTGATTGACTCTTGGTCTGCCCTCCCCACCCCTTCACCCCCCTCGTTGTGCATTACCTACACCTGCCTGGGCACATACCGGCATGCCATGTTGATGTGATGCTGAGGCTCTCTCTCTCTTCTTTGGAGGAGGTGCAGTGGTGTTTTACAGAGACCACCCCAGCCCATTTTTGCAGCAGGTGTTGGAATAGATGTGAAGGGAAAAAAAAAAAAAGCCCGATGGGTCTGTTAAGACATGCAAGAGCAAAGTGCTTTGTCAAGCTGCATGACTTCTTAATCTTGGGGAATACCAAAACAAGTGCAGGGAAAGTTAGCCATTTTCAAGAGCTGATTAAAAAGATTCATCTGTTCAGCATCTAACTCTTGGTGTCTGCTAGTGAAAGGTGCCATATGGGTTTCCAAGTGTCAGGGAACATACCCAGGCTGTGGGACAAAAGGGAAAGTGGCAAAGAAAGGGACTTTCCAGGTACTTGCTTTGCAGCTGGGGCAAAAGGCACAGAGGTGGCTTTTTCCAGAAGAGAGAGCAGTGCTTGCAGAGACACAATCCGTTACTTTCCTCATCTCCACAGAAATGAAAAAATCCACAAAGCATTTTTAAAAGGTTGCATTTGTGGTCCTGCTTCCCTCTCAGCTCTGTTCCATCTGAGAAATCCCTGTCCCCTGCCAGCTCTGGGAAAGCATTGCATTTCAGGATGTGAGGCATTAGTCTGTATCTAAATAGTCTGTTACATGAGCTGTGATTCAGACCTTGAGCTGGTTTAAGTTTTTGTGTTGAAATGAATGGAGCCATGCAGATTTTCACTGGCTCGGGATCTGTTCTTTTGAGTGTTTGTTAAAAGTAAAGGGTCTGATTCACCAGTGAGGTTCTCCCTCTCGGGGCATTTTCACCAGCATAGCACCGGAGTGATGCAGTTTAAATTAATTGCACTTATATAAATCACAGGAGCGTAAGCAGTTAGACCACTGGCTGAGCTGATTGAAGGATGTTAGGAATTGGATAGAAGGCATGTTATTACTTGGTTCTGAAAGGATATTAGCAGCACATACTACCTGAGTGAGGTCTGCTGTCAAAAAAAGGGAGAGTCTGTGTGAGGAGTGGGTGAGTCAGAGCAAACAGGTGTTCTGGGTGTTCACTGCAAATGTGGATGAGAGGGCACTTGCAGACGTGTGGCATCCATCCCCTTGCAGGAAAGGCAACACAAAGGTCGAGTGCAGGAGACAGAAGGTTTCCCCTCCTTGGAGCAGCCAGGGAGGTGTGGAGGGTGGCTCTGATTGATGGTCACACTGCCTGGGGGCAAAGCCTTGCACCCACCTCTGAAAAATCAGGCCTACAGCTTCCCTCTCACATTTTACAAGTAGTTGGTCTTTTAGGGGTCCTTTATGTTTTTACTTTGAAAGCTCACGTAAAGCTGTCTTGTTAATGCCACTGTGCTGCTAATTGCCACCCAGCAAAGTGTGTAGGAAATGATCCAAGCAATTCTGCTGCCTGAAACCTTTGGCATGTGCTTTGCAGCAACTAAATGATTAGGACCAGGGCTTCAACCATGAAGTAGAAATGGCTTTTTTTGTTGGTTTTTTTTTTCCCCCCCCATCCACCAGGCCCCTTGTTCCTGTGCACAGATAAGATACTGTGAGCCTCACTTTAGTCTCCCCATTTTTGACACCTCCACCAAATCACTTTCCTTGTCAGGCTTTCTGAGAAGGGCAGCAACTTCGTTACTTAGCTTTCTGGAAATGGAAGGATGCCAGAATTATGTTTATTGTCAAAGAGGGAAGAAGGACCCAAGCAAAGCCATCAATAGCTTAGTTCTTCTTATGACAGCATTAGTGTTCTTAGCAAGCATCAATACTAGCAAGAGAGTGGATCAGAAAATGTTAAATATCTGGATAAACCACAGCAGAATCAAGAAAAATAGTTTCAGAATATTAAATGAGCTACGTTGGATCACTGTTCCCATATTTCTCAGGCAGCACGCTTAATCATTTTGACTGCCACGGAGTCCATGGAAGGCAGCACGGCGAGGTTTGGAAGAGCCCCCAGGAGGCACTGAGCCCAGTGGAGCTTACCAAAAATAGCTCTGGAGGTTTATTGATGCAGGTGACGACTTCATCCTGGAAGAGGTAGAAGCTCAAGTAACTCACACCTACAGCAGAGCTCTTGCAATTCATAAGCCTCCTACATTTCAAAGGGAAGCGTGAAATGGTTAATATGGGAAAAAGAAAGTGGGTTTTCAATAGTCAGTTGAATGTGGAACATATCAACTCTGCTTCAGTGTTACTCTATGCTATCATATTTCCCCTTTAGTGCCAGCTGATATATCCTGGAAAGTAAAGACATGGTGTGACTTTCGGAAGCAGGAAAGGTTTAGTAGCACTACAAACTGAGGAGTACCTCAAATGTGATTAGATGGGATGTCAGAGAAAAATAACCCCAAAATTAATAGAGTAGAGGGAAACAATTAGGCTAGGGTATGCCTTAATAAATTTTAAAATGCAGTCTTATAATGTCTTTTCTTTCATGTTTTGCTCATCTTTCCGAAAGCTGACCTGAACTATCAGCAGAAATGGCAGCAAAATCAAAGGAGGACTCTTATGAAGTCATGTCAAGCTCCAGCCTCATAGGCTCCAAGTTCAATAAGGTCACAATAAATCTGTGCATTTTGGAGAGCTTTTCCCAGTCAAGTAAAAAAATCTCCACATTTTGAATGTTTTGCACCAATAAATAATTTTTTTTCTAAAATCAGTAACTTTGCCAGAGTTTAGGCATATTTAAGAAAGAGATGGTGATTGAACAGCAAAAGTCTGACTTAGTCTGAACTTTCCAATAAGTCAAGGCCCTTTGAAGGGCGTCTCTTAAAGATCTAAGCCTGTCTATATTTTATATATATTTATACGAATATAATTTTCCTTACAAATAAACGTGCTTTTATTAATAGATGCAAAATGGTTCCTTTTGGAACAAGCAATTCAAGCAGTCCTGGCTTCTGTTTGCACTCTCCTTCACACCTGTGTAGCTTCACCGACTTAAGAGGGGTCATTTTAGAGTCAAATTAGCCCATAATGAAGGAAGCTGGTCATAGTTCAATTTTCCTACATTGTTTCTACATGAAGATATTTTAACAATGGGCCAAATTCCCCTGTCATTCCCATCTGCAATATCTCCACCGGCTCCAGCTGAGCTATTTCAGATGTACTCAAGCAGAATGGAGATGCAGTTCTAGTCCAAGCCCATCTATGTGCGCAGTGCTTTTAGTTACACAAAAGTGTGCTCCATCCAGCCCCAGCCATTGCCCTCCGGAGAGCAAAGGCGACCTTCCAGCACGCCGCTGCGTTACTCGCACGGGGAACAAAAGGTTAGCGAGCGCTGCCCTGGGGATGCGGGCGGCGAGGCTGGGGCTCGCACGGCGTTCCGCGGTCGGAAGGAGCCACCTGCTGGGCACGGCCGCCGCCGGGACAGGGATGCTGCGCCGAGCCACGGCCGGGCCGGCCGCCCCACCGTGTGGCCAGCCCGGGGAACGGGGATGTGCCCGCCCCGGCATGGATCAGCGCCCTGCTCGCTGCTGGGGTGCTGGGAAGTGGTGCAAGTATCGGCAACGATGCGGCTAAATCGCGTCCCCAAATTTTTATATGGCTTGTGCGCATTTTCACTGTTACTGTTCGTTGCCTACAGCAAACTGAGCCTTGAAGGCGTTATACAAGATTTCCTGCTCTGGGAAATGCATCTTTGTGTGTGTGTTTGTGTGAGCACCTGGCAGACATCATAGAATGGTTTGTGCTGGAAGGGATCTTAAAAATCGTCTAGTTCTGACCTTCTGCTGTGGGCAGGGACACCTTCCACTGGACCAGGTTGCTCAGATCCCCTCCAGCCTTGAATACTTCTGGAGAGAGGGCTTCCACAACTTTAAGCAACCTTTTCCAGTTTATATTAAAAAATTCTTTCTAATATCTAGTCTAAACCGACCCTCTTTTAGTTCGAGGCAATTTTCCCCCTTGCCCCCTTGTAAAAAATCCCTGTCTTTCTTGCAGTCTGCCTGTAGGCACTGGAAAGCTGCTCCAAGGTCTGCACAGGGCCCGCTCTATACACTTATTTGTCATGCATTGCACATACCTCATTGCAGTCTACAACATCCTCACGAGGGGAAGCAGAGTGATAGGCACTGATCTCTGTGGTGACCAGTGAGAGGATCTGAGGAAATGACCTGAAGTTCTTTCAGGGAAGGTCTAGGTTAGATATTATTAACATGTTCTTCACCTGGAGGATGGTTGGGCACTGGACCAGGGAAGTGGTCACAGCACCAAGCCTGACAGAGTTCAAGAAGTGTTTGAACAATGCCCTCAGGCACATGGTGTGATTTTTGGGGCTATCTTGTGCAGCATAGAGTTAATATTTCTGTTTCAGTATAAAATCATCATTTTGCTGTGTCAACAGAAGGTGAGAGCTGCTGGGTTTGCTTCAGTGTCACTCTTCTGTTTCATCCTGAGGCCTGGGGACCTTCTGTAATCCTGGATGTTTAAAATGACAGTAGTGTTACAAGGCTGGTTCACAACCTGTATTGCCTTTTCTTCATTCCCTCATCTAACTTTATCTGTTGCTTATACACTGTACTGCAGGCAGATACTGTACTTTGCTATTCCTATAACTTCTTACATTGACTTCAAGAGCCTGGTCTTTCTCAAGGACCACTTGGAAGTTCCCAGGACCCCAGAGATTTCTGGCAGTGAAGGTCTCTCTTCTCCAGTTTCTTTGCATTCAGACTAGTACCCTGCTTCTGGCTCTGTAAAGCTCGATAAAGACATCCTGTGGTATCTTCTGCTATCGTCTTAGACAACAACTGTTACCAGCTGCAGGCCTGATGTCTGAAAGTTCTGTTTTGTCTTTATCTGTTATCGCTGGAATAGCTTTGAGAGCAGGCTGATGTCTGGAGTCTTTTTTTTTTTCCCCTTCAGCAGTACCTGGCAAAAGACGTAGTGCAGATTGTAAGGGACTGGGTGATTCAGCATGCCTGATCCTATTTTTGACATTGCAACCAGAGGCCTTTTTAGTCCCAGACATATCGAGCAGTATATCTTCAGGATTACCACACAGTGACTTCTTTGCAGGGCTGTTTTCCCTGATGGAAGGTTTCCCAAACATCCAAGGCATTTTTGAGGGCTTTTCACCATCAAAAAAATGCTAAAGACTGCAAAAAAGAAAAAACACAGCTGCCAACTCTAGTTTCCATGAGTTTGAGGGTGTCTGGGCTTTCTGCTCTCCCCACTTCCTTCCTCAGCAGCTCCACCAGACCTGAGGGATGTCTGCACTTTGAGTTTCTTACTAGCTCTTGTGAGAGCCTTTATCTGACTGCAGCATGTGCTGGATGAGTCCATCTATCTCCTTACAGTACATCTCTGCTAGGCTGCTAGAGAGGGCACCAAAGGACTGTTATCTTTTCCTTTCATGGTGTGGACAGTCAGACACAGCGTTTCAGCTGGACTGCTGGCTTGCTTTAGTAAAGTTTTGTGGCAATGGTACCGCCTTTGCATCAACGATTGTATATTTCAAGTAATAGTAGCTTTATTTGTTAGTTTGTTTGCTTAATCTCTGTGTTAACATCTGGCTTCAAAAAGTGTTTTACTGCGTGTTGCCAGCACTTGGCCACACTTCTTCACCCTCATGTTGTGCTGCCTTTTGGTTTCTGTGGGAGTGAGCTGCAGCTGCCTCTGCACATTGGCTAGAACTGGATACATCATTGATCTTAAAAGTCCAGTTAAAACTGCGTTGGTATGGCCAATTTTTGAATCAGCTGAATTTTTGATGATATGTGTCTCTATTCTTTTCCATGGTCCTGGATATTTCTTCTGCAATAGGTCAGTGGTCATGTACTTTTCCTGTTCTTCCTATTTAGAATTGCATATGGCAGATCAGTGTTTCATCAGTATTTGGATCTGCAAGGTGGTACGAAGTGCACAATGAATGACTGTCTCCAGGGAGATAATTTTTATGCCTGCAGTACTGCATGAAAATTGCAGCAAACTCAATTTTGTGAAACAAGTATTTTTTTTTTCCTTTTGGTGATATGAAACGAGTGTTTCTCTGCAGTCCTGTTCTGTTTAATACTGCTCATTCTTCCCCACAGCTGTGACCTGGTGGTGTAGTCTCATCTGCATCACACCCAGCAGCCTTTCCCACAGAGGCTGCTGAGGATTGATCCTCATCTCTGCTCAGATTGCATTTTGACTTGTGGAGTGTCTGTTATGGGTAGTGTATAACAAGAAGCCTGGCTGCACTGCCTTTTCCTCTAGTTCTTGCTCATGCTTTAGTTCTTAGTGAATTGTATCTTTTAGCTTCACTGCTATAAAAGACAGAGTGACAGACCTTTCCTGGGCTCACCACTGCCAGTAGGGTTCATGAATAAGAGAAGAACACTGAGAAACTGCATAGATAAATTGTATATGTACAGGTACTGATATATATGTTTCTAGGTGGAAGAAGTTAGAGAGTGTCCATTAGAAACAGTCTTATAAAATGCTGAAGGATGTCTAGACTTTAGTTGGGGAGTTGCTCATGCTTACTTTCCAAAGCCATACTAGGAAAATGCTGAAAATGAAGCAGTGTAGACATTTGTAATCCTGTGCCTTGCCTCTGTTTCATCTGCTAATCCAGACGTATTTCATATTCCTGAAATCAGGCTGATTCTACATTGATGGAAATATTTGCCAAGATGTTGAATACAGGTACTTAAAGAGGTCAAATTTCTCTCTAGTATCTCATACACACATTTCTTTATAACTTCGTTTCTTCCTAACAAGTTATATGCATTGTACTGTGTATTATGTCCTGACATGTATCTGACCAGGGGAAAAAAAATTGATGTGTTTTACTCAAATTATGTTGTAATTTTTTTGCATGTAATTTCAAAACTTCTAAATCAGCCAGTGAATTTCTAAAATTCAGGTTATAGATTTTTCCACTGCAACTCCTGTTCTCTAAAACCTTATTGCAGCTTCATCCACTGTTATGAAGCATCTATTTCAGTTTATTTTGTATGAATTTTGTCCTAGCCTCTTACCCATTGCTATCCTCCTATCCTCTTATCCTCACAACTACTGAGAAACCTCTAGGTGCTTGGTAAATGACTTCAAGAAGATATAGATATTCATAACATCTGGGGAGCAGCTACCATGGATCCCAAATAACTCTCTGCTCTTCATGGTGGATGTGATAGAGGCAGATGATAGGAGGAAAATGATGAGTCCCATATTATAAGCATCACCTGGAAGAAGAATGGGTAACCAGTATGACCAGCTTAAATCTTTTGAAGTAGAAGTAATAAAGACTTGCAAGAGGAGGTCGCCTGTTGCAAAATCACAACTAACAAGCATTCTGTGGCTGATACTATTTCACTAAAGAAAGCGAACATTTTGTGGGAGCACTATATATGTGATAGCCTGTATTTCAAGTGGAGAGATGTTTGAACTTAGGAAGAGCACATCCTTAAAACTTTAGAGATTACCTTACATCTTTTGCACTTGTGATAGGACAGGAGTCCAAACAGCAGGTTTTCAAGATGAAAGGTAACTCTATAGTTAAGGCTTGATTCACTTCATCTTGAGAAAAGTTTCATGTTTGATCAGCCTGAGAAATAGGACCTTCTTTGTTGTGGAGGCTCGGGTCAATCACACGCAGACCAACATGATCAGGTGAAAGCTGTTTATTACACATCAGAAGGCTACTTATATACATTTTCTACTTCTCTACATCCAAGCAGTAGATTGGTTACTGGCTACTTGTTTACACATCTAAACGAATCTCTTAGGGCAATGGTAAGCTATCATACAAATGCTGCTTCTGCTGGCTCTGCTCCTTTAAGATTCTTACCTGCTGTTCACACACTCCTTGTTTACATTCTTGGAATTGCCCACACTTGGTAGCTAATTAGCCCCAGCTGCATTTCAAGGACACATTTACCTTCTTGCTTATCCTGCTCAGCTAAGCTAAGGCTGGATTGTGCACCTCTATGTTAAGACCCCTCAACACTTCTTCTGCAGCAGATTAATACTGTTTCGTGTTTCAGCTGATGTTTTTCTTTTTTAAAATGGGGCTTATGACATTCCCCTATCTTTTAAGAAGTTCTCAGGACTACTGCTTTAAAGCACAGACAACATTAATGAGGATATTAGCAGCGCCTTGGAGTGGAATGAAGTCTGGAGGAAAATTCAGATATAGTCAAGGAGAGAGTAGAGGGAGGACGAGAGAGGTGCAACTGGAACGGGAAGCCTGGAATTCTGTCAAGGTTGTGTCATTTTCCTCCCCCAGAAGCAAGAGCTGGTGCCATGTTATTGCGTCCTTCTCCTTTCAGCCCTCCTGTACCTTTTACACATATGTTTTTATCGCTTGGTAGAGTAAGTATGAAGGGCACAATGAACAAATTTTTGTGCTCTTCCTCTGGGCTTGTTCCAACAGGTCAACATCCTTCTTGTGTCTCTGAGGTACCATTTTAAGAGATTGTGTGCTAGACCAAAAAAAAAAAAAATCTCAAGCTGAAACTGAGGTTTTCGTTCCTCTGCCTCCTGAGATATGAATGAATTGCTCCTGTCATATGCTATTGCATAATTCATGAGTTGAAATAGCTATGAAATGCTTTGCTGAAATTGTACTGATCAACAAAGAAAACGTGCATTGCAAAATTCAGTTTAGAGCATTGATAAACACCAAAAATAGAAAAGAGAGGCCTTCAGGGCCTCTAAGAGGATTGCTTTTCACTTTCCCCCCCTTTATTGCAGTTTTATTTCTCATTAATTACTCTTAATGCATGAGTCAATATTTGTGTGGGTGATAACATTGGCTATACCAGGTACTAGAAATTGCTCATTTCAGGCAATTACTTGTTTTGAAACTGCCTAATCCCCAATTTATTTATCCCCATGCAGAATAGATTGTTCTGAAGTGAAGTTTATGCTTTTTTAGTGACTTGAACAGTTTGTAGAGGCTGATCCTCGAGGAGGTGAAAGGCAATTTTGCCTTAAGTTTGACTTGATCTGTGCCCCCATCAGCAGTGACTGCCAAATTACCTACATTCCAGGGGGTAGTTTTTCTCACTTGAACACCTTTTCTTATGGAATGAAATGATGCACCCAAAAATAAACTTGTGATCAAAGGCAATTTAAAAAAAAAAAAAAATCAAAACTGAAACAAAACCGTGTTAAAATGAGTAATACTGAGACAGCTTTAAAGCCCACTGAAAGTCAGACTGAGTGGTATAGCATGTAAAAGCAAATATCTCTGGTTCTATGCAGGTCTCAGCTATCATATGAGTGATGTGCAGATCACATATTGCTGTACACTTTATTGTTTGTGGATTGCTCTTGCAGCATTTTTTGGGGGATTCTTTGTGAAGTATAATGATAAGAAAGTTTCATGTAGGAGAGTCAGATAAAAAGAGAGAAGCATACCCATGAGAAGAAAGAATGAACAAAGCAACCAAATGGCAGGTTATTGATCTCTCAGATCATGCAAAGCCTTTGAAAAATATGGAGTCTCTTTCAGGTGGCAGAGAAGTCCTTTCAATTCTACTTTACTGACCTCTAAGTGTCAGCATAGTGCTGTGGTAGCTGGCAGGACTTTTGCCACCTGAATTGCTTTGGGACCAGTATTTCAGCTCCTTCAGATTCCTCCTGAACATCCCACTTTTAAAAAAATTCCTTTTTCTTTCAGCATCATTGTTAAGAATTTTCCATAGCTTCTCTATCCTAAATTGTCACACAGCTTTTTTATAAATTTCTTTGGTACTTTTCATTTTGTTCTTCCATGAATGGTTATGAATTTTCGCATATAAAAAGATGACGAATGTGCAGTGCTGTGCAAATTACTAAAACATGGCTTAACAACTTAGGTGACCTTCTTTTGCCAGAGTAGCCAGGTAAATCTGCGATGCGATGGGAGGGCGGTGCAGCAGGACAGCTTAGGGCTATTTTGCATATGCCTGGCAATAATGTCCGACATGCGCAGTAAATTACTAAATCTGGCCTTTCTGAGGGTATGGTGTGTCACCAAGCCAGCACAGCCGAGCTGAACCGCCTGTGCACTGCCGAAATGCCCGGGACTGGCAGCTCTGTTGAGCAACTTGTCCTTCACCAGCCTAGAGGTCACCAATAAACGTAGAGTCCTCACTTTTCATGTGCACAGACCTTCTTTTTTGAGAAAAGGGATTGCATCTGAAAGGAGAGCATGACTTCTGCTAGGCAGGGATGGGAAGTCATCTACCTCCATTTTAGTGGTAGAGTGGAATACTAAGGACATTAAAAAAACCACAAGCAAAGCCAGCAAAAAAGCCCCCAACCCATGTAGGAGTAGAGCAGGTCTATTATAAACAAGAGTGACTATGGAATAATCTTTCTTTTCCTCAGTATTATTTTCAAGCCATCACTGAGAGAAAGTGATTCCATCAGCAGGCCTTTGGTCTGCATACACTTGGGAAAGTCCCCAAGTGCAGGGACAGCTGTGACGGGCAGTGACTGAACAGCATATTTTGCTGTGATCCATGTAATCAAGTTATTTCTCCAGTTACATGCAATGTCAACTAATGTGATACCTCATGTCTCATTAAAATCTAGAGAATTAAGCTACCTGGAGAATTTGAGTAGCATTTGAGAAGACATAATAGCACAAAAGATCAAGGGGATTCACTCCTAAGCGCTGTCAGGGATGTTAACAAAATTACCAGTGAAGAAGAAAAAATGAATCAATGATGAATAATCATGTACTATATCAGGTAAGTCAAGCCTTTGTCTCTGCAGTAATTAACTGTTCCAATGATATGGGCTGGCAATGGAATGAGGAAACATCAGTGAACACGCACTAATTACATTTGCTTTCAAATTCAACAGAAGCTGAACAGCTGTTTGGTGCAGTAGGTAAATTAAGTGCACTAGTCAGATCTAATTTTGAAGTGAATCCTTGATGTCAGTCAATGATTAATGTGGAGGCTGAATGTTTAAGGGCATGATTCAGCGAAAAAATACTTTCAGTCTGTGTCTTATTACCTTTTGCTGTCTTGATCACACCTTCTCTGTGCAAAAACCCATTTGGGGGTATGTGTGTGGAGGGGATAAGAGCTGAAGAAAGTGACTTCTGCTGCTCTCCTTGCAGAAATGTCTTGTCAATCATTTGTGGAGAGCAGAAGAAGAACAGAATTTATCCTTTCCTGCTGAGAAAGCAGCTGTGGACATAGCTTGCAAGAATTGCAGTTATAGCCTGTACCTGGAGCCTTCTGGATCAGAGGTAAACTAGGGCACCCATCAGAGGAAAGAGCTGTTCCCGTTCATTAGATCACATTAAAAGGCATTTTAAGCAGGAAAGGAAAATTTTAACTGTATTATGTTAACAGCTGAACTCCTTAGGAATTTACTGAGTGGCTCCATGGCCCACACCACTGCATCTTCCTTGCTTTTCTATTACAGAGCCAACTCCTACACTAGGGACTAAGAATCTGGGCTGGAGTAATACACTGTAATAATGTGAAATTTTCTTGCTGTGTCCTGCTATGTCTGACAAATATATTCCATCTTCTCGTTGCCTGGTTTCAGCTGGGACAGAGTTAATTTCTTCTGAGTAGCTGGTACAGTGCTGTGGTTTGGATTCAGGATGAGAATAATGTCGATAACTCACTGATGTTTTAGCTGTTGCTAAGTAGTGCTTACCCTAAGCCAAGGACTTTTCAGTTTCTCATTTTCTCATGCTCTGCCAGCGAGCAGGTGCACAAGAAGTCAGGAGGGAGCACAGCCAGAACAGCTGACCTGAGCCAAAGTGATATTCTGTACTACAGAATATCGTACTCAGTATATAAACTAGGAGGGGGCTGGCTGTGAATGTCTCATCTCTGCTTGGACAGGAGGGGCGTTGGTTAGTGAGTGATGAGCAGTTGTATCAAACTGTTCTTATCTCAACCCACAGGTTTTACAAGATTCTGATTCTCCTCCCTGTCCCACAGAGAGAGGGGGAGGTGGAGGAAGAGGGCATGAGGGGTGAGGCTGCCTTTTTGGACTGTTGTGGTTTAATCCCAGCCAGCAACTGAGTCTCATGCAGCTACTCACTTACTTTACTTGAAGTGAAATAGAAAACTAATAAAATAAATGCAAAGAAGAAAGAGAGGAATAAAACATGAGAGACACAAGTGATGCACCGTAGAATTTCTTGGGAAGAGCATGGGAAACTGAAAAGTCCTTGGCTTAGGGTAAGCACTCCTTAGCAACAGCTAAAGCAACATGATTCTCATATCAAATCCAAAATACAGCACTGTACCAGCTACTAAGCAGAATATTAACTCTATCACAGCCAGAACCAGGACACTGATACTGTGCACTATTTTCATCCAGCTTGTAATGAATCTGGAGGGAAGGGATGCCACCCAGAGGGACGATGGCAGGCTTGAGAGCTGGGCCTGTGCAAACCTCATGAAGTTCAAAAAAACCAAGTGCAAGGTCTGAGGAGAATAATACCTTTTCTGGGTCAGGACAATCCCAGGCACAAATATGGGCTGGGTTGAGAATGGATTCAGAGCAACCCAGAGGAGGACTCAGGGGTGTTTTTGGATGAGAGGTTAGACATGACCTGTTGATACGTGCTTACAGGCCAGAAGACAAACTGTGTCCAGGCCTGCATCAAAATAAATGTGACCAGCAGGATGAGGAAGGTGGTCCTGACCTTCTACTTTGTCTTTGTGACACTCTGCCTGGAATTCTGTGTCCAGCTCTGGGGCCCTGAACACAAGAAAGGTGTTGACCTTCTGGAGCAAGTTCAGAGGGAAGCTGTGAAGATGATCAGAGAGCTGGAGCAGCTCTCCTGTGAAGACAAGCTGAGAGAGTTGGGGCTGTTCAGCCTGGAGAGAAGACTTTAGGAAGACCTTACAGCAGCCTTCCAGCATCTAAAGGGGGCCTGCAGGAGAACTGGAGGAGAACTTTCCAGAAGGTCATGCAGTGATAGGGTGGGGGAGAATGGCTTTAAGGTCAAATAGGGTAGCTTTAGGATTAGGTATTTGGAAGAAATTCTTTACTCTAAGGGTGATGAGGCACTGGAGCAGGTTGCCCAGAGAGGTTGTAGACCACCTATCCCTGCTGTTCAAGACCAGGCTGGATGGGGTTCTGAGAAATTTGGAGTAGTGGAAGGTTCCTTGCTCATGGCAGAGCAGTTGGAACTAGATGATCTTTTAGGTCTCTTCCAACCCAAACATTTCTACAATTACATGATTCTTTAATTCTATGAGAGTATTCAATTTCTGGAGGTTTTTTCCTATGCTTCACAAAAAATTCCTGGTCTTGGCATTTGATTAGGAATGGATTGGCACTGGTCAATTAGAGCTGAAGAATCACCTCTGCTGCTGCTTGTCTATATAAAGGTTAATAAGACAGTCAGAAAGCAACATGTCAACAGTCAGCCATGTGCATTCTTAGAGAGAAACACCTGGGGTTTAATTATTTAAGGACTTTTCTTACTTGCATTCAGCTTCTCATAGTGTGTGAGGGCTGTTTTGTTTCTTCTAATTTCTAAACCCGAATTAAATTAATAGAAAAACACTAGATATAATTAATGGGATAATCTATTATCGTTGTATTATCAAAGGGACTTCTTGGTGAGTGACATGTGACACGTCCTTGACTTTTGTCATCTGAAACTTAGGTTTTGGTTTTTCTCCATGCCTTGATTAGCAAATGCAATTTCTTTATCACTTCAGCCCTGTTGTGTCTGTCACAGAGATGGACTCCTTTTGAGTCCTTTAAAATTTTACTTTTAAAAGAAAAGAAGAATCAGTCCAATAGATCAGTCCTGGCTTTGAAAATGAATTAGTCGTGGTCAGATATTCTTGTTCCAGGGCACCACAGAAAATATAACATATGGTATTACATTCTACATTCTTGTCTTGTTGCTACTTCCCTCAGTGCTCATCAGCAGTCCTGCTCTGAAGTATGACTTTGATATAGGTGCATTTGTTAGCTGCATATAGATGAGAATTAGTTTTAAGATTATTAATGAGTCTACAAAGACAGAATCATGGCAGGGGATGACAGAAAACAGCCTGTCATCATCCTTTCAATGAAAGATTGTGTGGTTTCCAGAAATGAAGTAACTTGTGTGAATCATATAATCAGTATTCACAGGGTCAGATGCAAATTTATGGTCCTTAAGTCCTCTCTAAATGCAAATACTGGGGCTAGAATCTGTACTTTGCTAAAGAATCAGATATTGGCAATTTCGGCATGTACTGAAACAGTCTTACTTAAAACACTTTTACTGGAATCAAGCTACATCTATAAAACTAATCTTCTTGTCATAGAAGTTTAGTTTCTCTAATTTCATAGAAGCACAGAAAGCCAGGGATAAAGAAGTCACTGCACTCAGAGCTTCCTAGATGTCCTTTTCTGCAAGCACAACGTGGGTACAGAAAAAGAAAATGTGATACCGACTTGCTCGGTAAACCCCATGTTGTACTCAAGATATGAAAATACGGTCTGCTAGGCAGCACCGAGCCCAACACTGAACCAAAGCACATCCATCTCTGAAAATAAATTGCAGATGCTTTGCAGAGCTCCTTGAAAGTTAAACTGAAGGTCTACAGAGTTGATCACAAAGCATAATGAGACACAGCAAAATCCAGCAACCACCGACTGCTGAAACACAAATATGTTGTGGCAAACTGCCTCTTAGAGGTGTTCTTCTGTGACTGGGTGATCAGAGAGAACTCACCTTGAATTAAGGAGACTCTCTCAACCTACAGGGCATGATCTCAAGGTTGGGATTTCCTCCTGAAAGCCAATCCTTCAGTGAAAAAGAGGAGCAAAGTTCCTCCAGCCATGTCTGCCCTGGCCAAATTACACTATTTCTGTGACTTATAGTCTGTGACATAGACACACTAGGGACAATGCTGGCAAAACTGAGAGCCTAAAGCTAAAGAAGAGTGCATGGGGAGGGTGTGGAGGGAGACCACAAGGGAAAAAACATCTTTTGCTTCTTTTACAGTTAGATAATTCAGTCCATCTTTTTTTTTTTTTTTTTTTTTTTTGTATTATCTTTGGAAGTGTTACCTTTCAAGTCTGCCTTAAAAATGTTTGTGTTAGGTTGCTTCTTATTCTTCATCCATTATTATGCCTCAAGGTATCACAAGGAAGGTTTTCACCTAAATTAGTATGCAATGTATATATCACATCATATCATATCATCATATTATCATATCATACATTACTCATCACGCCATTTAACAGTGAGAAAGAATAACACCTCTATGCCAAAAGAAAAGGCTTTACAGAAAAGGCTTTCCCATGATCTTGCCTCGTCAACAATGTTTGGAAAGAGGAAACAATTTAATGCGAATTAGGATGCAACACCTACAACTTCGCATTGATCTGCACAGAAATGATGTAGACCGAGAGAAGACAAGCGGAATTCAAGGAGAAGTAGAAGATCTTTTAGGTCTCTTCCTTCTCAAGGACTGTTCTTTTCTTAAGGATGCTAATACACAGTTGGTGAAGGGAAAAGGTATCATATTATCATAGTATTACCATAGTATCAAATGAACAGCTATGTAATAAACTCTCTTTGGGTGTACATACATATATATGCTATCCATCTCCCTTTTGCTAAAAAGTAGTGACTTATTTTCATCTGATTGTATAATGTGTACCTTTTGAAATTTACTACTAAGACTACTACTACTAAACCAAGAAATTTCTAAGGTATGCTGTATATTGTATTAGAAATTTACATGAAAATATTGATATTTTGTCTAAAAATCCAAGGAAAATATTAGCCTAATGGCAAAAAATACATTTTGAAATAGGTATTTGCCCTCCTCACCAAGAAGGTTAGATAATGAAACTGAAAAAATGAAAATCTGAAGAGAAATGAAAACAGACTATGAAAAATATAGGGTGATACAGAAAACAACAACACAAATGAATGAGGTGGGTAAAATCACATTGGAGAGAATACAAACAAAATTAAAGGAAAAGAGGGTTTAACAAGATAGGGGACACAATGTCAAATGAAAAACGTAGACAAAACCATAAAGAAGACAAGGTGGAAGACAATGACTGAAAATGGAGCTATGTACAAGGATGTAGAAGGGAGCAATGACAAATTGTAAATGAAAAGGAAGGAGTAGGTAAAGAAATTTAAAGAGGCTTATGTCCCATGACATTAAAAGTGAATAATTTAAATTACAATGTTAAAAAAATCCATAGGTGTACACTACTGAAAAAAGTAGGTAACGAACATTGCAATAAAACCACTGTGTTCAGAAAGCTGTCCTTCTAATTTGTGTCTTCAGGAAGAGAGAGAATGACAAATGCAAAGAAATTAAACACATCTGTAAGTTTCCCTTACACAAGTACAGCTAAGCTGTGATAAGCTTATGTTTATATATGATTTTGGCAATAAGACTTTTCTTACCAGTCTTTTCACCCTTATATGTGAAATTTTCTAAGGAAAAAAAAAGGAATCCATATCATATTGTCAATAGTTTGACTTCAGATAAATTGTGCTTCTCAGCTTTTACATTACATGAAATGAATTTTGAAGTCCCAGAGTACTCAGGCATGGATGAATTCCAAATCATGTAATGTCTGTGGGACTGTGATAACTCATCACACTTGGGAAATCCATCCTTTTTTAAACCTGGGAGTGTAATAAAAGAAGGGAAGGAGACTATCTAAACCGCTGTAGCAGAGGGGTGTATTGGATGAATTTTGTAAAATATAGCCACTATGTCTATGACTGGAAGTTCTTTTGCATTTATTTATTCTACACTCAGAGAATAACCAAAATTGCTCCCTAAAAGTTCCAACAAAGACTCACATATGTCTATCTGTTATGACTAAGAAGAAAAAAAAGAACGAAGAAAAATATTTTTTTTGCTGAAAAAATAGAATCTCATTAGCAATAAGACAATGAAACATAGAGTACACTGTTGCAACTGATCTTTTTACTGTTTGGAATCCTGCATTTAATGTTATGGAAGCAAGATATAACTGTATCTGCCAGCATATGACTATCTTGTGATTCTGATACACAGCAACGTCTGCCTAAACTTTGGAAAATCACTTAATCTCTAGTACGAGTTGATATGTCTGAAAAGACTTATGACTCATAAAATACTTCATCCATTAGCATTGATATACAGAAGTGATGCATTTTGCTTTTTCATTCACATTGTCATACTTTCCATGTGTTCACTATAGAAAAGTAACTTTCTGTTTGGAAGCCTTTTATTCTAGAGCAAAACCTCAAAGAGATCCAAAACAAATGTGCAAATTTTAAAGAGCAGTATCTTCATATCTGCCTGTCCCATTGGCAACATTGAATTATTAGTTATTGGGATCAGTTTTTTACATTTTAAGCTGCTTCCAATAAGAGAGACAAATCAATCACATTTACCAGTCACATATTTATTTATAAAATTTAGAATAAATGTTCTGCTGTAAAACTAGTAAAAGAATGGTGAAAAAAATAAAGCTTTTTAGGCTACTCAACAATATATACATGATTTAAATCCATAATTCACTCATAAAGTTTTGTCATTGTTTACAGTGCATAGAGATGACTGAAACTTAGATATGCTCACTATCTGCCTGTGTGACTTTCTGCTTTAGCTGTAGTAACTAGAGCTTAGTAGTGTATATATAGCTTATAGTAGTGTAACTATAGCTTCTCTACCTTAAGTCACCAGAAACTGTAATTTAAAGCTCAATATCTTTTCCATTGTGATACACAGAAATTTAAGTTTTCTGCCAGCCTTTAGTGAGGTCTATCAGTACACTTCTGGATAAGACTGAGGAAATGCCATATAACTCTCCAAAGTTATTTCTGTTTTAAGAGTGATCCTCTTCCACAAGATAGAAGGATGTACAACTCACAGGAAAAGGCCTTGCTCATTTGTGCTTTTGAGCACAAATGCAATTTGTTTTTGAGGCTCCAATTCCTTCGGTAAGAGTGAAGTAGCACTTCTTATCTGTTCCCAGTCATGATTTCTGCCAGGAACTCTAGAGAGGGTGTTATCAAAGGGTGGGTTAGACTGGGTTAAAGCACATATTGTGGTCATGTAATGTGGACCCTAAGACTTTCCTTCCTTGTTCATTGGAGTATTGTATGGATTTTGTACTCTTTTATAGGGTTTTTCCAATGAAGTCTTCAGGTTGTGTGTAGTAGCATCACAGCTGTACTCAACTCTATAAGCATAGCAGGGTACCTAACACACTGCATCAGCCCTCAGGCTCTTATACCTCAGGATTTCTTGCATTGGAATTTAATGTATTTCCTTCTGTTTGCCTTGCTTTCCAAAAAATTAAACAACAAACAAAAAACCCACAAATGAACCCAACCGAAAAACAAACAAACAAAACCCCCCAGCACAAACCCAAACCCAAACCCAAAAAAACCCCAAACTAAAAACCCCATCGATTTTATTGGTCTTCTAGCCCAGAGAGCTAAACTGGATATTTCTGAAATTTTCTTGTTTGAAATGCTAAGGAGCCACTTACAGCTATCTCATATTAATATCAGTGTTGATATGTTCCTGCCTCTAATAAAGTATTCATTGAAAACTACCCACCAATTTTGTTTCTAAAAATGAGCTAAAGGAACACTGAAGAATGAAACCAAGAGGAATTGCAAGAAGGTTAGAAATATGGGTGCATTTTTAATGTCAGCTAGGTAAAAAAGAAACCTGAAAAGGCCCTCTGCAAAGCTAGAGGCAAAAAGATGATTCACTGTATTAAAGTTCACATCTGCTTCAGCACATGACAGAAGTGGCTGCTCACCTGCACCAAAAGACTACACAACACAGCACTCTATTGAAAGACCTGAGTCTAAATGTCACCAGTAGAGAATTTTCTGTGGCTCATCTATGTAATATTGACATATCAACATGCTTATACAGTAAAAGAACTTTTTTTGAAAGGCTTCTCTTAAAAATACCTCATAATCTTAATTAATTCACTGCCAAGAATTGGCATGCGAATGGCACAGACGTGGCAATGGGTTACAAATATAATGTCTCCAGGGAAAAACAAGCAGCATCATGGAAAGCAGAAATGGTGAAGTCTGGTTTTTAGAATAACTTCCTTTGCTTCTTTTGCTGGTGTCAAATAAGTAGCGAGTTCCAACTACAGCATCTCCATGGCTGGAAATTTCATAACGTTCCTCTCGGCAGTGGATTTCTGGATGTGTTTTTTTGAGATCAAACCGCATGCTCTCATTGAAGGTACTAAGAAAGCCATTCTCATCCAATTGGCTGCCTTTTTCTCTCTTTAAATTTTAGAAACTGAGCAGATTAGCACTTGTTCTATCTGTCAAATTTAATGGTGTATACTATAAGCAAAAATTACGGGGTATGCCAACTCACATATGATATGTATACATAAAAAGTGATTGCATAATTCTTGTTTCTTTGTGATAAAAATGAATTATGGCTTGCCAGAAGCTTGAAAAATAAGGAGATTAGGAAAAAAAGAAAATTAAACTGCTTCCTCCATCCACTTTCTGGTGTTTATGTGCATAGCTCTCTGTACTGAGCTAAGAAATATGGCTTCAGATGTCAAGATGTTTAAAGTTATCTAGTACATGTGGGCATATTTAGCATGTAACATAACAAGAAATATTTTAATGATGCTATAAAATGCTAAACAATAAATTATTAAGCAAAATATTTTTATGTTTTTCACTTAACACTCTGTAGCATGTTTTTTAATTATGCAAGCTGATGGAAGGTTAAAGTGTCTTTGAAATAAGTATATCTGCTCTTTAAAAGCAGGAGTTTGGTACTCCAAAGGCATAATAATCTCAAGGAAGAATTTTAAGTCTTATCCTCTGTTTTACATTTAGTAATTTGACTAGTGTCTGTAGAAATGAAAGTCTTTTTATGATTTCGTTTTCTGTTTCTTCATTCCAAGGCAATTATTCACCAACTGTTCAATAGTCATGCTGAAATTACCTATACAGTAAGAGAAAGGAAGAATGTCAAGGTTATATACAAACTCTGAAATATTTGGAGGACAATCCAAATTTAGCATGAAGAGAGCAACATCAGGAAGAGAAAAATTTTGTCCTTGAATTTTCTCTTTGAAAACTGAATATGAAAAAGGCTTAAATATTGTACTTGATATATTGCATTTTATGTTTCCTTTGAGCAGTTATCTTTACAGCAGTCATAAAACCAGTGAAATAAAATTAGGTTTTTTTTAAAGCAACATGCCCAAATCAGTGAGAGATGCTAATTAGTAATAACTAGGTGTTCAGTTTTGTTTTTTCTCCTCTTGTTTCTGGGTTTCCTTCATTACTTCCTTGCCTGTATTTTTTCCTAGCTTGTGGATGAGGTTGAATCTGGTAAATACAAAATTGTTCTAGCCTGAATTGAAAGATTCCTTTTAAGTTCTGCCTCTGTAATTAAATGTTTTTACTGATCAAATGAATAATTGAAAATCACCAACAGTATTTTGTCTCTTTTGTCATGGGTGTCACCAGAGTGTGGTTCTGTGGTAGTGATCTGCCTTCAGCCCTGTTGTGTCTGCCTCACATACACTCTTGTATCCCACCTTATTGCTCGAGGAAATGCAGGTCTGGAAACTTTGCTCAGTGCACCTTTGAAATGGAGGAGTGTGGAGGTAGGTCTGGGCTGAGCAGACACTGGCAGGATGAATGATTTTCCTCAATTCTAGGTTATATTTATTTTTTAACAGTGAGCCTCCAGTTCTCAAGGAGTCAGTGATAGATCTGAAAAGTAATAGTTCAGGTGATATAACCCGGGCTTCAGGAAAGCACACTTTGGCCTCTTCAGGGATCCGCCTGGTAGAGTACCATGGGGTAAAGTCCTGGATGGAAGAGGAACACAAGAAAGCTGGATGATATTCAAGGATCATCTCCAAGCTCAGGAGTGATGCATCCCAACAAAGAGGAAATGAGGCAATATGCCAGGAATCCTGTGTAGATGAAAAAGGAGCTCCTGGACAAACTCAGACAAAAAGGAAGCCTACAGGGGATAGAGGCAAGGACAGGTAGCTTGGCAGGAATTCAAAGGAATTGCCCTAGCAGCCTGGTATCAGCCTAAAGCCCTGATAGAGCTAAATCTGACCAGGGATGTCAAGGGCAACAAGAAAAGCTTCTATAGGTATGTTGGTGAAAAAATAAAGACTCGGAAAATTGTGGTCTTTCTCCAAAAGGAAATAGGAGACCCGATTACCCTGACATATGGAGAAGGCTGAGGTACTCCATGGCTTTTTTGCCTCAGTCTTCCCCAGCACGTGCGCCAGCCACATTGCCCAAGTCACAGAAGGTAAAGGCAGGGACTGGGAGAATATATGGGACCCCATTGTAGGAGATCAGGTTTGAGACCATGTGAGGTGCCTGAAGGTGCACAAGCCCATGGGACCCAGTGAGATACATCTGTGAATCCTGAGGGAACTCAGAGCCATGAAAAGGATCAGAGGGCTGGAGCAGCTCTCCTATGAAATCAGGCTGAGAGAGACTTGGGATTATTCAGCCTGGAGAAAAGAAGGTTTTGGAAGGACCTTGTAGCAGCCTTCCAGCACCTAAAGGTACTACAAGAAAGATGGAGAACGACTTTATACAAGGACATGTAGTGACAGGATATATGTTAATGGCTTTAGACTGAAAGAAGGTAGGTTTAGACTAGATACAAGGAAGAAAGTCTTTACTGTGAGGATGGTGAAGAAACAGGTTTCTCAGAGACATTGTGTGGATGTCTCACCCCTGGAAGTGTTCAAGGCTCAGTTGGATTGGACTTTGAACAACCAGCTCAAACCATGCTGTGATACTGTGAAAACCTGTGAATGATAGACTTCAAAAATCCATACTAAAAGTTAATATTGGCTAAAGAAAAGGTCATATTAAATCATTCTTTCAATGACAGGAGTAATCTTTTTCTTTTCTCTACATGGTTTTCAGGTAGTTAAGTATTTGGAGGCTGTTTTTGATAAATGAACAACTTCGGGAATTTTTGCAGTGGAGGGGGAAAAAAAGAAGAGAGAACACCCTTCTCTAAAACATTTGTTTTGACAGATTTTTACATTGATAATATTTTGTGACAATTTGAGAATGACTGTACTGGCCAAAAAAACCTACAAATCTTAGGGTAGCAAATTAATGTCATGTAGATGCCTGATCTGGCCACAAGAGAGCATTGTAAATCCAAAGAAGGCCAGCTTCAGAAAATCAAGTTCATGAAACCCAAATGTGATGCTTTTCCCCCACTGCTGTCAGAAAGCTCAAGAAATTATGACTATGTTTATTGATGTTAGCACCGGACAGATAATTAATTATTTAGGGTTTTTTTCTGAGAAGTGAAAAGGTCACCTTCATTACACATCACTTTGAAAAATACTGTGCATGATACTGCAGATCATGAAACATTAAAATGCAAGCAGTGATTGAGAATTTCAGAGCTCATATATTTGCTTTACGTGTCCTTCCAGGTTTGAAATACTTGCATTTCTACATTACTGAGTGGTTTGTTTTAAGAAAAATATGATCAACAAACCCTACATTGAAAAAGCAGAGGCTGAGGTCTTTTCTATTGCATCTGTAAAGAAGATGAGAATTGCTGAAAAGAAAGGCTGAGAGAGTTTGCAGAACATTATTTTTCAGATTCAGGAAAGAGTAGAAACCTAGTAAACAAAGGGTCAAGACCAGAAAAGCAGAAAAAAGGAAAATCAGGAAGGAGAAAGGAGAAATTAAGCTCTAGGCAAGAAATATTAAAAGGGTAGGCTAGAAGGCAACATGAGAAACCTGATTTCCAGCTGCACATCCTGACAGCCTCTGGGCATGCACATGACTGCTCACTGCACATGTCCTTCTCTCCAAGATTCTCCAGCAAGCAATGCCCATATTCCACACCTGTGGATGGGAGGTTCCTGTGGTGATGCATCCCCCCACTCCCATCCTTGGGGCTGATCTCAGAAGCTCCTGATAAGCCTTGACCAAACTCTCTGAGCAGTGAAGCATCCTTGGACCTTGCCATTTGAGCCGTGAGGCACTCCCTGATCGTACCAGGAGACCTCGCATGGTAGAGGTGGGAGCAATCAGAAACATCAGATGCCCAGTCAAGGTGGGACATAAAGGATAAGCAATTCTTTATAGCCTTGGTAAACCATTTACCTGAATTCCAGCCTGGCAGTGGAACAGCGCCATTGTGAATTCTAGCCCTAGTGGAACGGCACCATTGTAACTGCACTTTGGGATAAAAGCCTAGTAATTACAGACTCGGGTTACGGCCAAGATGGAAACTTACAGATGACCAAAGTCAATCATCTTGCGACCTTATAAACAACAGTCCTAAGAGAGGCCCTTTGAGCTCTCCCGGACTGCAGTAGGCTGTGCCAGTACCTCTCTCTGAGTTGATGCCTATCAGAGCTCACAAACTCTCAAGATTTTAACACTTGAAGAACCATTGCTGACAACAAGGCTTAAACTTATACCCGCTCCCAACATCTCCACAACTCCTCAAGGTGCAACCCTTGCCTGTGGGGAAAAAAAAGGGGATTTGATGTGACCATTTCACTGAATCCAAGGGTAATTTTTGATAGGTGCCTCTATACACACAGAAATGGGTCTATACAACATTTTGCGTTTGTGTATGTGTGAATTGGTTATGGTACAAATGTTGCTATCTCAAATCTATAGTTAACTCATTGTTATAATTACAGTAAACCCCACTGAATCACTCTGTAAATGTTAAAGTACTGAATGATTAATTACTGCTAAACCCTTTTTCACCCTTATCTACAATCATATCCTTTGCACCCTTACTCCATTTTGCATTCCTGGCTTCCATGTAAACCATTCCAAATTCCTTCTAATTTGATCTTCCTTCATATGCTTTAACCCGTGTAATAAGTAATAGAGTTAACCTTGCCATCGAACTCTGCAAAGTCACATTTTCACAGCTTCACATTAAACCCTGATTTTGCCGTGGTCTTTCATGACGTTTCTTTAAGTGACCAAAACACTCATTCAGAACAGATGCCAGATCAGATCTAACAGCTCTCTGTGGTTTAGCCTTGGGAAGTTCCATACCCTTCTTTCTACATTTTTGCTAATCTTGCGTGATGAGGCTGCCGAGAGAGTCTCACCTTATTTTCTCTGCCTCCTTGGGTGTCAGCTCCAGATATGGGGTTATTTTTCATGTAGGATTGAATAAAGAGCAACACCTTCACATTGCCTTGCAATCCCCTTCTCTAATCCCAGGGCTCCGCACTGCCGTGGAAACCTGTGACCATCTGCAGGATGGGATTGTTCTCTGGGACACAGAGTGCCCTGCCTGGCCCCACTGCTGAGAAGCAGACATGCAACTGGTAAAATGGAAGAAAAACACAGTGAGACAAGCACGTCTGATCAGAATTTGCCCAGAGATGCATCAACCGTTTGGGTAATGATAAGGGGACATAACAAATGGGTTGAAATACAAATGGAAAAGATTTTAAAAATATAAAGTTTTATATATTATGGCTGCCAGGTTAATCAACTCTATTTAGAAGGGTTAACAGAGAGAAATTTCAGTAAATGCTTGTCAAACATTCCAGCTGCAGGGTCTTCCAGCAGTGACTCTTGCAAAATATGAGTATACAAGCAGCTTGAGAGTTTTATCCAGATACATAGAATACAAACCTCCCAAACTCACTGAAAATAAACAGTGAAACACAGTGTGTACAAAGGGATGGTTCTGTGCCATAAACACTTATGCCACTTTTGTAGAGATCTTTTTTTAGCCATCAGAGAGACCAGATTAAAATAGCCTGTAAATTACTCCATGGATTATGTCTCTTCTCTGCTGGCCAGCTTCAGCCCTTTGGAAATAACTTGACAAGGAGAAATAGAAAGTATAGGACTGTAGAACTGGAGGTGAAACAGAGAAACAACAGTAATGATATGAAAAAGACAAGATTATGTGTTAAGTTTCTTGATAATCTTTGTACCTGAATTTATAAGGAATATGAAATGAAACTAGTAATGAAATTAAACTTGCCTTTCAGCATTGTTTACAGTGAAACTTGGTGGTGTGCAATGGGTGATAAAAAGTGAATTTCTGCTAATAAAGCTGTAACATTCTTGCTCAAGTGAGTGTCTGCCCCACTCTGCATGCAAAGCTACATTTTCATGACCATAATTTGGCAAGACCTGGTGGTGTGATCCTGGTGCTTCAAATATATCTCTTCTTTTAGATGCTCCCAAAATCTTACTTGATGTCCTCTTTGGTTTGATGCTGGGCAAAATACAGAGAGCTATTCCATTTCCTTTGCTCTTGTTCTTAATATATCCACAGATCAACTCTTTATTAAAGAGTTATGTTTGGTTTGGTTTTTTCTTCCCCTGTGAATTTTTTTTCAAGTATTTCTTCCTAACTGTCTTGTGAGGGAGAACTAAAAATTTGGTAGCTCTCCAGGCAAAGCAAAAAAGGAAGTGAGGGAAAGAAGCCTTGAGGAGAATCTTTAGGACAGCTGTGAATCTTTGGCTGCGTTTTTTTCTTCCTGGCGCTGAGTTGCTAGGAAGCCAAGCCCCCAGGGCAGGGTGTAAACTCAGTCTCTATGCTCTGCTGAGGACTGGATGAGGACTCGCTGTTCAGATGTGAGGTTTGGCTTGGACAGTGAGAACCTGGCAGGGGTCACTGGCACTGGTACTTTGACAGAGGAAGCCTTAGGACAATCTCCTCCTGGAAGACTGGGCCAAGGGATATGTTGTAATCCAGTTTTGTAGCAAGAAACACCAAACTCTTCCCTACTACCCAAGGACCTGGCGAGCTCCCTGCCTATAACTGTGGTGAGTGAAACTGTCAGATAGTCCTAACCACAACATTTTCTTGGATGAAAAGAGGAAGCACATTTGGCTTCTTGCGGTTAATCTAGGACAGAAGCTCAGGATTATTTGACTTCCATCTTTGTGTTGTTAGATTCCAAATCTCAAGCAGTGATTCAGCTCCCAGAACACCACCCTAATTTGATACTAATCCATGAAAGGTCATTGCTAGCATAACAATATCCTGTAATAGCAGAACAAGAATATTCAGTGGCATTTTACATGTGTTTGCTGATGTTAAGCTAGCATTTTGTGACACTACAGATCTTATGCAGTGGTGGATATTAAAACTAAGCCCTTTTTTCCCCTTAATTCTACCGCCTGATGCAAATACAAATACAGGCTAAGAGAAATACACACTGATAACGCTGAGAGGGCAATAGATGTACTGTGAATGTAACGTTAGTCTAAATTTGATCTTTGATGAGATGCTTTCTGATGAAGCAAAACAGAAGCTCTGGGTCTTGATAACTGAGCCAGGAGGGTCTGTCACAGATGAAAGTTGGGATGTCCCCAGAGCCTTAAGGATCTGGAGAAGCTACTCAAAGTAGAACTGACAGGGATGTTGATTTCACTGAGGCATTGATTTCGCCACAGGCCCAAGAAGTTCCAGTTTTATGAGAAATGTCAAAAAATGTTGGCTTTAACCTCATCCAGGCCTAACACTTCTGCATTTTCATCTTCACCTTTTCACTAGATGACCGTGTGCTCCCTGACTAACACGTCTTCCAACAGACAGCCAGAAGAAATTGTGAGCAGGACTGAAAACAATTACTGTTCTCAAGCCCATTACATGCCCAGCATGAAATACTTTACATGTAACTTGTTTTCATAATGCTTGGACCATTATTTGAATTAAAGAGTAAAGCCTTTCTTGTATTCATGTTGAGAAAGTGACAGTCATTAAAATGAGCAAGTGCCTGTTACCTATGAAGTAAGCCTTGGAGCAAGTCTCTCGCTGATCCAAGCATCCAAATGAAGGAGGAGATGAGAAGGGGAATGGTAATGAGAAACTGGATGGAAGTTAAAAAGCAATTGCCTTTGGCATGTTTTTATTAATTTTCAGTTGATATGCAGAAAAGGGTTTGTGTGTTTAGTGGAGTTTTGTGCTTCACAAAATTATGATGAAAATAGAAGTAACAGAAAATAAATGTTGAAGTAAAAATTGCTCAGGCAATATTTATATGAAGAGTGAAAAATCAAGCAATAAATAATTTTCAAAACCAGCTGCTTTATGTACTTATCCAAATCAAAGCAACAATTAACATCCAAGTATCATGAAGCAGCACTTTGTGCTGGTGTGAGAGAGAAATGTTTTCTGGTTGCTCATTAAAACCATTAGGAGAGAGGAAAAGCCAGTCACTTTGGTGGTTATTCCTTTCCTAACTTTCTGCCATTGAATGTGAGGAAAAGCCAGCCTTACCCTCTGCAGGTCTCCTTGCTGCAGGCTGTGATCATGTTTGTTTGAGACTTTCTTCCAAAAAGGTTTCTTCAAAAAGTTAAACCAAAGGTAAACTCTTTTTTAAAAAAAAAAAAAAGTAAATTTAGCGTGTCAGAGCCTTCTTTCACTTTTGCCACTGTTATATTCACAGGGTACAGATATTTGTAGTAGATTCTGCTGTTGCATGGAAGGAAACTTTAATTCTATTTGTGCTAAGGATCCCCTTGGAAACATCCTTTGGAAGTTTGCTTTTGTACTACCTGTTGCAATACCACAAGACTGGAGCTTCTTAATTTCTTTCAGTTTCTAAAACTCTTGGTGAGAATTTGATCAGCAGTAACCTGGTAGTCTGAGCACAAATGTACCTTCTCATCTGCCTGCAGAAGGCCTTTCCATAGCTTTATTTTCTTATTCAGATAATAATTTCCTTTGAACAAGAGCTCCCTTTTCTATCCTCTTTGTGTAACTCATATGTCTTTTGCTAGTGCTTGGACACTCTTGGAAGGGGGTCTCTCATTTGAATTCTGGCAAATTTATTTTGCAAATACAAGACATCACCTTGGTTTGTGTAGTTATATACATTAACTCTGTCAATGCCTCTATAGTTAAGGTTGGTAATGTTGCAATTCTGTGTCAGCAGGCAGACATACACTGAGAAGGATGAATGACATGAAAAAAATTGAAAACAAAAAAAAATGGAAACCCCAATGCATACTCAATAGGCCTGCAGTTCTCCCAGTAGAATGAATAATTTCTTTCAGGAATGTGGGATTTCATTAGATCCATAAATATTTGAAATCTTTTTTGTGCTTAACTGAGTTTTGGATTTGTAACCTATGTAAACTACATCTGTTGCAGAGATGAGATGGACTTGAACTACAGCAGAGAAATTTTGTTTCATTACAGGAAAAAAAGGAGTACACAGACTCCTAATTGAAATATGCATTGACATGGGATATTATGAATAGGTTTGGTTTTGAAGATTTTACAAAGACAAATTTTACAAAAGAAAGGACCTCACAAAAAATATTATGGATTTCAAAATGAAGACAAACCTTTCCATTTAGAAAATAATGAGTGGCATAAAGAAATAGTGCGTTACATATCACTTTCATGATGGAAACAGTCAGGTGATATTTTCTTTATCTTTTTTCTCTTGCAAATTTGGGTGTCTGAAGCTCTGTCTCCCTGTGGGGACATTTGTGCAATTAGTAATTAAGGCTGAGTCTACTACATATATTAGACTTCAGCTGAGCATCTGTGTAACATGAGGGCTCAGTATAGACATTTTTGGCTGATTGGATGCTTTGTGCAATTTCACAATTGTACACCAAAGATTCATTAACCTGTTCTCATATTTAATTTAACCTCATTTAATTTTAATGTTGTAGTAAGAATTACTTTATATTGATATGTTGATAGCACTATAGATTTCCTTCTCAAATTATTATTGTATTTGTTGTTGAATAACTTCTGATTCCTCAGGACAGGTGCTATTACATTTCCATACCACAAAAATGTTGAATTCTCCCAAGAAATATTCAGTTATACAGTTAACAATGATGATAAAATTATTATTTATTTTCACTGAGAATACCAGGAACATTTGTCATGTTTTATATTAATGAGATGTTCCAAACCTTTCAGTCAAATGAACCCATATAGAACTATAGAATCATTTAGGTTTGAAAGACCCTTCAGATCAAGTCCAACTGTACACCTAACACCTCCAAGTCTGCCATTAAAACATATCCCTGAGCCCCAGGTCCATGTGTCCTTTAAATGCCTTCATGGCTGGTGACTCAGTCAGCTCCCTGGACAATCTGTTCCAATACTTGACAAGAAGTTTGGTGAAGGAATTTTTCTTAATATCCAAACTAAACCTCCCCTGGTGCAACTTGAGCAGGTTTCCTCTTGTCCTGTCACTTGTTACTTGTACAGAGACTGACTCCTGCTTCTCCACAGCCTCCTTCCAGGCAGTTGTACAGAGCGATAAGGTCTCCCCCCGAGCATCCTTTTCTCCAGGCTAAACAAACCTAGCTCTCTCAACTGGTCCCCATAAGTACTGTTTTCTATGTTTTATATTAATAACAAAAAGCTGATTCTCAGATAAATATATTCATACTGCATGTGAGACAAATGTGGAGTCATAGGACATCGAGTATATTGGGTTAAGTGAAGGCACAAAAAAAATCAATGAACAGCTTTAAGTATGTTGAATTTTGTTGTAATTAAAAATGTCTTTTAAAATGCCGCTAAGAAAGATACAATTTGCTGTTCTAAAACCAGATCTTGAATCCATAATAATGATATATATGAGTAAAGATTAAATAGTATTTTACAAACTGATCTGATAAGGTTTAAGGTGAAAAAGGACAGACTTCAAATTTCTGATTCATTTCAGCTTGGGATAAGTCCAGGAAAATTTGGATGCTACTTTCATAACGAGTTTACTGTAATGCACTGCTGTCCCTAAATTTTCTTTGACATTCTCCTGTCTTGGCTTCTCAAATTTCTATCTTCTATCAGTCTTGACCTTTACTGCACCCTGATAATTTGCTGTAGCTAAAATTTTTACTTTACTTATCATGTGAACCAGCACAGGCAAGCAACTGGGACAATCACAATGCCGCAGCTAATGCACAAGGAGTAAATTTACTTCCTTTACCTCACTACTGGGGTATCCCCAAAGCAAAACCAGGGCAGAGGTACACAAGCAGGGGCGCACATGCTGTTGAACTCAGTCCAGGCCAGAGGATTACCAGGCTGCTGTTCACAGTTGTTTACCAAGGGTTATTTCCAACTCCAGAATCACTTGAGCATATTTACACTCCTTCTTGTCAGTCACCTCTAATGCTAAACTCCACCTCATAACCCTGTATATAACCCTGTATAACCCAGGATATTTAGATCTGAAGGGGCCTCTGGAGGTCACCTAGTTCAACAGCCTGCTCAAAACAGGTCCATCTCAACTAGGTTACTAAGTATTTGTATAGTTAAGTATCTCTAAGGATATTTAGATTCTCTCCCATCTCTCATAGTAAAATAAATATATAATCTAATAGGATAGGAATACCATATCTTTTTTCTTTCTTTAATTTTTTTTTTAAATTTTTAGGTCTGGTTTCATCCCATAGACTTAATAAGTAGCAGGAAATTTTATGTTTGCTTGTGGAGCAACTTTTCTGGCTTATCTTTAGCGAAAGAAATCCCATTCACAAAATTCAAGTACGCTAAGTCATGAACCAAGTGGAGACAATGACTTCAGAAGAGCTCTTCTTAGCTCAACTAAAATGCTTGTGTTGTCACACGAAGTTTTGTGTTAGGAAGACAATCCAGTCGTGACAACCTGGTGATTCATTTAAGTTTCTTCATCTTCTCTGTTGACTGCTTTAATGAAAAACAGATCTGATTTTCTGTGTTATAACCTGGTAACAGTGATGACTCCAAATTCGTGGTTATTTCTAGCAGGCATACATAGACCTTGGAGCTCCTCACAAAACTATAGGAAATTTGACATCTGCTAGAATAAAGAGATGATGCAGACTTCTTTCTTTGTAATGTTATCTGTTGGAAAGTGATATCTGTATCTGATTCTGAAACAGCAGATTAGGAAGAAACTTCTGGGATAGGGTAAGATGATAGGTAAATATAAGCTTACACCAAACAGATAAATGTTTTGAATTTACGCAAAAATTGGAGATGGTTGTTTTGTGGCTTTTTTTTTTTTTTTTCTAATTCAACAAAAGAAACTCTGTTGAGCAGCAGGATTTTGATTATATATTCTTATCCCCAAAAATGTGAACTGTGCTGGGGTTCTGAAGAGTCAAGACAGAGTTTTTCAGGAAATCAAGTTTTTCTCTAGCGCACTTTGTTTCTGAAGAAAGTCCTTATTGTACATTCCTTCCAAAAAGGGAGATTTTACTAGTTCCTAATAGAAGTTTAGCATTTTGACTGTTAATTGAAACTTGCAAATTAGAGCCAGTGAACAAACTGTGCTCTTGGTTATGCTGTGGAGCCAAGCAGTCACTGAGGGCTGTTATATGTCTCACAGCTGGAGAACCCAGTAGTTTTCAATCTAAACTCAATTTAAGGGAAAATAGCAAAACTGAGAACGAACCTGAAACTTTTATGACAACATAACATGAATTTTCTGTAACATGGTATAAAATTCTCCTTCAAAAATGGCCTTTGCCCCCTGCACAAATGGATTTGTGAGGATTTATAGGTATGGTACCAAAGCAATCTTTACAAATATATAGCTACATACACTGTGGTTACACTGTGGTAATTTAAACCTCACAGGCATGTTTGTACACTGTTCTTTTTTCCTGCAGTCTTGTAAGAAGGTTCTAAAGTTTTGGTGGTTTGGCAGTATGTTACTTTAATGTTGAGTTCCCTTTCCTCCCACAGCCTCAGGTCTGATTAAGAAGTAAATCTTAATAGATAAAACTATAACATGCTGAAAATAATAGAACTCCTCTACTCATTCCTGTTTTGATGTGATTTTTTTTCCTGAGTCTTTATTCCAGGTCAAACAGGCCCCAGGTTCTGTGATAACCAGCACACAAAATATAGTGAATATAATGGTAGTGCATCAGGTCCATTATCCATTCTTACCTGAAAACCAGATTTGCATTGTGCATATATGCTGAGGAAAATGCTACTGATGGTTCTTCCTACCACATGTGACTGCTTGTGGCATCTCATGAGAAATGGCAAGAATGAGATGAACAGAAACAAACACAGCAAGCATAGGTGCACATGAGCAGGAATGGGAAGGAATATTTGAAGACTAAATTTCCCTCATTATCTGGTGCTTGTCCGAGGTTCTGTTCCATATTTACATGAGCTGCTTTTCTCAAGAATTCCAAGCAGTCTACAGGACACTCCACAGAAGGATGCTTTGTGATACCTGTTGTATAAACAAATATATCTAACACAAAAATATACAATTTAAGAAGACAAGCAATGTACAAAATGTGAATGAGAAAAAAAAATAATTAAAATATTAGGGGTGCAATAGGACTGCTATTAGTTTCACTTTTTAAAAATTAAGTAAGTTTTGCAAAGGTATAGGATGGTCTTCCTTTACCCTGTTTTTCTGCTGACTTCAGTGCAATACCCTGGGGGATAAATCCAGTTGCAATTTTCAAGCAACAAGCAACCACTCTTCATTAAAAATGAAACATCCCACTTAATAGAAGACATCAATTATCCTATGCTTTGTGTCAAAGGTAAATCAGGGGTGACATAATGGATTCAACAGAGTAGTACTGGGGTTAAACTGTTTGGAAATTACATTTTGCCACATCAGATTCTTCCCAGAATTTCTCATTATTAATGCATTTTTATGATACTTGAGCTGAAATTAAACTGGCACAGAAACTAAGTAGGCTATATAATGTCCTTTAGTCTCTATGTAAACAAAGCAAGTAATTTCCTAGGCGTCATCCGCCTTGTTTATTTGACTGAGGAAATTATAATTTCCTTTCTACCTTCATTTCAACAAAGCTGGTTTTGTGTGTTTTTATGAAATTTTGTCATATAAGAGAAACACTTTGCTCATAGTTAGACCAACTCCTATTGACTGATCTGGAGCCATGATGCAAAACAGTACCACCTCAATGAGACAACATCTTATTTCAGAGCAATTCTTAAGGGTGCAGACTTACCAGATGAGACTTGATGTTAAAGGCTATGACTCAATACTAACGCACAGAGTTATTTTTGCCTTTACTGGTATCTAATGGTTAACATGAATAATAGTGCAGGACTTGAAATTAATTCTACATTTTATCAAAATTAAAGTATATTCAAAGGTCCCAAAATTGTTCCTCTCAAGAGCCAGTGGTCAATAAATCTGACAATAAAGCTGAGGTGCAGGAAAGGATATGCAGGGGAACAGCTTACCAAGTTTGTGCTTATGAGGGAAGATTTTTGTACACAAATGGCTTCATGCAGATATAATTTGGTTATACGTTTAGGATCATATGATAGAAGAAAACAGAACAAGACATATAAGGTTCCTTACATTAGTCTTATCCTCAGTGATACATTTTCTCTATCAGTTTTTAAATTATGCTTCTTTTAAGCTTCACCTCTGGTCCCCTGATCATTCATTCTAAATTAATGTTATTTTTACATCTGGAAGACTGGAAGAACTAAGTGTGTTTCAGAAGTATGAATATATAGTGTGTGAAGTTAAAATCTGTCAGCATTCCCTGAGCATGTTTTTTGTGCAGGGCAGTCCCAATTATGCCTTGAACCACCAACCAGAGGACGCTCAAGTCTCGCTTTTCCCAAAGCAGCTGTTTTAGCACTTGTTTATTCTCTTTATTTTGTGTTTGGCTAATTCCCTTTGGTAACAGAAAAGACTTAAGACAACCCAAAAAGCAATCAGTAAAAACCAGTGGGGGGTTCCCAACAAACCCGGTGCTAAATGTGGCTGAGCATCTTGCTGTTTCTCAACATAACACATACACAGGGCAGTGTAGGTTCAGCACCAAAAGAAAGCAGATGATCTGCATGAAAAGCCCTGACAAGAAAAAGCAGTTATTTCTTTAGCATGGCAAGTTTTGACCACAATGGCACCCTGGTATCACTCACTGTCCTAAGCTTTCTGGGCATGAGGCCAGCTGTGTTTGGGTGATGATGTCTTTATGCCCTATATCCATCATAGCCGTTTGTTTCAAAGTTGTTTAATATTGGTGTTATAAACTTTTGTACTTTTCTCATAGGAGGATTTGATTAGGTTTCCTAGATGATAATGAGTACAATAAATATATGCCTCTGCTATTGCTGTGTATATTCAAAAGCAGCAAATTGCTCATCATTATTCTATCGCAGGAATGAAATTAAAAGACTTTGCCATTAGCCAGATGATGATGGCTATAACTTTTTAATCAAAACATATAATTTTATGGCTTATAAGTTAACTAATGGTTGTGGAGCCTGATATGAGGTTGATACATGTTCATAACAGAGGTCTCAGGGAGGATCCTGTTTGATATGAAAAAACAGTTCAAAAATATGGCTAGCGCCTTGTTTTGCTTCAGTAGTAGTCACCTTTTGCTAATTCTAGAGGCAAAGATGAGGACTGACATATCTAGATTTGTACTGTGATGGTTGTTCTCCTTAATATATCCTCTTCTCTCTGTAGCCTTCTTTGTACAAACGGGGTGTGAGACCTTCAGCTGTCATCATTTCAGGAACTGATGGCTCACCTCTGATATGTGTTGGCTGCACAGCCTTGACTCAGGCTGCTGAGAAAGTTGCTAAGCTGAGAAAAAGTTGTGACAAAATCTGTCAAGTCTTTCAGAATTTTAGAGACGAGGCTAATGAGGAGCCCAATAATCTGATAAGAAAAATATGGGCCCAACGGGGTGTAAATCTTATAGGGAAGAAGGTGATGAGGATTCATCCAGCTGTCAGTGCTATTGGTGCGTCAGTGACAAGTGACCTCAGCCACTCCTTGTATGGCTTCCCCTCCAGACCACCTTTGTAGGCCTGCTTTGGATGCTAATAGCTTTCTTGCATTGCGGTGACCAAAACTTGGGTAAGCAAAAGAGCATGAAAATCCATTTCCTAGCTTGGAGCTCCAGATATTATCTAAATAAATGAGATCAGACCATGTTTCATTTCCTTCACTTGAAAATCAGGGAGAACATAAAGCTGAGAAAATGGAAGATTGCCCCTAGTTTTTAGAAGTGGAAGTGGGAACCAATAGGTTGATTTATGCCTTTAAATCAATCTTTTGTTTGTTTCTTCCCAAGCTTGGATTATGTTTTGTGATTTGGAACGAGTTTTAACTTGTTTTCAAGTTGAGTAAGGGTGCAAAAAGAATGAATTGTGTATAATATAGGATCAATACAAATATTGAATTGAAACAATGGAAAAGATTTTGCGCTTTGGCAAATGTTAGGTAAATTCAAAGAGAGCTTGACTGTAAATACCCAGGACAGGATTTTCCATTGCTTATAGAGGTGTGTGTAGCATAAGGAATTTAACTGTTCAATGTGAGAAGTTGAGAAATGGTTTCTGCTTTTTTCTACTATCTTTGTTCTTTCTTTCCAGAACTTACAAACTTTGATTCTCTGTATGTATTTTCAAGCAAGCTGTACTGTTGCTGAGGTGTATGGTCTCTTCTTATATTTAAATCTAACCAATTTAAAATAGTTTTGTAGCAGTGCTATCTAATGATATTTCTGCTTGCCTCTCTGGTGGCTTCTCGCTGGAGGGTGAGGGCTCTGGGGCGCTTGTTCCCCAGGGGACAGTGAGTGGCTGCTGAGCTGGCTGGAACACCAGATTTTACCCTGGGGGTAGATTCTCACATTCTGTAGTGTTTTCATTCTAAATAATAAAACTTTAAGTTTCTCTCAGGAGAGAAATTTTCCAGAGAACTTTGACTTGGAAATACCAAAACCATCATGCTAAAATGCTTTCTTCTCTCAAGTTATGTCCAGAAGCTTAATATTGGTAATGCCTGCTGTAACAACACTAGCTCTGAATTTCCCTCCATGGCATAGAATTTTAGATTCTAGATGGAATTGTAGAGAGGAATCAATACTAAACACTGTGCTTTGAGTTTGAATAAGTCTAATAATTTCCCACCAGAAACATACCAAAAATGTACACTTTGTTTTTTGGCCAAACAACATTTTGCAATAGACAGCTGTGTTATACAAATAAACATTTAAACAGTTATGTTTGTTATTTCTTAATTTCAGCCTCATATTGCTCAAGTCAGCACAATGAAAAGTTCTATTATTTCATCACGCAGGGGTAGTACTAGCTACTGTCTTTGCTTGATATTGAGCCTTTTTTTTTTTTTTAATAAGAAATTCAGTCCTAAATATAATTACAACTCAGTGTCCTTAAAATACTAGAATGATTTCAAATGTCATATAAGTGATGCACAGAAACAGGACAAAGTTCACTGTAGGTCACACCTGCCACCAAGCTTAATATCTGCATCATGATGCTTTTCTGCTCCCAAGGCTCGCTTTTGTTGTAACCTTTTTTTATGTTGAGGCTGGTTCATCATAAAAAGAATAGCTGCTCTTTGTCACCCGTAATCTTTCCAAGGCGATTTAGATTGTTGAGGTTTTTTTTAAAAAAAACCAACATATAAGAGACAACTGTCCTGTGTACCCAGGGACCTGAGATTTTTTCTGTCCCTTCTGTTCCTTAATGGATACTCTCCAAGCAACCCTGGCAAGTAATCTCTGCCCTTTCAGAACTGAGCAGGTAAATCAGCCAAGTACCTCTGATGGTGTTTGTAACATAGATTGTAACTGCAGGAAAATTAAACAAAAACAAAGAAGCACACAAAAACACAAGTTTTATCAGCTTGAAGATAAGAGAGTTGGTGATGAACATTTCATTAATGCTAATAAGAAGGGTGCAAATGCATTGCCATTGTTGCATTGAAAGTTATTGCTTTGGAGGCTAATAATCTTAATTTCAAAACTGATGAGCACACTACAATACTCAGAGCGAAATAACAAAAAATCTTTTCATTGTTTAAATTTTCTTACCCCAATTATTTTGGGCTTGTTAAAAATTTTGATAGAAATTGAAAGGGAAAAACACTTTGGAGAGCCAAAATGATTAGATGAGAGGAAAATGTAGTTCAGTTTTTTCCTTAATGAGAAGGGAACATTGTTCAGTCTTTTTCTTGCATGTTGAAATGCAAGAAATCTTAACATTAATGGCAGTATGCAAATAATATCAAATGCAAACTCTTGGCAAATTTTAGCTGCAATTTCTCATGAGAAAAGACTTTAAAATCAGAATCAGTAGTACAATAAAAAGTGCACAGATTAGTATTATTTTTAACTTATACTAAGCAGTACAAATAGAGAGAGCAAATTCTGCAATATCATAGAGTGACCTTACACTGAATTTTGATGGCAATGAACAACACCCTGGGTCAACATTTTGTGCATCTGCTGGTGATGGCACTGACACTCTAGAAGCAGGACACGATGCTGCCTGTGCCTGAGAGAGAGATGCCCGTGTTTGGTAAAATTCTGTGTGGGGCACATTGAGGACAAGACAGGAAAGACTGTGGCAGGTACAAAAGCCTTTATGTGGCATTAAATTTTTAAATAAGCATGGACTGGTACTTAAGAGAGCAGTAACTTACCTTTTATAAGACCCACAGCCTCAGATTCTCTATGTACGTGTAATAAGGGATCAAAGCCTTTTTCTGTTAAGTTTATATACAAAGTAGATAATATGAAGCCATTGATTCATCTGTTAATGAAATGTATTGATTTCTATTTTAAACCAGTAAATCAATTACAAAACTTTATTAATCAGTTTATTACCCAAGAGCACTTACAGTAATAAAAATAGTCAGAAATATTTCATTTTGTTGAAACATTATAAAAGCAGAAAGTATCTGTTGAATCCATGTACCATAGATTCTGGAAAATGTCCAGTTGGAAAAATGAACTGTAGTACTTCCTTGAAGACCAGACACTCATTCACAGCAACATCTGAGTAAATTCCCTGATTGTAAATTGGTGGATCTAAGAGTATGCCTGTGTCTTCCTTTGTGTTTGTACATGGACAAGTTAATGGGAAGATATAGCTCATATCAGATCTTGCAGAGCGAAGGACTTTGTGCTCCTGTTAGTCTTGTTTCTGCTCCTTAGGTATACATCCTACCCTGGTGTTGGTATGGATCCGGAGGGAGCACTTCCCATGGGGAAAATGGTAGCAGCAGGGTTGCTTTGGTTACTATGGTTGAGATACAGCCCCTTTTTGACATGCTGTGAGCACATAATTTTTTGTGACTTCTAGGATTTGTGCCTTGTGTAGAAACCGACTCCATAACTATTCAAGTTAATGACACGAGGCAAGGAAACTAGCTCAAGAATCATCACATAATTGCAGCATGTTGTTGAAACAAAAAAAAAAAAATTGTTAGCATGTTTCCTGGCATAGCTTCAGTTCAGGGCAAGTAATCTTTCCCACGCAATTCCTGAGTGTGGTGTTGGGGCTGGCATAGACCAGGGTTTCTGTCCACAGGTCAGAGTAAGTGAGGCAGCCTGCTCTGGAAAGCAGAAAGTATCTCCACATGGTTACAAAGCATGCTCTGACCTTTCCCAGAAACCAGACCCTGTTCTATGTGTTTATAGATATGCAGCCAATGATCTCATTCCACTCGCCAGCTCACCTTAAATGACATGCCCTCTTTAACGGGTCATGCATGTGAAACAGGCTTGCTCTTTTCTCCCACTGACATCAAGCATTACGAGCCTTTGAGAAGAGGAGCTGAGGACCTGATACAAACTTGGGCAGGCGAAGGAGCAAGAACAAACAGTAATGAACATGCTCTGGCTCTAATTTTCTTTGGTCTGCAGTAGGGGAGAGACTGTAGGGGAAGATTGTTCCTGACCTCAGCAGCTCCCCTGTACATCAAGGACAAGAACATTAAAAGGCCACATTACAAACAGATGAGATAATGGGGAAAAGGTAAAGCAATAGTATTTTGGTATGGACTGAAGTTAATAACTGAACTAGTGTTGTGAGTCATTATACACCAATCAGCCCAACTCTGCCCCCTTTCCTGGGTTTTCAAGAAAAAATAATAATAAAGGACTTCCCTAAATGCTAAGTATGCATATGCACATGCATATGCACCTAATTTAATAATAATATAAATACTGGGGAGATCTACACTACGTGTTTCATAAACGGTCAGTGTTAGTGGGTCACAGTTACTCTTAATATAATGTTACTGGCATGTTCTTCCATGAAATAGCACACAGATGATGTGCATGCTCTAAAAAAAAAACAGTTGGGACCGGTTTTTGATGAAGAATAACTCACTTGGCTATGTGTCTTAATAGAAAATATGTAAAGATAATTTATGTGCATGGCAGTGACAAGAGATTTTGAGCAGAAAACCCTCTATTATAGTGTCATTGATTAATTTGGCAACATGTTAGAACTATTTCAATGGCCCAGAAGAATGTTTGCAAAATAGAACCTGCATAGCATGTAAAATCTGATTCTTGCTGGTTTTGCAAAAGAAGTTCTGTGAGTGATCAGCATATCATAAAGGAGAGTGTATTAAATGTCTAACACAAGTTATTTTGTGAACAACAGAGAAAAACTGCATCTGGATTATTAAATACTCAATAGAAACTGATAATTTCCATTAAAAATCCCTTTGAAGAAGGTAATGAACTGGACATGGTGACTATGGCACTAGACATTAATACAGAATTTATATTTGCTTTCAAGATATCTTTGACAGCACTAGAAATTACTAGTGTGAAATAGTCTGCCTTTGCCTATCTCACTGTGCAGTTAGGACAAACAATTTAAGATGACCTATAGAATCACTGGGTTCTGCATTGTTGTGGATGAGAAAAATAGGGTCATTGCCAAAGATGCCGCACTCCATCACGTGGCAGTGATCAGCCAGTCATTACAGAAAGCTGCTTGTGGATTTTTTTCTTGTTTGCCTGTGCCACAGCTTTTTCTTACATTTCAGCCTGGGTTTAGTTGCCAGCTTCAAATAACAACATGTAAACAATCATCTCTGTAGATGATTAGCCCTATCCTTCACCTTTACAGTTTGGACAGATATGGGCAGAGTCCTAATCCTAGACTCTGGCAGAGCTGTGATTGAAAGGAAAGCTAAGGGTGACTATGTTTCAGTACTGCAGAGTTACAGATGAATTTTTATAAATATATATGAGTACTGTACCTATAGGATGAAGAAATGTGCATTAAACTGTAATTACACTTAATGAAACGGAATTGGTTTCAGGCAATAGATGAATTATAAGAGGTAAGGGTTGTTCCTCCTGAGTACTAAAGAAATATAATATGTAAAAGCATGCTTCATATCTACAGAAGCATCTTAGCATGGGGAATAACAGAAAACTGATCTGGAAGGAATCCAAAAAGGTCAGTTAGACTATGCCCTGCTCCAAGGCAGAATAAGCTCTGTATAAATCATCTCTGACAGATGGCTGTGTTATGTCCTGCTCGAAAAAACCCCGGTGAGGCAGACACTATAGCTCCTTGGGCAGTCTTCATTACTCAATGATTTTGCCATTAGAGAGTTTATCTCTAGCTGCAGTGTAAAACCCTGCTTCTTTTCCTGTTGTTGCTTGATAGAGATAAAAAAAAAAAAGCTTTATTCCCTTTCTCTTTGCAATAAGCATGTGCTGCCGAAGAGCAGAACACTCTCAGGGAGTGCTCTACATATGGACACTGTGACATGGGCCATACTGTTTTCCCAATTCTAGCAAAGTTGGGAGGCCTGCTTAATTAAACTTATGTAACAAGTTATCTATCTTTACAGGTTCCTGAACAGAAAGTTAGTGTTCATTTAAATCCTCCTGGCATCTCCACACCACCTTTCCCTGTGGGTGCTTTTAGCTATGATCACCCAACAGGTGCACACAAATACTCTGTACTCCCTCTGCCCTGGTCACAGGCTGGGCGTCCGCTAGCTGTGTGTGATGGATCAGGTTAGCAGGACACGGTCATTGAGCCTGCTGGGCTGTGTGTCAGCTCATAAAGCAACCAGAGCAAACTCTCACCCTTCCAGAGCTGCCTTTTTTAGTGCTGAAGGACTGCCTGCCTAGGGAGGTTAGTGGGAGTCAAGTCAGGACACAGGCAAAGCAGCAAGGAGCTGCTCCAGACAAAATGTCTGTGCAGGACGAGTGCACAGGACATCAGGAACGAAGGAACAGCAGGTTGACTAATTAAAATACTTCTCCCTGTTTTCCTGACCCAATTAGGGAGCTCTGTGTATTGGGTAACCAGCACAGAAGTCAGACCACCATGTGCCTCGGGTGACCTGGCAGGAGCTCAGCTGCAAAGCGATGCAGAAGAGACAAAGCAGCAGCACAAGGCTGTACATGGAGACAGCCTGGTGCCTGGAGGGGCCTGTCAGCAGCAGAACCTTGCACAGAGGTAAGGCCAATGGCCCTGGCCCCTAAAAAGAAGCTCTAGATGTTGGATATGAGGTGCTGCTAGTTGGTGAGTCAATGCATGAGGGGGTCCATAAAGGAGCAGGGCCTCCAGGAGCAGGATGTGTGAGGCTCTCAGTGCAGAGGCAATGTCTTCTAATTCCCTACACTCCCTTCTAAAAAATATGATTTCCCATGTTAGGCCCAGAAATACAGTGAGATGCGGTTGACTTGACATTCAGTACGGGGCAAATTATTTCAGTCTTAATGTACAGTATGGAGAAAGTGAAACATAACATAACCTAGCACACTGATGTCCCCATGTAGATGTACCCACATAGGTAAAAGTAGGATTTAGTTCAAACATGTTTATCTTTCACCTGACGTTTTATCTGTCCTCTTTTCTGTTGTTTTCCCTGCATTTCTAACCCATCTCAGTTTCCTCAGTGGAGGGTAATGGTTCAATATATTTCGTATGGGATTGAAATTTGAGAGTTCACCCTTCCTTATTATCCAAGGATAAACTAGAAGATTAGAAAAGTACACAAATTTAGGTTTAATACCTTCTCTAATCTAAGATTACTCTTAATCTTCATCCTTTATAGCATATATAGGTCATAAAACTATGTGCTGATACAAGACAATTTTAAGAACAAGAAATACTGCTGTGTGGTTGAGTCAGCAGGTTTTGTCCCAACAATTAATTTTCTAGCTTTTATGCTTGTGTCCACATTAAAACAACGAACAAATTATTCTGCCAAAGAATCTCCATCCCCACCAACTGAACAAAATAAAAATCATGTGATGAGCTAGGCAGAACTGTGAGACATGCACAGGCATATACTTATTTCTTTCAGAACCCTTACAGCATCTCCTTTACCTCTATGCATACATTAATATTTTGAATACATGACATGACAATGAAAACAAGACTCATGGTTTGCAGTAAGATTCTAAACCTTCTTAAAGAAACTGAAGAAATTGGAGATAACACTTAATTGTAGAGTGTGGTTAACCTATGGATTCTGGTTTTTGTTCTTGAACAAGTTTGAAAACAACTCTGTATTGATAGACATGTAACAGACACCAGAAAAACACCTGCTGTCCACAGAAGCAGTCCAGCTCAGTGCTTTAAACATAACCATTCAAACCTTTGCAAATTGTTCTCTTCTATCAGTCAGAGTAGATTTTTTTTTCCTCAGAACATGTACATTTTATGAATGGAGAAAATTGGCATGTCTATATGTAAGAAAAACATTCCTGATGAAATCTTGCCTTTAAATACATCTTTTTTTTCACTTTGACATCAGGGCATAAGGCTGAAGAAGATGACTGAGGGTTTTTTCTTAATTTTCTGTAAAGTGCTTTCCTCTGGCAACTTGCTGATTTCAGTCTTTTGGTCAATTTCTTAAACTTCACTTGTATTGATGAATAATTAAATTATATATATGTATGTGTGACTTTTCCGCATTTAGTTTTAGGGTGGAGCACATGTGTTAGAATACATAAATACAGAGAGAGTACATTAAGAGAAAATTTTGTTTCCAAATGCAGTATTTTAAAAAGACTTGCACATGTACATAGGGAAAATGGAAATGGGAGAGTTTTCGTACATCAGAAAATAAGTTAAGAACAGAACTCTCCCAGTGTTTCCAGCAGCAAAGATGTATTCTTTCTCAGCTTTAAATCCAGTATCAACAAACTTGGTTAAGCCATTAAAATCCACAGAGGTTTGGTATTCTTCATGTTGCTAGGAATCCCAGAATGTACACATTCTTGAAACAATATGTTTTTGAGACATATCCCATTAGTTTCCTGAGAAAAATACATTAAGAAGACTAAAATAGAGAAAAAAGCCTAAACTATGGCTTCCAGCCACAGAGACAAAGAACCTTGCATGAGGCAGAATGTAATTAGGAATTTGCAATACAATGATGCTTAATGCCTTCCCAATCTGCAGGCTAATCAGGATGGTGCAGATCATTTATTCTGCATCCTGATGCAGCCTATAATTGTTACCTTTGGGCAACCTTGTCCAGTCTGCAATGGCTCCTTTTCTCACTGGTTTTTTGGGACATGGCTGTTGAGTCAGGGAATAGTCTGAATTCTGAAATTGTGAGTGTGACCTTGACTCTCTCTTTGAGGATAAATACACATTTTAGTCAAGACTACAATGATCTATTGCATTCTGGGTTTTAATATTTATAAAACCCTTAGACAAAAGGCGCTGCATATTGCAAATTACAGTTATAAGACTTTGCCCTGAAGTCTTTTTTTTTTTTTTTTTTTTTTCCAGTTAACCTGATCAATGGGATTTTAGTTGAATTAGCATTTGGTCTGTATATGATTATTAACACATACAAAGAGAAATATTCTAGCTTGTTTTGCCTATTTTCAGGAGGATTTAAACTGTTGTAACTGCACTAATGAAGGCAAAATCAGAATAATTAATTTTCTTCAAAGTTGTGGTGAGGTCCCGAAGCATGTTAGCTTAATACACATTAAAATTCCTTGCTTATACATTAAATCAGAATATAGAGAGTTTATAGCTAATAAAAAAAAAGACATCAGATGGAAAATTATTTGGAGGTGACTCATGATCATGAGTGCTCTGTTGAGAAGTCTGAACTCAGGTTTGCCTAAATGTCAGAGGATGTTGCTTGCTCATAGTATTCAACTTTCAATGTTTTCCTCTTGCTGTTTTCACTGTATTCCTTTGGGTTACCTTTGCCCTACAAAAGGCTCTTGGTTACTACATGCTGTAGTATACGTGAACAGCAAATTAAAAGCAGAGAAACACATCTACAGCACAACAGTCTATTTTAGTACCCAGCGAAACTGGGCTAAAGGTTACAGCTGGTTAGCAAATATTTTGGCAGCACATATAAAGGAGCAAAAGGAAATCCAGAGTGCTGAGCTTTGCATTATCAAAGGCTTTTCAATCTGTATTAATTTTTAAACACCATAAATTGCTTGGCTTGAACATACAGGCATAAAAAAGCATTCATAATGTTTTTTAATATGAACACTTGAAACAAGGAGCTGCTGACACAGATCTTTTGAATACAACTCCACCATTCCATATCTTAAACAAAGAAAATTTACTTTTGAGCTATTCATACCAAGGCAGGTGAGTACTTGGGTTGGAAATATAAAATAAGATGAACCGGTTTATTCCTGTTGCTCCTCCTACTTGTGGTTCAGCAGAAACAGGATAATATTCTTACAGGACTTGACTTTACTGACTGGTTATCTCAAATTACCCTACTTGAGTAGCACCCACAGGGTTTAATTCAGAGGAATGTAAATTAAAAAAAAAAGCAGAGAGTTGGGCGGATATGGTTTGGAGTGCAGAAAATGGCAGTTTTAGCAGAAGGACCACATGAGCTCCCCCCTCCACATGAGCATCAACAACATCCTAGTTGAAAACTGTCCCCTAATCGGACAGCATAAGTACAAACTCGTATAAGACGCAGTCTGAAGTGCAGAGCTTTGCCACTATGGATGAGTATTCAAACAGGCCTTGAGCTGGCCTTGTACTCTGGGCTGACATTCCTGCCAAGGCAGGCCTTTAATCCTGGTTTTTTCTCATGGCATTGGAAGACCTTTCATCCTGCCTGCCTTGCAAAGCCAGGCTTGAGGCAGCTCTGAATGCGGCAGCCCATCTCATGCTCAGCCAGGGTGGAGTATTTCACTGCAAGTAAATTATATAAGAATTTACAATAGCTTATGGAAGGCATACTCATTCTTAGTTTGATATTCACTGGAGACCGGGTTTCAGTCAAGTTTTCCTTAAAGAATACTACGTAGAGATTACTCACAGAAGGCTGGGCAGGTAGTACTGAAGAACAGGGATTTTCAGGGTAAAGTTAGTGTTGTTTTCTGTTTCTCAGAATTCCAGCAGACTTTGAGCAGCGCGGTATGTAACTTGGCATGCTGTGCTGCCAGACACTCTAACGCATATTTGCTCTGGTTCTTCCAGCGATCCTCTGTATCTCACTCGCTTGATGCTGGGAAGAGAGGCAGGAGAGGTTACAGCTGAAAAGTACATGATGTTGTTTTGAACACATTTTTGGAAGATGGAGCAATATTCTGAACTTCCTCACCAGTTCAGTCTCTCCAACTGACTTAGTGCCAGGGACTGACAGCAGCAGTCCTTGATGCAACAGAACCAGCATATGAGGTTTTGCTCGAAAGGAAATAAAAGTATTTTCCACAAGAAGTTATAAGATATTTAAAATGTAAGTCAGTCCACCTCCCAAACAGATTTTCTCATAATTACATCATGTACTATTCAGCCACCCCATAAAACATAAGGCAACTGCAGAAGGGATTGCTGTGAGACTGAATAAATAGGATCTATAGGTCAAACTACACAGAAAATATATGCTACCAGATGAACTCAGCAGGTATTTTGTTCCACATCTATCTTTGGAAGTTACTCCCCTAAAGAGGCTCAGCACAAAGTCTGTACCTTGTTATTGTAATCACCAAGTTTTTTACCTTGCTTTCCTGACTTGTAAGCATGAGCAGTGAAAAATACTTCTCAACAGCACATCCATGATGGTTTCAAAGCAAGGTATGGCCACAAATGGTTTTCCGTAAAGATCTATCTTCTTGTGGCTGCAGATGATACAATAGTTTTTTTCATCCTTTATGTAGGTTTAAATTAATTTAGCAGGTAGTTAGTGTATTTGACAGGCGAAACTCTGTTCCAGGACTTTCTTCGGAATGGGGTGCACAGAGAATAACTAAAGAAACCCAAACATAGGTGTAAAAACATATTTCCCCTCAAAAGTGGTAGAAAATACCAGTCTTTTCTCTGCATCTGTAGAAAAAATAAATATGCTTATCAGAAAAATGGTGCATAAATAGTTGAACAGAAAATTATCTAAAGCATCAGCTACTAAAGGGTGGTCCTAGCAAGGGATTTCGACTTTCAAGGACTACAACAAAGTCTTGCTTTTTATCTCACAGTACTAAAACCAGTACCAGGTAGGTACAAAGGATCAAATTTCAAAAGATCTAGTTTTGAGGGCTCAAAACCTTTGTGAGGACAGTGTAAGTTTTAAACTTCCCACACAGAGGCTAACTTGGAGTTACAGTGGTACAGAGGGATTGCCACACAGAAGTGCTGTCTAAGTTCATACATAGCATTTCTGAGATGAATCAAATGGCACAAAAGATGCCTTGCTGTGCTGAGCATTAGAGTTAGAGGAAAAACGTACAACCCAAGCTCCTTCCTGTCCCCTTGGAGTCCTACATGTCTCAGCAGAGAAGCTGATGGTGCAGCCCATGGGCCCCAGAGTGTAAAGCCTGCAGTGGTACTGGGCTGACTTGCAGGGGAGGGAAGAGCACTCTGGTGGGGTTTCTTTGAAAAAAGCAAAGAGATTCTGGGCCATGGAAAATTTTTTTCATGCAAGCTTACCGTGTTTATTCTATTGTATTAGAACTCAGCCAGAAAATTTTGCTCTTTTAAAGTTAATAAATTCTGTTAAAATCAGCTGCTGCTCTAGTTGATGTAATTGCTATAATAAGAAAGGCTTCTTTGTTGAGTATCAGCTTTACTAGAACTCTGCATGTGCTTGGCAATTAACAGTGACCAAAAGTTAGGAAAGATGTCATTCTGGATGCCTTTGACTATAAAATGAAAAACTGAGATTACAGGAAAGTGTAGACAGGTTGGCAAAGAAAGTGGCAGGGTCTCCCCCTTTTGCTGCCTTCAAAGTGAGATCAAGTGCCTTCTGGAAGATATTATTCAGCCAGAGAGGTCTTTGGACTCAGCAGAGGCCAAAATCCTGTGGCTGTTGTTGTACAGAAGCTTGAATGAGTTTATTTACTCGTCCTTAAACTCAATGAAACAATGAAACACAAGAAGAAGGGCTCCAGCCCAATAGGTGTGGGCTGTATGAGCTGAAAGAAAGGCAAGGGAAAGCAAAGACAGCAATGAGGAAAGAGATAGAACATTTCCAGTCTTATAAATCAGAAGTGAATTCCTTGTTGACAACAGCATTACATTGATGTAACAGCAGAACTAGACCTATATGCAGCTGTGTTTAAAAAAGCCTTGCAAGGGAAAGTATAGTGCTTCTCAAACCTGAGGCTCTCCAGAGGCTTCGAGGGGGGAAAAAAAAGTAAAAAAGGGGATAATATGCAGCTATAAAGGATTTTTTAGCTTTCATAGTATGTGAGGCAACTTAACTTATTTTTGGATGTGTACAGGTGTTGCATTTGTGTTCTTCCCAGTATCACATGCTCTGTGAGTAAATTCTTTTCCTGCTGCTGGTAGCTTATAAAACAATGATAGTAAGATATGTGAGTAGTGCCGTAAATACTGCAAAAAGAATTGTAGTGCATGTTGCAGAGAACCAATAAACAGCCAACAATGTATGGGTAAATGTGAAATGACTGGCTGCTCTTCAACAGTGCTCTAGGAAAATTGTGATTTTCAGTTACGACCTGTTCAGTCAAATTAAACTCTGATGACTGCCTCAAGATGTTCATTTATCACCCAAAATAAATCAAACTGAGAGAACAGACAACAATACGTGATTGTATTCAAAGGCAACGCATCAGCACCTATGGGTAGAATTTCTAGCAGCAGTCAGATAAAAGTGGCTGGAAATAAGAATACAACAATAGATCACATCAGGACAGGATATTATAGAATCTCCTTGGTTCATAAATATAAAATAATGAGCTACTGCTTTCATAGTCTTACCTGTCAAACTGTATTAAAAAACTTGAAAAAATGTTATCATCACCTGTTATAGCTGAAGATTTGTTCAAAAATTTTAAATAGATTGTATTGAAATAAGTACACCTGCTTTTTTTTAATGTATGCAGACCTGAAAACACTAAAGACAATAGAGTATGTAATGCTATTTTTAGATTTTCTACCTGTAGCAGATGTGTGCTTGCCTCAGTCTTGTGTACATGCATTGCCTGTGGGTTGTCTGCCCATGAGATTATATTAATCACTGGCCTTGCCCAGGGAACATTGGGCAGGGAAAAATGTCATTGTGACAACCTACGCAGCACAGCTGAGTGTGCTATCCTCTCTGAATACAGCAAAGATGTCCAGGATGGTGTAGACTTTCACCAGACAGGAAAATAGCAGGTGGTGGTGGCCTGCAGACTTTAATTACACCTACAGCCACAACAGATTTACTAACACCAGACTGCTGAGCCATGGATCCAAAGGAGTCTGGCAGGAACAGCTTTCAAGAAAAATTCCTGTACATTTCTAGACTTGGAAAATGGAAAGAGAAGGAAGTGTGATACCTCTCCAGCTCTGAGCAGTTTTTGAGATAGACCCATGAAGGCAATCTTTTGTATCCAGAAATTAGCACCATGTGAATGTAAATCACCAGGAGCGGCTCATTATGCATATCCAAAACTATCCAGACTTGGCAAAACTGAGTTTGATGGTGGCATCTGCCATGCTTTTAGTGCATCAGAAAATCACAGAGATTCGTTTGGTGTTGGTACAACTTCTGAAGAGCACAGTGAAGGAGATCCAATAGCCGAATGGCCTTCAGAAACCATCCAGAAGATGTCACTGTCCTTGAATCTGGTGACACCTGGAGCTTTTTGCCACCTCTGTTGTCCTTTGTCAGTCTCACAAGCTGTAGTTTGCTGTGATAGAGTGATCAGATGCTGTAAGGGAGCAGCAGGCAGTGAACTTACAGGCCCTAGAGTCCTGTGCAGGAGCAAGAGACATCTTTCAAAGCAGATTGAAGAGCTTGCATGAATGCAGTCACAGCCTTGAGGACTTCATCCTTGACAAAGCAGGAACATGCCTGTGGCAAGCTAAGGGAACTACAGACACAGACAAGGCTCTGCAGCCTGGGACCTCCTTACTGCGGTCCTGGGAATGGTGCTGACAGGGGTTAATTCCACTTGCTTGTCTTGCAGCACTGCAGATCCACGAAAGAAACAGCTGAACAGGCAAATATCTGCCTGTGTCAGATTTCCACATAGCTCAGATATGTGTGTATACAAAAGGCCAGTGCTAATGGGGCATTTCCAAACTTTATTACCATATTCTTGAGGTTCAAATACTTTCTTTCAGATCTTCCATTCTGTAAAAAATAATTAAAAAAAAAGAAGTAAAAGATGCGAGTTGTTTTAGGTGCCCATTAAGATTGTACCTTTTTCCTCTTACAAACCAAAAATGACAAAAAATTACTTTGATGATCCTTTGGCAAGATGCAAAATTACAGAAGATGGGATTTGGAGCCATAAGGCAGCCACGAGATGCTCCTTTCCAAGCCGAGCCTGCTGCCAGTGCAAAGAACAGGGGGAGCCAGATTTCATTTACTACATGGAGTAGTACAGCAGGGAAAGCACGGGGAGAGAAGTTCAGTCCCAGGGAACAGAGCTGCTTCACAAGCCCTCTGGTGCTTCTGAGGTGCTGCCAGGGCCACCCTGGCGGCTCCTGTGAGCCCTGCTCCTTGGGCAGACACCTGCACCAGATCAGTCTTCTAGTTTTGAGCTCTGGTGTTTGTAATGAGGGGGTGACAGGGCCAAATTACTCTATTTACTCCTAATTTCTAAGCTTACTTAACTGTGACACAAATTAAAGGGTTGACATGGATTAAGTGCTTGAATTTAAAGAATTCATTTGAGAAACCTTAAATAAATAAGTCAACGGAAAGGAGAGAGTGCTTTAAAAATTACTAAACACTATCCATTTCAGAACTATCAAAGTCCCTATCAATTTCAAAACCATAAAATCACTTACACTTTGATATAAATTTCTATTAGAACAACATTCTGCAACTATATTTTGTGATAAAACTGTGAAATTCTGCAGTAAGATTTTCTGATCTTCCTTCTGCTCTTTTTATTTTTTTTGTACTTCTGGCAAATTAAAGAAGTCATATGGTGTAATAGAAATGGATATATTTTGGACTGGGTTACAATTAAAATGAATGAGGTTAATGAACTGTATCTGAACCACTGTTTTTATACTCAGAAATGTTGTTTAGTTCAGATGATATTTTATGTCTCTATTATGAGGACTGCACTTTCAGATAAATAAAAAGCTATAAAACTGTATCTGTGATATACAGACAAAATCACAGTAATTACGTGCAAAATATGAGTGTCTGAGCATAGGACTTGTTCTTACTTGTTGGCTTTTAATTTACTGCTGAGTAGCTGCCCCTGCTCTGTGTGCCTGTTTTGATTGATGCACAACCATCTTGTCCACGTTTGCCTGAAATTCTGCATATTTCAAATTGTGCAGAGAAGAATATGCCTAAAGATTTAAACCACTGAATCTGAACTGCATTTATTTGTGAATATTTTCTTTAAAGAGCTAATTAGGAAAGAAAACTTCATAAAAATATTACAGGTTTTAGGGAATAAAATAAACAGGTGGGTTTTTGAGAATTAATCTCTCCAAAAATATTAACAAGAAAAATCTTTAACTTCAGGTGTTTGGTATCCCTGGGTCACTCAGATGAGATTACAGGGATAGAGCTCTGTTGTTAAACTGAAAAGTAGCTGAACCTAGATCATCCAAAGTATTTAGAAATAGTTGTCTTGTATTCTGTTCAGGCACTGGTCCTTCCAAAGGCTGACAGCACCAAGCTGGTGAATTACAGAGCAGATGTGCGAGAGCTGAAGCCAATGTTGAGCAAAACGCCTTTGCTCTGGCAGCTTGCCTGACTTTAACCTTGCTGTGCCTGACCCAGCTCCAATACCAAAGCCCTTTCAGACACACGGAACTACGTTTTCCCAAAGGTGACTTATAAGAAAACTGTAGGTATGACAGCAAGCTGTTCTTTTTGACAGTTATTTCTCAAATTGCAGGCCAGTACCTTTCTGGCAGTCCTGAAAGGGCTTGAAGTGGTTTGGTCAAATATCATGTGGCAGCAGTTCTCCCTCAGGTCAGCAGCAGCTGCTGCATTAATGAATGAAGATAGCCTAAGACCATGGTTGCAGGATTGATAGCCACCTTAAATTGCTGACAGCAGCTCATTTTCTCCGAGGTGAAGGAGTGAATATGAACACTTGTAGCCAATTATAAGCTCTTCTCTCTTGACTGATATGGAGGGTCTAAGCTGCTGGAAAGTCTAAATGGAGGAAAGTGAGATGAACCAAGTGGAGGTGACATTTTCAGATTTGCATAAACCAGTCCTAGATATTTCAAGATTCTCTTGCTGAGTTCAAACAATCTATTCTCTGCATTTGGTCTGACAATGATATGTGAAATTAATCCAGCACTTCTCCCACCTTCTTTTGCTCTCACTTTTCTTTGGTTATACCCACTTTGAGTGGGTTGTTATATTAACACTCTAAACCTTACCACAAGACAGACACACACCAGTGCTGTCTCATGTCCTCCAGAATATTTTCAAGTATTTAACCATCAACTAATTTTTTCCAGTTTTATTGGAGTAACTGTTTCACCTTCTTGCCCTGTTTCATTATAAAGATGATGTGTTCATTATTTCATTATTACAGTTGATGTGTTCTACAATACCTTTTGCAGCTTTGGTATATAAGCAGTTTTGGTGGTGTCCTATAATTTTGTGATCTTCTTCACTTTTCTCAAAAAAGTTCTTCAAAGGGAGTAGATTGCATTGTCACAGATGCGAGATATTAAACAGGAGGAGGAATGGAGGGAACAAATTGGCAGTAATCATAACCTGTGATCACAAACACAATTATTTAGTGTACCTTTCAGTTGCTGCCAATTTCAGTATTCTGCCAAAAGTCAAATTTCACATAGAGTGTGAAATACTTTCCATTCAAAATTTATAAAGTATCTGTTGGACTTGAATTCACTTGAGAAACTTGCAGTTATCTTAATTTAACAGCAATGCAAGCAAGAGGGAGGAAAAAATTGAATTTAAACAGGGTGAGGGAAATTGGCTGTGCACTTTCTGTCTGATCAGACTCCTCATAGCTGAGACTGACCCTTGTAAGACTATTTTACAACTTTTGTACTTCAGTAGTATGAAGATAAATGAAAGACTGCCTATTGCTGTTTTCACTGGTAAATCAGAAAGTAAATAAACTCAACCCTTGACAACAGATCTAGTGATAAGGAGCAGAACACTGACCAAATGAAAATAAATATGAAAACTTAATTAAACTGTGTAAAACTTTGAATGCACTATCAACTGTAATCTTTAGACCCTTGTCTAAGTTTGCTCTTTCAATATTGGCATTTACTAGGAAAACCTATTATGAACCTAGCCAATAAAATCACACTACAAGTGTACTTGTGCTCCTGAAATTGCAAGGCTGCTTGTAGACAGCGGTTCTCATTTGTCAGAAAGAAACAGAATAAACTTCTGCAAGTCTGGGAATTATTTAAGCTATAAGAATTAAGTGAAAGTCAAGGACCTAGGCGTTTTGTGTCAAGCAGCTGTATTCAGAGTCGAGTCTAGGCACTCTGGTGCCTTGGCAAAATGCATCTTACAGATTAAGAAACTCTGGATTAAATGATCCCTTGCCGTCTTTCATTTAATTTCCTCCTCTGTGTTTCTAGGACTGTACTAATACTGCTTCAAACCTGTACCTTTACTGGTTTAGTAGCAGTGAATATGACCTCAGATTCCCAAGTCTTGTGGCATGTAAACAATATATCCTGACACAGACCAACCAATTTCATCCACATTATATTTTGGTGGAACATTTATGGGTTTTTATGGCAGAATTTGTAATATGTTTGCTAATCTAAACCTGACTGCCTCATTCACGCTCTGGGACCATGAGGAACACTGGAAAAAAGGAGTTCTGTCTTCTATGGCTACTTTGGATTTGCTAGCAAGAACTGTAAGACCTTCAATTAGGAATCTTTCCTCATGGCTATCTATGCCCCCAACCTACTCTATCATTCTATGAAACATAACTTTTTCCCTGCTTTGAACAGAGAGTCATTTTCTGCTAGTCTGACCCAGTTTTTTTTGACATCCAGATCTTGTGTTCTGGCATACCTGAACAAGATACCTCTAACTGATAAAGCCAAGATTCCAGTTTAAAAATCGAGTCTCTGTCTAGGCTATATTGCTTTCTCCTTTTCTCAGCCTTTTGGAGTCCTCTGTCCTTTATGCTGTCTCCTATTTTTGGACCCTGAATTCCATGGGAGATGTCTGTGCTGCCTTGCAACAGCTGGTCATGCAAGGAGATGAAGCCTTAGGAGTCCTAAAATACTTTGAAAACCAAGACAGATCAACAGATCTATAAGAGTTCAAACATGTTTATCCAAACAGGAAAAGGGAATTCTAGGTCAAAGTCCAAAAAAAAAAATCTTAGAAAAGCAAAACAAGATAGGAAACAAAAGCATGCAGATAAAATACACATAATAAACAAATCATGTCAAAAAGAGTTTCCAGGGGACATAAAGAAGTTACTCACAGTCTTTTCTCATCTCCAGCTAATGCTGCCAACTATGCCTTCATTGCCAGTGAGATGAGTTCATAGTTGGAGCAAATTCTGCTGGGATGCTGGGCACTTTTACCTTGTGAAGTGCTCAGCTTGGCTACCTTTCCTTTTTCATAAAGGCAACTTGAAGCGCAGTGTCAGTATGTCATGCTTAGAGGCTCATCAATGGTGTCAGCTAGGATTGAGACTGGGAAGAACGGACTCCCAAAGAAGTTATTTCTCTGGCTCTTTTCTCTCCCTTTTTTTTTTTTTTTTTTTTGGCTCCTAAATGGTCACAGAAGTGGAGATTGGCAGTGCCTGTTCTCCACTTTTATTGCTGCTTTGTTGCATATTGAAGGCAGAAGGCCCTCCCTGGTTGTGTGAATGGGACTGTGCTCCAGCCCTTGCTGTGTTAAAAGACTTGGCACTGTGTGTGTGGAGGCAGCTTTGCAGCAGCCTCAGAGAAAGACTTCCCACCAGCAGCATCTGTGGAGATGGAAACAGCCACTGCATTAGATTCATTAAGATCTGAAGAAATACAAAAACTGGATGTTAATTAGCCATCTACAATCAAATGTTAAACATGATAAGTTTTCAGCAGCTGCCTAGGAGAGACTCATTTGTTTGCCAGCTTATTGGACTCTGGATCTCTTACACTAGGCACTGGTGATGTCACCTTAAATTAATGCCAGAGAACCTTGTCTGGGGACAGAATATGATTGTCCATACTCTTAACATATTAGAAAGGTCCTGGAATGGCTCAGGCTTAGGGCTTTCCCTGGCTTCTTCCCAAAAAAATCCCAAACAGCTTGAGTTTTAACACAAGCAAGGTACAATTCTTCACCATTTTGGCTGTAAACATATTATTTTGCAGTATAAAACAATGTGACTATTGGCCATTCCGTACCAGTTGTCTTCAGGGCCAAAGAATGGTACTAAGCATATTTACACTACCATTTCAGATGAAATTAAGTGTGTGGGAGTCGAGAAAAAAATGGCAGAGTCCCTGGTCAGTCCTACTGCTGTTTGCACTTCTGAGGTCAACTGGTTAAGTTTTGAGAGAAGAAGGAAAAAACAAGCATAATGAACAGAGGATCTGACCTGATGTCCTTGTGTAATAAGTCCTACACAGCCAGCATTCCCCCTCTGCAGGCTGATGGGATTTGTGTGTGAATTAAAGCTTTCATGTTTCTTCAGGTGTTGCTGTCACAACCTCACCATGGAGGTGTAAGTCCGCCACACCTTCAGATGTAACCTGTCTGACAGTTTGCTCTAAAACAGCTGTACAAGTACACTTTGGCTTCTTAAATTTGCAACAGCTCTGCTCTGTGATGTGGTGGATGCCATCCTGGGCCAGCTCTGTTGCTAGGTTAATGAGAAATATTCCAGCTGCAAAATTATGGATATGTGCTTCTTGTTCACAAGTTCCCTGATTCCTTTTGCACCTCAGGCTGCTCCATTCTGAGCATCTGTCTGGTGACAGAGCAGCTAGTCAAGAAGTGAGGATGCCAGAGGGGTCTCATGTCTCGGTGCTGAGGAATAGTGTCTATGCACTGTGGGGCATGCTGGGCTACTAGCACTTTCTAGGGTGCCTTTGCAGAGGTATCAGGTTGTGTTCAATCTGGTGAGCCTGAGCCCAGTCTCCTTGCAAGGACACAGAGAGAGTAGGTGCAGAATTGAATGAGAGCAGAAGTATGTGTGTGTACATCAAAATGCACAGTACTCCTAAGAGCAGTTTGAAAAAGCGGATGCTATGCAATGTTTGTTTGGACCAAAATAGACAAGAATGCTAAAATATGCATGGTTTGGCCCTGCATCTCTCTAATGGATATGAAATTGAACAACAAGCCAACTGTTCTCATCTCTATAGGTCGATAAATTTCCAGGGACATATTAAAAAGTTCTATAAACGTATCTATGTCTCAATTTTGCATTATCCAGTTACATTCCAATCAATTACATATTCTCTTTTGTAGGAATACAATTTATAACCCCTCTATTTGGTGATGCTGGAAACTTAAGTCTTCTTTGGAAAATTTGAGCAACAAAATTAACAAAAAGTCCAATAATTCATATGCCTTCTGAGAAAGATATAAAAGATGTAGCTTGCTGGAAGAAATTTATCAGGTTTGCGCAGCTTGTTGCATATGGATCCAAAGAAAAACGTGTTTCAGTTAAATGCTAAGATAAAATTAAAATGACAAATGTTTAAATGTCTTTGTTTTTTTATGAGTGTAGTGCTGCATTGGACATGAATTGGATTGAAAAATGAGAAATTTGTAACTTTCAGCCTTGGAAAACCAGCATTTAACTGTAAATGCACAAAGATGTATTAACAATTTAGCAACATGCAGTCTTTTTCAGTATTTTGGCCATGCAGTTTGTATGGAAAAGTATGTGTTTTCTGTGCTTTTGCTGATATTTCAGGCAATGTGCATCATTCAGAGGTGCGCTCCATGCACTCTAAAGTTCAGTAGTTGCACTTTGCTTTCAGCGTTATCTCATCCAATATCTCAAAAGGTGAGAAAAAAAAGAACCAACCCAAAAACCTAAACAAAACCCAAAACAAACAAAAAATCTTTTTCTCTTCATTAAATGTGTTGTTTTGTTTTGTTTTTCCCGAGTTTATATTCACATTAGTAGTAAAGTTTAAAAATAATAACAATGAAAGAAAGTGCCAGAGCTCCCAGTAAGCAATCATGTCATCACTGGGAGCAGTCATTACTACAGAGCAGATGATTTGAAGTGGTGCCACGCACTGCAGTGGTGAAGAAAAGTGTTTCTTGACCTTTCTGTGCTCAGGGTCTCCCCAGCAGCTCTATGGCCCTGTGTATCTTTTCAGGCTACATACAATATGAATTTCCATTCTCCTGCCAACTCTCACTCTGCCATTTAATTCTTCATCAATACCTCAGCTCCTCTTGGTTTTGGTAGATGAGCCCTACATTCCTGCTGAGCTGTTTGGCTTGGAGGAATATTTGAAGAGTAAAACAAGCGAATGAAAAAGTTGTCCTTGGAAGCAGCTAACAAACTAAACAGGTTTTGATAAGTTATTTTTGCATGGCAAAGTTTTTTTACTTCACATAGTGGAACTAAGAAATTTCTTCAATGCAAGCCTCTTTTATAGACTCCTTTCAAAAGCTGCCAGAACAGGTTATGCAAAAGAATTTGTTGAGATAGTGAATAATTAGTCTTAGTAACAGATCCATGAAGGAAACATTTCTGAAAGTTCTCTGAAAATGTTAATACATCCATTACAAAATACTACTCAGGGAAGTTCAGTCTTATCATGGAGAGTCATATGGTCAAAGTGAGACACAATTCCCTTAAAAAAAGGAATGGTTTATACTTTCTGTAAAAAATTTGAATGAAATGTTGGTTGTGGCTGGGTAATAAGACTTATTTTGAGATTAGCTCTGTTGGTTAGAGCATAGTGCTAATAATGCCAAGGTTGTGGGCTCAATCCCTGTATGTGCCATTCAGTTAAGAGCTGGACTTGACGATCCTTCTGGATCTCAGACTATTCTGTGATTCTGTGATTTATGAAAAGGTGCAAAATATGCTTTTCCAGAAGCTTGTGGGGAGAGAATACTCAACCCTCATGTGTTGAAACTGTACTTTTCTGCATATGCACGTGGAAAGATGTTTTTACTCAAATTGTTCACATCTCTCTAAACACTGTCAAAGTACCCGTACAATCATTCAAAGGACACAGCCATGAAGCAACACTGTACAATTTCCAATGCCACACTACCCTTACAGAAGGTTAAGTGGCAACGAAAAGTAAAAAAAATTCTCATAAAAGTGCATGGAAGAAAATACGCAAAACAAGTCCCCAGAAAGACTGGCACCATGCTTGCAGATATTCCAAGAAGTGAAAGAGTAGCTAAATTTATTAGATAAACTTTGTCTAGTGAATAATTAACAGATCAGCTTCAAAGTGTAACTCAATATAGACTGTTTGTTTGTTTTTCTTTTTGTGATATTGATGTTTTGCTTTTAATGTCTGATAAAGGGTTAGATCAGGTAATCCTGGCGTGATAAGGTGGGAGATTTATTCACTTAATCAGTCATATTGATTTCATTATTTTTAATTTCACGTTACTTTCTGATAAGTATCCACATTTCATGGGATCACATATAATTCAGTACTGTGTCTTTTTAAGAGTTATGCATACACAAATGTTATATTAACACTGTTGTTAAGGTCAGGGCGTTAGTCAGCCAAAGGGCTGGAAATGTACCTTTTGTAAATACATTTTTACAAAATTGGAGATTATGTACTATTTATTTCATAGGGCTGCTGCCTCTTTCTGCGGAAAGCATGGGTATGAACTGAGTTTGTTATATTCAAGAGACTATAGCATTCATTTAGTAGGACTGCTTCCGTATTCATGACAGAATTTGAGTAGTGATGCAGCCAAGGCTTCCAGGGAGAAAAGAACAGGTCAGTGGTTAAGGCAATTAACTGTCATGAAAGCTAAATTGTAACCTTGCCCCTGAGTTTGTAATTGATGCTATGTGAGTGACTGAGATTCATCATAGGTGGCCAGTAACCAATCTTTTTCAATGTCTGATTGAGAATCTGATTTATCGACACACTTAAATCTGGATCTGAAGTAAATGAGAGCTATAAGTGGGTAAATGAAGTATGGCTTAGTGCTAAACAGTTATATAAAAAAATAAAGTCCTAAACTGCTTTCATATGAGACATGTAAGCTTTGTGGATAACTTTATCTTAGCTCCTTTGGATCTCAGAATCCCCTCTTGTTAGCCGAAGAGAATAGCATGCCTTGGTTTTGTAGCAATACTTTAAAATAATTGTGCCACTGTTTTAGAAATAGTCTGCCAGAATGACCATGCAAGAAGAAACATTGGTGAAACCTGAAGTTCTATAGTGAGAAAATCCTGTATTTTTGCTAGAAGAAAATACAATAGGTAGGACATAATGACTGACTGAGCGAGAGAAATGGTGGAATATTTCTCATTAAATAAGTACTTTCTATTCCAGTGCATTAAAGAAGGCTCCAAAACAAAAGTGCTAAATGACCATATATGCTAAATTATATAGTCAAATAATACACATGCAACAGTGAAGCAATTGCAACTTTTACACACCTGATGTTTCCCAGCTCCAGAGTATTTTGGCATGGCTCTGAAAAGGATGGATGTTTGTGAGGTTTGCAAGAGAGCTACTTATGTCTGTATTCTTGCCAAATGCAAAGCCTACACCATGGGCATGTTAGGGCCTAAACAGCTTTTCTGATGATGTCCTTGACAAACCTATGAGTAGATTAAAACAGGATTTTATAGCTGAAAGAGAATAGCTGATACAATAAATGATAATATTACTAGCTCCATCTAGGACACAGTGCTATTACTACAAATCCCCACCCTCACAGCCCAGGAAGGGCATTTCCTGTGCTCTTTGGGGAGAAGCTTCTTTCAGGAATGGATCTGACAATTCAACAGAGTGCTCAGTGTGAGGGCATTTATGGTGACAAAAACAAATGGGGTATTGCAGATTTTTTTTGCCCACAAATAGGACAAAACTCAAGACAGAAATTTTATTGAGGAACAGAGGTGACTGATACCATGAGATAACAGCTAATAGTATTAACAAGCTAATACATTTAGTCATCCACAAACAAGGAGCTGCAACAGTGAGTACTACTCTTACAGGGCTTTTTTTATGTAGAAAGGTAAGCATATCAGGTAACTGATGCTAGTGACACCAAAAATCAGGAGAAATAAAAAAACCCTCTAGCACTATATTTGAAGTGATAGAGAATCAAACATTAGTTTATTTTCTGGCCAGGATGTGCCAAGGAAAGTATTCAAAAAACACATACTTTTACAGGATTTTCCCTCAAACTTTATACAGTCAAAACCCTTAGGGATGTATTGTTTCAAAGTTCATTGGTCTAGAGTTGAGCAACCCTCAGTATTCAGTTTCCTATTGGATCCGAATCCCCTCGCCTCCGATGTTAATTAGATCTTAATTTTTCAATTTTCTTATCAGTCCTTTCCAGGCGAGATGTCTTCAACTCTGTCAGAAGTGGTGTCTGGGGTGGATGTTTGTAGATGGCCACCGATGTTCTGTTAATGTTCCATTGACGGCCTTTATCTTTCTGGGTATCTGTGGGCTACTCCCACTCTGTCGGTATGTTGAGTTCATCAGACCTCACCTGGTAGAACAATGCCTTGGAAAGAAACTTGAAATTCCTTTTCCCGGGATAAAGACAAACGAAGCCTTTGACTAAAGTTGTACAATTCTTTTTAAACTGGTATATTTTCCAACACTAGTACAAACTAGTACAAACTGGTGCTTGGTACAAACTCATCTGCAAAGTATTTCCCGTGCCAGTCTTGCAGATTTCTCGGTGATGAGCCTTCAATCTTTGCTCAGGAGAGACCACCACATTGTCAAGACTCTGACAGCACATCAGTAAAAAGTCCTCTGAAAACACACTATGCTTACCTATTACAAATGCTATGACGGTATTGTTTTACAGGCAATTTCCCTGCAGTGTGGTTTATATCCTTATAAATATGCTAGGAGCTATTATGAGCTATGCCCTTATCATTTGAGATAGAATGCACTATTCAAGCAGACATGGGACAGTCACATGTTTTACACACACTACATGTCTGTGTTCTTGCCCACAACTCCTGCTAGGAAAAAAAAAAAGGACAAAAAATTTTGTCGTGGAGCAGGAGCAAATCAAATAGCCAAAGCTGTTTGTTGCTTTTTCTGTTGGCAATTCTGAAAGGTGAGGACACACACTATTGCACTAGTTGTGCCATGCGACAGGATGACAGCGTAAAGGAGCTGTGCATTTATCTTGGGAAGGTAAAAGTAACTCTGTGATCTATTTTGGCCTTAGTTCTAATTTTACCAAGACTACACGATCACAGGTTTTACTCATTGCCGTGAGACTGGAAATCATTCCTTTGGCTTCACTAAAGAAATTAGTCTATATGCAGAGCCACGTTCGCGTTTCTGAACAAAAATTTTTACCGCAACAGGTACCTGTCTGCTCCACCCTGCCCTTGCCATTCCCCAGAGGGAAGGGAGCAACTCAGGCAGCAGCTCTCAGTCCCCCGGCGCCCCGCAGAGATGTGCCCTGAGACGGCCGCAGGAAGAAGTGCCGAGGGGCCAGTGCGGGGCGCGGGATCCTCCCGGACTGCCCCGGACTGTCCCGGGCCGACCCGGACAGGGGCTGGGCGGCTGCGGCCCAGGGCTCCATCCCCGCCCGTCCCCTCCTCTCCGTACCGCCTGTCCCGCTTGTGCCACCGCCCCCGGGCGGGGGGAGCCGCCCGCCGCGTCCCATAAAGGGCTGCCCGGGGCGGCGGCGGTGCTCGCTGCGGAGCGGGGTTCCACTGCTCCCTCTGGACGGCCGCTGCCCCTGGGACACGCAGGTGAGCCGCCGGCATGGGGCAGGGGCAGGGGCAGCGCTCCCCGCGCCGGGCGCATCCTTTCCCCCGGCACAGCGCATCCTTTCTCCCGCAGGCTCCTCCCGGAGAGAGGCGGATTCCCCGTTGTGTCTCTGCCATGGCCTCCGTCCCCTCCGCCGGCTGCCTCCTGGCCAAGAACCAGTACTACAGAAGTGAGTGTTTGGCGGGCTGGGAGCTGCATGCTCTCCCCAAACACATCCCCTCTTCCCTTCTTTCTGCCTGGGGAGCGTCTCTGGCGGAGAGAGACTGAGTCCCCCGAGCTTCTCCCGAGAGAGTGTCCGGCTTGTTGGTACTCAGGAAAAGTGTTAGAAGTGTTTCAGGTGATGTCTGGATGAGCTGGAGGCAAAGAGTTGTCTTTGCCTCATAGTTTTTAATTTCGTGGAGAGTTTTTCATATCAAGGAACTGAAGTTTTATTGAGCATCTGCTTCTGCTTATTCATCTACTTATTTTTAAAATTGCTCTATTTAGAATTGTTTATTAGGGTTATCCTATAGAAAAAATGCTAGCCTAGCAAGTCATGGTTCCTACATGTACTTCCTTTTCGCTTCCCAAGTTTAGACACAGTACAAAATCAATTCACATTTTTGTTTCTAAATATGTGAAATAATTGTTGCTCTGAGACTACATGTGGTGTAGTAGGATTCCTAGGTCCAGGATGGACACTCGTGCAAGTGTAGTATTTAGTTGTGTCACAAGGAAAGGTATAGCAATTGGGTTGTTGTGGGCTTGAATGGTCAAGGATTTACTTGCTTATCCTGATAACAGTGTGGCCATGGATCTTAAGTTTTGTCAGTGATTTCAGTGAAAATTATGCAGACAGATCTCAGTATGCTTTTAAAGGAAGAGTAAGTAGAGTGAGAGAGAAACTGATATAAAAGTTCTTGTAAAAATTACCACAGTAGAACAGTGTATATAATATAGAAGTTATGCTCTGTAGCTCAGTGAACTTGTTTCCTCCAAGGTAGTAGCATGTCTGAAAAACTCCTGACATATAAATAGTGTACTCTCTCAAAGTGGTTTTTTTTTCATTACGTGTGTCTCTGTTTTCCACGAACAGCACGACTGAACTCGGAATCCAGTGTTTCTTCCAGCTCCTCCTGCTGTTCAGATGCTGTGAACATCACAGACCAGGATAAAGCATTGCATGGTATTGCTCCCTTCTTTGAATCAGTTTTAGGTTTTCCTGTTATTCAGCCAATGCCTAATGCTGTGGGCTTTTCTGCTTTGGCAGGGCTGCCTGAGTTAATTGATAAATATTGGTGGATAAAAAGCTTCTTCCATAGTGAGCCCTCTCCGCCAACTGTTGGCAGAAAAACACTCTCAGCAAGCAGGTGAGTCTTGTTTTTGCAACGGTGGGGATAACTTATTTGCTTCATTCTCCTTTCGATAAAAGTGTTAGTAAACAAGTCATAATCAGCTAAAACCATCTGGTGGGGTGCAATGCTGTTTTGATGACTTAAGTAAAATAGACATAAAGTGTCAGGCTATAGAACCTTCTCGTTTTCATTTTAACAAATAAACTCATATGCTTCACATTTTGCAGGTGTTAGTGCCTATTACTGTTTCACATTTATGGTGATGTTTGCTTAATAATTTACTTATAGAACTTGCACACCAATTTGTACAGTTTGGCCATTTTACTTTAAGTTAAAAAACTGATACGAATGCATTCAAAAATACCTTAGCAGATGATACACATCTTTGAGGGAAATAAAATAAAAATTCTACTTGTAACCTTTCTTGTATATATTTCTGCAGTACCAACAGTTGAAAAGGACAGCATGATGACTTTTCTGACTGAGATGCTACATACAGACTTGTTTTTCCGAGCGGCTTGGGATCTTCCTAATGTCTGGGTTCAGCTGCAAGAAGAAAACAAAACCTTTAGGAGAGTGGAAAAGTGTATTTTCAAAATATTTGCCAGTAGCTACAATGATATTGCTTAATGGACATATCTGTGCCCCACCATGTTCTTTCCAGATTTGCCATAATTTGAGATGTCTCTCTAATGGAAGTTTCCAGGATTAAATATCCTGATGACTTGAATAATTAGAGAGAAGTGACAGTAAAAATAAGATGTCGTAGGTTTAGGAGGAAGATCTGTATTGAATGACTTTACAATAATAAATTCAGTTAAGTTGCCTTTAAGATACCAGCTTTATATGTAGCCACACTGATGTAAACAAGATTCAGATCTATAATCCAGGGTAGGACTGCTGTGTGGCACATGGCTTTTATCAAGTATTTTTGTACCAGCTACAGGGTGTAAGTTTACAAGAAAGCTTGTCAGCAGCTTTGCTTTTAGAAAACTCAGTTATATGAAGAAGCAATAATCAGTTTGGTTTCTTTGATCAAGCAGGGTGCGTAGATCCCAACTTCAAATACCCAGGTACAACTTTCATTCTTGCCTGTCTATGCTGGTATTTGAGGACAGAATAGAGAAGATGCACAAGAAAACAGTAGTCCTAATGGGCGCTGATCTCTTCCAAGGAGAAGAGCACCCTTAATCAGAATTGGTACTGCTACCTCTTTCTAGATTTCTTCTTCCTGCTTTGTTGTGGCTTAAAGAGCTACTTGTTCCTGAGTGAATAATTTATCGATATTCTGCTGTCAGATTCGTTATGGGCTAGATCTGGCAAAGGATTCCACTCAAAGTAGTCACTTTGATGTTGTTATCCAAGTGTACCTTTGTCATGCTCTTGAAATGCACTGTAACATTGCAATGCTGAAGACTAAATGAAGCTAATTAGTATATAGATTGTTTATTCTACTGGGTATGACTGAAATGCTTCAGGGATTATGGAAAATAACAAGCATTTGGCTGGATGATAACACTTATGACAATTATCTATGCAACTTTTTGATGTACTGTCATTAAACCTGCTGGATATTTGTCCATCACTGGATGAGCTAACAAGTGCAAACATTAATGTAGCCAACATCTTTTTATTATAGGGTAATGGTTGTCATGGTTATGCATAACTCCAAGTGTATCAAATGGCTACTTCAGGAAGCTTGCAGTCTTGGTGGAGACAATAAATGCATGGCAGATGGCAACAGGAAAGAGCACAATTCTGACAACATTATATCACGGGCTTTTAAATTGGCATATGTGTCTTACTTTACTGCTATTGTATAATTTCATCTTTGTCCTTTCTCTAAGTGTACAGAATGACTTTTTTTATACTAAGAATTTTTTTATTAATAAAGATTGAATCACAACTTATTTTTGGACTCTGAAACCAAACTGGTGTTCCATGTTGCCTGTGGTGTAGTTGGCGCAGGGGTTTGGGTTTTCTTTTTTTGAATATGTATTTATTTTTCTTTTCTTTTTTGACATGAAATATTTGAAGAATTTAAAATCCCCTCAGAAGTCTATGTTGTTGAGTATATCACATTCTTCCTTTAGACACTTCAAAGTCTGATATGAGGTGAAAAATGAATGTAAGCTAGGAAAAAGTACCCAATGACTTTTTCTCTAAGATCATGTTGTAAAGGAAGAGAAAAAGACATGCTTGTTGCAAGAAGGCAATTGTGTATCTCTTTGAAGGTGCTTGAAATCACAGAAGAAAGAGATGCTGTATCCCTATTATTATTATACATGAGAAATACCAGATTCAGGTGCAACTGTGGAAAAGAAGACAAGTTTCCATCTTACTCATCGAGCTTTAGCTGCTTGTGTCTTTATAGACCCAAAATGTGGAGTGCAGAACATGCTTGAAGAGTTGATAAGCTGTTAAGACCCACAAAAAAACCCCCCAGACCAAAATAGTTATTTTTCAGGGAGTGGTAAGGGAAGGAAGGCTGCATATTGTTTGCTTTCATTTGCTTAGGCTCTGGGAACGACTTATTTTTGTAATGGCATCAATGTGATGGAAAACGGCTGCTCTGGAGAGGTGTTCTCATGCCATCCACATCCTCTTTTACTGTGATCAGCTCAGCATTTAGGCAGCACCACTGCCAACTCATAGTCATTTGTGCCAGTTCTGCAAAGTATGCAGTGAACCAGCTCCATTAATTAATATCCCATGTTGCTATAACAAACTCCTGAGACGATATGGGTAAATGGGACATGAAAGTGCTTTCAAACAAAGGGCTGCATTTTGTTATGACACAGTAATAGGGAAATGTTAGTTTTCTTGATTTAAATGCCAACACAATGCACCTTTGAGTGGAAGGGAAAGCCAAAATTTAATTGATTTAAAGAGAAGTTGAGATAAATAGGAAAGGGAAGCCATACTGTATAGTCTAAATGCAGCTTAGAGTAAGGAAAATAGGAAAATAGTATGATTTCATATGCCACTCTGGGCAAGACAAGTACAAATATTTAATCAATGATTAACTGTAATAGAAAAAAATGGTTGTTTGCTTTTTGCTGTTAGAAGGTCTATAGGGAGAGATCTATTTTAAGTTAATTTGTATATTGTTATCCATCTGCAAAAAAATCAGTATGCGAAACAAGAATTGTGCCAGTGTGCAAGTAGGAAGTTAGATCTGACTATCATAACCAAATGAGGAATGGAGAGCTGCCCTTGAGAAAAAAAAAAAATTCTTTACGTCAAACACGTGTATTACAATGATATTTAATAATGGACTTCCTTTTCTTTCCTGAAAGAAGTGTCCTAGTCCTAGTAGTTCCCTATTTTAGAAGTGAAAATAGAAGAAAATTCTTGTACCATCTGTTTTGGTTCAAGAAGGATGAAATCTGTCCATTCTGCACCTTTAGAGAGAGAAATCCATAATAATGAAGTAATTTTTTCCCCCAATTGTTGTGGTTCGGAAGAAGTACCATAGAGATACATTTCTTTCCTAGAGTTTTCTTGCCTGTGTGTGAGGTAAGAAATACTGCATCCTGTGGATGGACAACAGTGAGTATTAACTCTAAAGACTGTAGCTATTGCAGTGAAATGGGATTTTTTTTTTGTGTACTTGCTTTTTCTGCAGAAGCAAGAATGATAAATAGACCCAGGTAAATACAACAGGTTTTCAATATAAGAATTAAGAGCAAATCTAACAGCATATCAAACTCATTTTGAGTTGTTAGGAGTAAGAAATATCCTCGTAATTTTTTTGTTCAAGTCTTTGTGATATTACAACATTCTGATCCTTTAAAATAATTGCAAATCCCTCTTTATTTTTTTCCATGGTCCTAGCTAATAGTGCATTATTTCTTCTTGAAAGCAGACTCTCTGTTATTGTCACTTCTCAGGTCTTGTATGAAGGAGAGCCCAAGCAGCATTTACTCAGACATTTCTTCCAGGATTAATATTGTTTGCAAAACATTTCTCGGGTTATTGCACTTACAGCTGGTGACTGAAAATTTTGACCATGACCATGTTCGATGCCCTGGATGAGTCTTCATTGATGGAGCTATTCTGTCAGATTTCTTTTGTCATGCACTCTGTCATATGCCATTTTAAGCTGTTCCGCCAGTAGCAGATGTGAAATACACTGTTTGTAATCACTGGAAGATAGATTTTTGTAATAGAAAGAGGCTATCACTACTAAGGAAGAGAATCAGATTAGTATTTTGAGAGGAAGTTGTGGAAAAGAATATTTTTTCCTTTTTTTTCCACTTCCATCCCTCAGAAACTGTGCAGAAGGAAATTGCTGTTTCTCAGCCTTATGACAGAAGATTCAGCTCCCATTTACAGTACTTGATGGTATGTTCAGAGACACTCTATTGACTTTTCTCTCAAAAATAAAATTATAAAAGTGCTTGTAGTCAAAATGACAGAACATGATCTGGACAGAGGTATAATGTTAGAACAGCTGATAAAAGGAATAAAGAAGGGCTTGTACTCTCAAAAACTTGCTTTTCTCAGCTAAGTCAACCACTGCATCTCCTTCAAACTCAACCATCTTTGACATCAACAAAATTAATCTTCATTTATACCTGTAATATAGGAGCTACAATCTACTTGTTTAGTTGAGGCAACACCACTGAGTGCAAGATAAAACTGTTTTATCAGTTTGTAGAGGAGAACCAAAGTGCAGCTTGATGTCAGTCACCCTGCAGGGAACATCTCCTGGAGAGACTGAAGCTTAGAAGTCCAGGGGAAATGCAGCGATACTGGAAAGAGCTTTTTAAAAAGATATTCAGATTTTGTTTCCCTTTCCTTTTGTTTTATTTTGTTTTCTGTTGCTTGTGTTGCTTGTGGTTTTGGTTTTCTGCAACAAGTGAAAATTCATGTCATCCTGACCTTGAAGTAGTCAGGGATGCAGAGTCTGTAGAACACTCTAAAAGTAAAATAAAGTGAAGTAAAGTAAAGTAAAGTAAAATTTTCAATGGTTGGTCATCTTCACCTTTAAAGATCTTCACCACTGGTACCAACTTGAATTTCTCTCTGAACAGCAGTTCAGGGGTTAGTCAGGAATGCATGACCTAAATAACTAGTGATGTTTTAAAGTGCTGATTCCACCTCCTCTTCAAGGATCTTTCCAAAGAGGTTACATCATTTTGTTTAATATCCAGCTGCACTGACTTCAAGAAGTATTTCAGCACAGCAGGAATGGATCAATAGGTGGAAGCAGCTGGAGATGTGCTTTTTGTTTCTGTGAGTCAAATCTAAGAGTCAGGCTGCCAGAATATGTTTTGGACTCTGCAGTTTCCAGACCATTGCTAAGTGAGCCAAATGAGAAGGAAAAAGGTGATGGTGCAGTATTGACATGGCATCAAAACATTGGCCTGTTTGAAATCTTGGATCCTGAACCATCACTCAATTCACTTTTAAATGAAATGTAATTAATAGATTCCTTAATATCTCAAAAAATAATATGTTTAAAGAGTTATACTCATTGCAACTAACTACTTTAAATAACACAAGAATTCAAATTTTTGAAATTTAATTTAAAAAAAAATTTCTAGGGTCTTTAATACAATGTATTTTTTAAAATTCCATTATTACATTATGTAGTGTAGTTTCTTCATCTTGAAAAAAAAAGGCACTTTACAGTTTGAATAAAATTTTGGAACCTATGATAGGTTCTTACAATAAACCTAATTTGGACGTCATATATCTTTCTAAGAACCTATAAAAGTAATGTTTCACTGTTTCATAATAGTGCAGAAGTGAAAGGATAATACTAGAGGTAAAATACATAATGAAATAAGTTCCTTTAAATAGGTATTTTCCCAACATATATTAACCAAGTCAATTTAATGCTGTCATGACTTCAGCTCTAACTCACCATATACTTAAGTTCTGGTGAAATCTGGCATCACCATAGAATCACACTGATAGGATGTGTGAATGGCTAAACAATTTCTCCATGGCAGTCGCAGATGGAGTGGAGTATTGAATGTAAAAGACAAGGTAACTGTATGTTGTTTGTAGTAATACCTTCACATTCTGCCACAATAAAATGCCTGCCTGCAAAATACACAATCAATTTGAGTAAAAAGCAAAACAAAGCACTGCAACAAAATATCACCCTTCACATTTTGTGCTTTCCAGAAACATATTTTTGTTGATGAAGTATTAGTTCCTTTATATTTGCTTCTAATGTTGTTGCAAAAGACTGACAAACTGAAATACATTTTGTAAATAGTTACTTCACTGCTAGTTTTACTTGGTGTTGTAATTATTGTCCTACATTAATCCTTTGCCATTATTTTTTAATATATTTAGTGGGGAAACTGTTTCTCTGTGTGTCTGTCACTGTACTGTGACTGGAACTGGTTTGTTGTCTGGAGGGGCCACCTTTGTAGTATAAACACTTTTCTAAACACCTAAATGCCACTAAAATAGAGCTTCAGTAACTAAGTGGGTCAGCTCAATACTTCTGAGATAAATGTGCATAGGCTGTAACTGTCTCATGTTAGGACTGACTTTTATTCTGCATTTTTACAACATTGCTTTGGATATTAATCTAGAAAGGCATCAGCTGCTAGGCATTATAAAACTGTATAAGGCCTTTAGTAATTCTGAAAATGGACATCCCTTCACTTGTCTTCGGACATTAAAGCATCTGCAGCATTTGAAAATACACAGAATTCAAAAGTGCTTTTCATAATAAATAAATGTAAACTCATTGATGGTGGATTTGAAGTAAAAAAAACCCCAAACAACAAAAAGGATCACAAGGTGGATAGTTGTGAGAGTCGTTCACACCCACCTAAAATCCTGATTATATGTAAGGATCATTATGGCTCAAAGACTCGCAGAGTTTAAGTTGATATCAATGCTCATTCACTCCCTCTCCCCGTCTTGCTCTCTACGCTAATTAAAAAAAAAAAAAAAAACAACAAAAGAACAAGCATCATTTTAGCACCTACACAGAAATAGAAAAATAAGACAAAAAGGACAGCCAGGGAAGATAGCAGTCTTTTTAATCCAGGACTGGATCAGCCTATCAATAGGACATATATCTTTTCATCTCTGGTTAAGGAAAAAAAAAGCCAAAAAAAGCAAACAAAAACCCCAAAAAGCAACCAAACAAAAAAATCCAAATGAAACGAAACCAAACGAAATGAAACCAAACCAAACAAAACCAAACAAAACCACACGAAACCAAACGAAACGAAACGAAACGAAACGAAACGAAACGAAGCCAAACCAAACCAAACCAAACCAAACCAAACCAAACCAAACCAAACCAAACCAAACCAAACCAAACCAAACCAAACCAAACACAACAACGACAAAATTACAAAAATCAAACAAACATAAACCCGCAGCAAACAAACAAACAAACAAACAAACAAAATAAAACAAAACAAAAAAACAAACCCAACCCAAAAGTATTTTGCTGTGGCCAAGAACTAGGCCATATCAAAAGCTCAGAAACAGCAGGCACTCATATAATTTCTACTGAGCCAACTCTGAAGAAGGAAAATGGATTGAAAGAAACCACAGCGTGGCTGTAAAACAGGGGGCAGGACTGCAGCACAATCTTTTACCTCAATAAAACCTTGACTTTTAGGCTGAAAAATAGCATCTCTGAAATATGTTGACAGGATATGCTCCTGCAGTGACTAGTGCGAATTTTGTTTAAGATGTCTTTTATGGGCTAATCTTCTCAGAAATTGCTTCTCTTGTCGGAATGTTGTCCTGTCCCTCCCTCACCCCTGCCCCCCCAGTTTTAGGCACATGTTACATTGAAGTGGATGAAGTCTTCATGAGGCACATGATGATGGGCTGTAGCCAAGCAGAAGCTCCTTGAGACATACGCCATGTGTGTATTTAATTCAAAATGTTGTCAATTTCAGGGCAAACATATTTTTTAAAAAAAAAAAGTAGTATTTCAGTGAAGAATAGAAAATATACATCACAAAATTTTGACTGCTCATAACAATGACTGCTACAAGGCATAGTGAGAAGAATAACCTGAATTAAACATTGATCTGCAACATCAGAAAGAGTAAGAATTTTACTAATCTCTGAGAAAGCATCATTAAATGCAACAGTAAATTGCATATGGGGGCTAAATTTCCTCTTCCTTCCAATAAAGAACACTAACAGTGATGTCTCTAATTAGACCAGAGCCATCAAATGGGCATGCTGAGAGTAGTTGAGGAGGATGAACAAACCAAACTCTAATTGGCTGCAGCAGATTATCAGAAAGAAAACCTGCAGCTTTATCTGTGGTCTGGGCCTAACATCACAAATGTCTTGGCATAGAACTAGTGAAGGTTGTGATCATCTTACAGTAAAGCAGACAGGAATATTTATTTATTTATTTATTTAAGTCTGATGAACATTTTAGCTGCAGGGACTGGAATCTCTAATGAGCTGAAAATTCCTGGGCAAATGGATGCTGAGTGATTAATGTTCTTAGCTTTTAGCTTCTGAGAATTTATCTTTGAAACACAGCTAAATATATTATTATTATTATTATTATTATTATTATTATTATTATTAAATTATTAAATCATATATATTTATATTATTTTTATTAGTAGTTGAAAATAATCAAATTTATTAACTTAATTTTTATTTATATAATTTTCAGTCTGAAGAATGAGTAAGGAGCGTATGGCAGAATACAGGTAAGGACATAATTTTAGTAGGATTTCAGCTATTTTGGTATCCACTTAGTTGATGAGAGGGATGCACTTTCAGTGTGAAGAGATAAAGGACAATTTTATGGTGTCTTTTCAGGATTGAAATGACTGCACAGCTGAAAGTAAATTTCAGTTAATAAACCTCACTTCCATTTCCCTGATGTGGAGGAGTGACCTAGAAAGAGCACTGCTTATGTTTGTCTGCTGAAAGAGTGTACTACAAATACAGGACGAGGAGTTCATCTTGCATAGCTCCTTATTTCCAAGAAATCAAAGCACCTCTAGTCTTACATAAGTCACGCAGGACACTACAGCTGAAGTTACTGTGCTGAGACTTGCTTAACACTGTTCTATAATTAGTTAGAAAGTCAATTCAACATTTATTTCAAGTGTATGAGGGAGAAGCAACTTCATGAATAGATAATAGAGAAGGCATACATTGTCTGAATGCATTAGTTTATAAAAGTGTTCTTAAATTACTGTTTTATTGAAAGGGTGCGTTTGGAGATCCTAGATTATTCCATTTGCAAGTCAACACATTATGTGCATTACACTTGTATTAAATTATTATGCCTCGGCTAAATAAAGCCCCTCATCCCTGGTGCTTCCCTTTTATGAGCCTCCTACATTAATGTGTGTAAAGGCACATGGGAGTGAAGGAGAGAAAGAATTCTTTGTACTTTCAGTGTTTATTGAACCACAGTTTTTGGGTCGTCTCAAAGAGTAGGCACAATTTGAGCAATAAAAACATAAGCAAAATCTCTCTTTTGAGAATTTTCTTTTGAGACTTGCCAAGATTCCCTTTATTATTGTCTAATTATTCCTTGCCTTTGGACAAAGCATGAAATGAGGACACAAAGAGTTCTCAACTTGTGGGGCAGTGCGGGGCTGTTTCATGAATTGTACATTAAAAAAATCAACAGAATGTAAGACTTACAGTCAGTATTTAAAGATATGGAAAGTCAGAAATGTTTGAGAAGGGAGAAACAGGAGCAGAGAAGGTGGAATATAAACATTCTGCCTTTTGCTTTCTTCTTTTTACAATTCTCTGCAACTTCAAGTGACTGTTATCAACTGATGGTTTTCCACACTATAATTGTTATACTCTTGCCAGCCAAGCCTCTGGCCGGACAGGAATGGGAATACTTAACATCAGTGATTTCTAACATATGTGGTCTAAAAGTTGGAATTAAAGCCTCATTATCAGCAGATACAAGCTTTTTTCTTTCAATATTAGGTAAAATGTTATTGAAAAGCCTATTTAATATAAAAGAAAGCATCAATATCTTACCAAATGCAAACCCCAGTATTTCTGGAAATGATTCAGAAATTTTATACACATACATTCTTGTCATGGTTTAACCTTATCCAGCAGCCAAGCCGCACGCAGCCACTCCCTCACTCACCCACAAGGCAGGCTCAGGGAGAGGATTGGGAGGATAAAAGGCAGAAAACTCCTGGCTTGAGTTAAAAACAGTTTAATAGAGAAAGCAAAAGCCATGCACACAAGAAAATAATACAAGGAATTAATTAACTAAGTGCTTCCTATGGGCAGGCAGGTGTTCAGCAATCCCCAGGAGAGCAGGGTCCCATCATGTGTAATGGTGACTTGAGAAGACAAAAGCCATCACTCCAAACATGTCGCCCTTCCTTTCTCTTCTCCCCAGCTTTATATACTGGGCATGATGTCATACTGTCTGGAATATCCCTTTGGTCTGTTCGAGTCATATGTCTCCTCCCACCCTCCCATGCACCCTCAGCCTCCTCCCCAGTGTGGCAGCCCAAAAAGCAGAAAAGGCCTTGGCTCTGTGCAAGCCCTGCTCAGCAATAACAAAAACCTCTATATTATCAACCCTGTGTTCAGCACAGATGCGAAACACAGCCCCACACCAGCCACTGTGAAGAAATTAACTCTACCCCAGCCAAAGCCAACACAATTCTTTATAACGCTCCTCAAAGAGTGTAGAACATATTTATTGTTCTACAGACCTTCCCCCTAAAATTATCAACACAGTGTTTAGCATTTCCACAGGAAACTCTCACTAGCATGAACTAGCTTTTTTGGCTCTGTAATCTTCAAACTGCATTAGCATTTTTCTTTCATATAAAATGTGTAATTCATAGAGCAATCTATTTAATTTCCTACTTCCCCCTCTTCAATCTCATATCACAGAATCCCAGAATAACCTGAATTGGAAGGGACCCACAAGGATCATCGACTCCAACTCCCAGAGCTGCACAGCACCATCCCCAAGAGTCACACCATGTTCCCGAGAGCATTGTCCAAATGCTTTTTGAACTCAGGGTGGTGCTGGATATCAAACCACCAAAGTACCATTAATGATGCCTTTGCCGGGCTCTGTACTAGAAAAGTTTATTATCAAGGATGCTATGGAATGGTGTTTGCATTTCTGCAGGGAAAACTATTTCTGAACATACTGTATTCTTACATGGCAGCTTTCTTTTTCCTAGCAGATTGCTACATTTTTGCAAAAAAAGATGCCCTTTCATGCACATTTTTGTGTGTACAGATAAACTTACATTTAGAAATTGTCATACATTGTATATTTTTTGTTTTAATTTTTGAAATGCAACAGTAATATTAAACTGAGTAATTCTGTATTCATTATAATGCTTATGTAGGCATTAAAATATTGTTTAATTGGAGCTGAGCTTCAGACTGAAATAAAAATTTACATTGTACAATTTCCCATGCGGTTTATCTTTTAGGCACCACAGTTAATGACAGCTTTCTCAACAGCTTTTACTAAGCCAGCTGAAAACATACAAAATTTATTCTCTCTTTTACTGAAAAGGTGCTATACTTAAACAATCGTGAGGGTAACATTTCCTGGCTTGTACTATGGTACTCACAAATCCACTGGATTCAGAATCATGAATATGAACTCAGTTTAGACTTCTTTTCTACCAGAGGCATGCTGCTTTAGGTTTTAATGATTGATTAAGCAGGCCTATGCATATGTCATCCTCCTTTCATATCTATCTAATCCCTTGTGGCTGAGGCATCCATCAACAAAGTAAATGACCCCTCAGTAAATCAAATTAATCAGCAAGCCCAGAGATGTTCCCTGTATTATGCATGATTACTAAGACATGCACTGGACACTGCAGTAAAATCTGCAGTGCTCTCTCCAGAAGCAGCAATGATCTTAAGTCATATGATCATAATTTAGAAGAACTGCTTTATGTACCAGAGTAATTAACATCAGCTCTGTTGGCCCAAGAGGTTTTCTAGTTCTCTTACCTGATGCTAATAGCCTGAGTCTAATGCCTCTCTGCTATCTTCAAGATTTAATCTTATTTCCACTAAGACAATGATTATGATCATAATAATAACAATACTAGAGCTGTCACCTCTAGCCCACTTGAAGAGGCTGGCCCTGTAGCAAAGAAAATTTCAGAAAAGACAAATTATCTTAGTGCAATTATGCATCAAAGCAGGTTTTGAACTCTACATTTCCTTTGTCTCAAAGATACATTTATTCTTGAGCATATAATTTGCCCTTACATTTACCAGTGACAGATATGCCCTTCCTTCTTGTAGAATTCTCGTATTTAGGACAATTCAGCAAAAATAAAAAATCAATCAAGTTGTAAAGGTGCTGAATTTTGCTAGAAGGCTTTTACCATGGGAGTTGCTTATATTGGTGGGTCTAGGTCTCAAGAATTTCATCTGCTGGGTTTAAATGGTATTCCACATTGGAAAAGAGCTCAACAGGTAAAATGAACAAGTAGAATAGCAGTCACTGGGATTCACTATTTGACATAGTGTGCTGATTTATCTTTATCTGTATTTATCTTTAGTGGCAGAATATGTCATTACTCTTATCTCTTTCTACATAGGCCTCATACTTTTACTCTTAAAATTAATGCAGTGTGGAAGTGGGCATTTTGTTTATTGAGCCCTTGCAATTCCATACATGGATTTGTGAGTGTGTATGCTTACAAATGCTGCAAGGATAACCAGTTTTTATGGAAATACATCACTGAGGAGCCAACATGCCAATTTCAAATACTGCAGGTGTTATAAATGGAAGTGAGAACAGCAGCTAATTTAAATAGCTTCCCATCGCCAAGCCATCTCCTACCCTAAGAGGATTCTAAAGCACATTTTGCCCTAGAAAAAATGATGTTGTTTGCTAGTTTTCTATGCAGCTGAATTACAAATTACTTCTTCTGCATAGACCAGAGGGGAGAAAAGTAGATCTGTGGGTTATTGGTATCCAACCAGGGTTTTGGTAAATAGACAAAAAGTGCTTTATCATGGATTGATTATGGTCACTCATTCACATTTTTTACTACACACTAGGTACCAGTAATGTGCTCAGAGCTGTGCAAATTGCAATTGTTGCCTAGTCCTCAAGGGTAGGAGTCAGACAGCATAGATACTAAGAAGGCAGGACATTTATGAAATGCCTAGAGAAAAAAAAATAATTGGAATGATTTTGTTTTAATAGCTGATTTCTCTATTTGTTTTAATAGCTGATTTCTGTATTGTTTCAGTGGAAAATGCCACATAGCCTTTTAAAGACAAAAAATGTTTTATATCCTTCACAGAAGATGTCACTTCTAGTAATGTCATGCCCTCACTTGTCTTGATGAGCTGAATAATGCGATTTTCAGACAGATGCTTAAATTTGCCCAGATGAGATGATAGCTGGCCAATTTACTCAAGTTTCCGCTCAGTATACAGTTTACAAATAATTTATCATTGATAATATAAATCAATTATATTTCTAATTGCCTTTTAACAGATGAAAATATATACACAAATGTCTAACTTAGTCCATGTTTATTAATTATTTATGGACTTATTCTTTTACATGAGTGCAATTTGTGTGTCAAACTTCTGAATTCCAGCCTTAAAGGCCATTGAACCCATCCATGGTACATGACATAGGAAGCATGGCTAAATAAGCAATGTACCTGATGTCCGTGGTTCTAGTTTGAGGCATTCTTTAGCTATTTTTCTAGAACTTTTATGGTTTTTTTCCCTGGGATCTTCATGCCAAGTTTGTATCAGGATTTATGGCAGTTAATTTTTGCATCTACCACTTTCTTAAGCTATGTGAAGACATGGGAGTGAAATCTGGTCTCACTGAAATCTCAACCAAGAGCCCACGAACAGTTTTTCCTCAGAGTTTAGGTGACAACTCTTTATGCAAATCAAATGACTTTTGAGACAGCAAAGTCCTCTGCCTTTGATGGAGGTAATTTTACCCGAGATTTTTTCAGCATAGTAACCACACATAGTTCCACAAAATTAATATGAAACATCTGAGTCGTCTTTAAGAACTCAATAGTCAATTTTGTAGAAGTTACTTATTAAGGTATAAAATGAAAGCCAAACAACAATTTAAAAAATTACATTTCTGAAAAATGTGAAGAATAAAACATTAGATTAGTTAAAAGCATGTCTGTATGAGGAAGCTGTAGTCATTAATTATTAACACAAGAAAAGCAAAATGCTCTCCAGTTTCTTAAAAGTCAGTTCAGCTCACATATGATCACAAGGTGACTCCCATATTTCTTCATTTCTGACAATTCCAAATCAAGTGCAACAGGACGGAAACCTCTTTCAACACAGATGGGTGCATTGTTTGTATCATAACTTCTCCATCTCTTTACTAAATAGTAATCCACATAGGAAAATAAAAGATACTTTAAAACTTAGACTGAAGGACTTTGTTCAAAAAATGACCTTTTGCCAAACATTGACTTGAGCAGGCTTAGATGTCCTATCATTGTTGATTGTACAGGGAGACTAAGGAGATCGGTTTTACAACTGAGGACAGTGAGCTAGGTGCCCAGGGTCTGAGTAGGAACAGACTACCTGTGCACAACAGCAGCAAAGCAATCAGAAGGATTTTCAAAAAGGAGAAAAAATACCCATTTTATATTCAGTTTATATCCAACTTCCAACTTCAGCTGCTTCTAAGCAGTTAGCTTAAATACCTTCTTGTATGACAACAGCATGGTAGAACTCTCTAGAAGTGGTTCCATGGGGTTTACTTCCATTGTATCTATACATAAGCAGAGGGAAAGTGATACCCTTACTGTTGGTTCCACTCTGTTTTGCTCAAAGGCATGCTTTTGATAGAGTGAGACACAGAGTGTCTCCTGCAAAATTTAGTGGGAAGAAATGGTGGTGGAGATAAAGCAAGAACAATTTGGTATTTGCAAGAAACAGTTGCCATGAAAAAATTAGAAAATCATAGGCAGCTTTTTCAGAAAAGTGTTTGAAGTTTTTGTGGACTTCACAGCTACCCAAAATGGAGACGAGTAATCTTGAAAATATGTTACATACCTGTGAGCCCTCATTAAAAAAATCCATCATAAACCAGTTAAGAATTAGTTTAATTGCTACAGAACTGTTTCCATACCCCATGCATGTCCTGCTGCAGCCTGAAACTCTTATCTTCCATGAGCCTTATTATGAGATGATCGTTCCTATTTCAATAAATGGTAAATAAGTTAAAAAAAAAAAAGGACAGCAATATTGATGTATTTGGAAGATTTCAAGGGAAGGAAAGGAAGTTCGTTCAATTAAAAATGTGCAGCAAAAGAAAATAATTTATTTAATGAGACAAAAGAAACACAAACCTTTTTACTAATTCACGGATTGCTGCTGGAAATTAATGGCTTGCTTGCCTATAAAATAATTAGAGATGGCTTTGGGAATAAAGTGGGGGAAACAGCCCTGAGAGGGAGGTAACCAAGGAGACAACCAACTTCCACATTTCTGATTTATGCAAACCAGCTGTCTCCAGGAAAAAGGGATTAACTGTGGACAGTAACAATAATGATTGTTATTTGCATAGTTTTCTTTTTTAGATGAAAAAACATAAATTGTTCAAACTCAGTGAGCATGAAAGCATATCAACTGCTCCTAAACTGTGAAGCTGCTCCTCAAGGCTGCATCAACATTTACTCAAGAATTAAAGAGTTACAAACATGGCAGAAGTAGAGCAGCTTGTTTCCAGGATGTGGCTTGATGTTGGTGTAGGCATGGACCATGTGTGAACCAGATCCAACGTACAAATCACACTAACTTGTTTATGTAGGCTGGACTACTGTTGTTGCCTCCTGGCTCCATTTATTTAGGTGATAAAAATTGTTTTATTGGAAATATTTATAGTTGTTTTGAATATGGTAGTGTTTTATTAGAATACTGCAATTTTCCCAATGTGCAGTTCTATCATGCATCCTGAGATTAAATTCTCGACTGACTATATCAAAATTATCACCTTAAAAATTTTCTTTATTTATTATTACCTTAAAAATTCTGTCTGGACTTAACCGCCAGTGATTACGAATTTGACCAATACTAGTCCATGGTAACTTGGTTTAGATCTGAAGTCACTTTTGCCTCTGAAAAAGAGAGTGAAGATGTACCCCAAAACCTCTGGAGATGTGTAGACCTGTGCTGTGTCTGGGGAAAGCAACATTCTCACCCTTTGCTCTCATCTATGAAGAGTTTGAATGGGATTAACCAGGCTTTAGACCTGATGCCAAATACTTGGGATCAGTGTATTTTTAAACTGTCTGCAGATGCTAAGAATCATTTTGGTTAAACTCAGGTTATGATACCTGCTGTAAAAATGACCTTTTCTATAATTGATAGGAGAGGTATTTTATAAGCCAGATTTTTTAGGACTCCTTGAAATTGTATGAGAGTACGTATCAGAGTATGCTATTTCATGTAAAAATGACATGAAATAACATGGAATTAATGCTATCTTTGTATGGCCAAAAGCTGCTAAAGCATTTCTTTATTTTAGTAAAATTTCAGATCAAACAATTTTTTCCTTTTTGTGAAAATTCACTCTCCTCAAATTTTCACTAATTAGGATTCTCAGCTCTAATATTAATACTTTCTATCTTTATTTAACCTGTCTTATTATGACAAAAATGGTAGTTCAGACAAGACAAACATAAGTTGACTTCTCTTTCATTCTTTCTCTCATTTCCCTTTCAACTGACAACTCAATTAAAAATATTATAATCACTTCAATAAGAGAAGTTAACTTTGTTTCAGCCTCTTTTCTCTCCCTTTTTAAATTTTTCTGGTTTTGAAAACTTTTCCAAAGGTTTTGTGTTGTTTCTAATGAGAAACAGATGCATTTCTAAAGTGCCTCTTCATCTTACCACTTCAACAAAAATCTGGTTTAAGAAGACATCAAATGGGTCCACCCTTGATAAGTGGCTTTCCTGTGTTCAGGATGTGAAGCCAGAAATAGCTCACCATTTTATGGAAATTTGAAAATCTGTAGATCGATAAAATGAATTCTTTTTTCTCAAAAATGGTATGATGGACTTCTGTTCCCAGAAAAAGGTTTTGAATTTCTTTTTCTCACTTATATAAGGAAGACCACACCCACAAATAATTAGGACTCACACAACTACTGACATTTTCACCAGAACAAGACATGTAGGATCAGACCTTATGATTTCTTCATAAGTTGCTATTGCGCTGGATTTTCTTTCTAAAGTTAATTGGAATTAGAGTCCTTACTGATAGCAAAATAAAAAAAAACCTAATTTATTTTAAGCTACCTTCAAATTGATTTTTTAATTAAATGACTGTTTTTTTCTCGCCACAACTTGCCATCTCAGGTAAGAAACTGTGGGTACCCACATTAGAGATAATGAAGCATATTTTAAAACCAAATCTTCCTATCATTTAAATTTTGCTTCAGTCTTCTAGTTCAGACTCCAGTTTTCAGTATTCTATACAACCCTCAATGAAATCTCTAAATCTGAAAGTCTCCACCATCTATTCTTTGTCAGTGGCTGCCACCATCAGCTGAAGCTAAAAATAATTATTATACATAAATGAACTGAAAGAAGTTGACTTTCCACAGGCTTTAATATCACACCATTTATTAGAAGTATCAAAAAAATTGCTTGTAGAGCACTGCATGAGAATTAAAGAGAAAAGAACAGAAAATCACATTCTCAGATCCAGCCAAAGCTTTGTTATTCATGCAGAACCTAAAATTACATACACATATATTAGAAATATGTAAAGGAGTTAACTGACTCTTGTAAGTTGTGAAGACCATCTCCTTTGAAGCATTTGGGGCTGTTCCACAGTAGCAGCTTTAAAGGCCCTCCTCCTCTCAGTGAACTCTTAAATTAAGGCAACAGGGAAGTATTTAAACAATTTGTTATCAACTGTGCATGCTCATTACTATTTATTGCCTTCAGAAACTTCTGAGACAATAATAATCACTTAATTAAGATAGAAATTTGCTCTATCATACCCTGTATGCACACAATCACTGTGCAGCATTCATTAGGCTTTCTGAAAAGAAACATCTCGCTGGCACATATGAGTAAAAGCTCGTGAGGATTAAATAAAACAGAACTGTTGGCTTATTTTAACTCAGTGGGATCATTACTGAACTATGAAATTACGGAATTAAAGGAAATTTAAATATGCCATGATGCCTATGCATGTCTTTATTCGTCTAGCCATTCATATGAATAATGATCAGGAGCCATTACTAGGAATATTCTCTCCAGAAGAAGCAATCACTATTATTGTGTTTATGTAGAGAATAATTCTTCCACGAGTGGAAGAATTAGCCATGGCAAAGTGCATGCCAGTGTGTGTATGTGTGAACCTCGAGGCTACTGAGTGGGAAGAAGCAAGAGAGGACGTAGAAAGGAAACTGCAGCTGGGAGTAGAGAATCGCAGTCACGATTCCAAGGTGATGAAAAGACAGATGCTTCCTGTGGACCCTGTGGGGGTGTTATTTCTTGCAAGCCCAAAAGCCACTGGAAGCTGCTGGACAGAGATTAAATTTGGAGCAACCTGCAAGGTCACACTGGCTGTGAGGGATGTATGTGTTCCTAAAGCATTTTATTTTGATCTGCCAATTGATCAGAAATTTGCTGTGCTTAGAAATAGTTTCTGTCTTGTGTTCCTTTTGACATATTCTCCTTAAGAAAAATAGCAGACGTACTCCTCTCAAGGCTTTGGCTGAATTTAGGTCCTGTCACAAAGTATTTCACTTTTTTTCCAGGACATTATTTACCCTAATTTCAGATATACCTCTTCTGAGAGAGCCATAAATCATAGGTCCACATTTCCAGTCCTGAATACTTAAAACCACACATTTTAAAATATGTGCTGGTCATTGATTTGCCAAATTAAAGGTCTCCTGAAGATTTTCTAGTGTTCTGTTCCTTCTCTCTTAAGGTCTATCTTTGCAATTGAAAAGCACAATTAAAGTACTACTGAAGATTAAATAAAAGTAATGCCAGTAACATCTCCTTCCATACATGAGTGAACAATTGTTTCTGCTGAGTGCTTAGGTATTATAATGAACTGTAGGGAAGAAATGCTGAGCTCTTTAAATGAGCTTTGGGAGCCCTGGAGTATCAGCTTTTAGGAACTGAATTTACCTTAAATTTATCTTAACCCATCCAAGTACTTTTGTATCATGAGTGCTAAAACCCCTAGACATTAACGTGGAAAACAGACACTTATCTTTCTCATTATCTGCCTGTGTCTCTCTTTTCACAGGCAGACACGACTGTTGTGAGACCCACGAGGGCCAGGGCAGAGAGCAGGAAGAGTTCAAATCCCTCATCTTTCATTTAGCCATGAGAGGAGATCCATCACCATCCAACTCAGGGTGATGATTGCTACACCTCCTATCAGCAGCTGCCAGAGTTATAGGAAACTAACATTTTAAAGCTGGACTATCAGAGGGATCTGTGGTTGCTCCCTGCCCTTCAGAGGAGTAAATTTTCAAATGGTCAAAAATTTGAAATTCTTTCGGCTTTTTATTATAGAGACTGCACTCACCTGTTCTGGATAGGTGCTACCTAGGAAGAGTTCCTGTGCTTTTCTACTTTCTTTACCCATGCAGAAAAAGACAGAATTTACTACTAGACACTTTAGCATTCACTCTTAATCTGTGGTGAGACTACAGATTTTTGGCTGACCTCATTAGGAGTTGCACACCCCACAGGCAAAACTGTGCTCAGTCTGCGTAATGTCAAGGAAATTAAGTTTAGTCAGAACTTTCTTGTGCTGCTAGTAAGTCCTGGGCACTTCAAAACTAAATTTTTAAGAGCAGGCATAGACATAGGCATCTGACACATTTTCAGTTGGGTTGATGTTAGTTAAAGTGGTTTCTGCTTTATACACATTTTCACATGCTCTTTTTCCTTTGTAGTGTTTGCTTACAATGAACCCAGTCTTAATAATTAAGTTGTTTTGTATTCCACAACTATCCTTGGCAGCAGCAATCTTCTTAAATCTATCATTACCCAAAGCAGGGAAGATGCTTCATTTTTCCCCTTATGAGAGCTAGAAAGACAAATACTGTCAGAAAAGAATGTGTTTTCAAAATGAAATATTTCCTAATTAAAAAAAAGGGAAGAATTCAGTAACAAGTTAGCTTTAAACAATCACATCATGATGATACTCCAAGGGCCTAAAGTTAGCTTTGCCTATATTGATCTGGACTGAAAGTGCACTGTACTCTTTGAGGGGTCAGTGTTTAAAGAAACAAACATACTGGACAAACCTTTGTTTATTACCAAGTTTTATATTCTAATTTTAAGCACTACCTTTGTTTTCTGTTTGAACAATAGAACTAGTGATATAGATACTATTAGGCACAGGTGCTCTTATAATTCTCATTAAATTAAAAACCTGTAAATTGCTGGTTTTGCATGTGCTCATTTTGTATGACACCTTTTTGAAGCAGTTACTGGAGTGGAGTTTTTCTGAATAATCTAATTTTCAAGTCATTTTGCATGACTATTAAGTGCAGTTAGCAATATGAGCACAAAACCTTGCCCCTGATTCTAAAAGAAACTATTACTGAGTTGAACCTTACACATGTTTATGCAGGTGCTCAAACAGGTTGGTATTTTTGATTCTTGAGAATTACCTTGACTTGTATTCACTATTTGAACATCAGTTGAGAGTTTTGCTTCTCCTTTGCCTAAAAGCATTAGCTGCTGCCATTGCTGATGCTGCCACAGGAATGATTTAAATTTAGTGTTGCTGTAAACAAACACATTTTACTATGTTAACCTAAATGTTGCACGTGGGCACTCTAAAAATGCCCTTATTCCAGTGTCTTTAAGCTTAGAATTTGATTTATGCTAACAGTATTACTTTAATAAAGAAATTTTAAGTTCCAGTACTCTGTAGGAACTTTTAATATCTAATTTAAACACTTGTTAGCCATTAGACAACTAGAAACTTTTCTCTGAAACTGTGGCCTGTGGAGAAAAAAGGTGATAACTTGGTTCTGTAACAATTCTGAATGAACCAAATAAAGATTTTTGTGTTGAATACACATAATTATAATATGTAGTCATCATTGCAAAGAAGACATTTTAGTCCATCAGAATTTGAAATTAGTACTTTTAATTTTTTGCTTTAACGCAGCAAAATAAAGCCATAGCCATATATCCTTTTATTTTAAAATGTGTTTCAGACTTCCATTTCAGTATGCACAGTGGCCCAAAAGAGAAATGCTTTAAAAATGCCAGTAACATAACAACCTTGCATTGCATTGTGGTTAAAAACTAAGACAAAATTGATAGGCATGGTTGCTGTTGCAGTACATCTGCCCTGTTCAGCTTTACCTTCTGTTGTGAAATCCCATCAGAAACCCAGTCCACAGTAAACATTTTTTAACTTGCATGTGGTATTGACCTTTAATAAATCTATTTTCTTTAGGATTAACAGGGGGCAAATTACACCATGTACAATACAGATCAAATCTCTAACATTTGCATAAATTTGCTCCTTCTTGGTTTGATTATGAGACAGTTCAGGTGGATATGAAAGATCAAGCCTTAAGAGAAATGGAAATAGAACATGATGTGTAAGTTACACTGTGAAGAAGATGACTGCAGACTTTTTCTCTGCTCACTAGTTCCTCTTACAATGCCTCATAAAGATTCTAAATGACTAATGGATTCGCACAGGTAGTAAGGAAAACTTCAGCTCTCTCTTCCTTTGTTCTGTGAACAAAATACTATTATTCACTGAAACTTTTAAAAGCATATTTTGTCATGAGGTATCAAAACAAACGTTCACTTACATGAAACAAGAAAGCACAAGGAGTGGCTTTGCAGGACTGCTTCTTCAAGCAAGGGTTAACAACTTGATTAGCAGTAGATGAAATAAATATTCTGCAGCTGAAGTGCAAGCACAGATGCAATCTTGTACCCTGAATCTGGAGAACTTTTTATATCATCTGGAGACTCTATTAAAATACACTGCTTGTGGTTCCCATTTTGGTACTGAATGCACTTTGTCCAGTAAGTACTCAGGTATTCAGAAAAAATATGTCAATGAAAGCGCTTTGCATACACACAGATATCACTCTTGGAGAAAATGCTTTGCATCTGGAAAAACAGCTGAATTAGCATATCTGCGTGACAAGGAGAAGTGACAGATTGCTTTCTATAAAGCAGTTGCACAGCTCGCTCTGGCAACTCTTTGGTATGCTACAGAGGTATTGATCCAGGAGCCACGTCACAATCAATCAGACTCTCAGAGGACTGTGAAAGAATTGCAAATGCTTAAGTTAAGTAAGCACACAGTAAAAAGTTTTATTGAAATAAAAAGTGACTGCTTTCAGCTGCAGATACCTGCTTTTTACCTCAGCTTGCTTGGAAAAAATAATTATGTGGTCTTAATAAGCCTTTCAAAACACTGAGATCATAAACCAACTGGCTAAGGGTGTTGCTCTCTAGCAGTAATGTCAAACCACATCAAAGTAACAAAATGTGCCAAAACAAATCTCATAAACCATTTCTTAATTCTAAATTTCCTCAAAATAATAAAACTCTTCTACACTGAAAATCAAGGTGCGAGACCATTGGCTACTAATGCAGATCAGCAATAAACATGCATCTGTGTCTTCTCCCCTGTCTCTGTATTTCTGTTCATTCTGTGGGCACCACCTTTGTTAGTGCCGCGACTTCCTTTACACGAAGAACCCCACGTCGAGCTTGCTGTAACTCACTAGAAATTGCGGCTATTAGCTCTGCCTCTGCCTGGTGCCATCAGTGCAGGCTTGCTGTTCCTTTCTCTTCTTCTCTGCCCCTCACATCCTCTCTCATCTTGTTTTATTATGCCAAGAGCAGTCTTGGGCATATGCCTCATAACTCATAACTGCTGGCTCCACATGGGATTTGGATATGGACAAGTCAGTGTTTTGTAAGTGCACATAAGTCTTTCTCTATTTTCCCCCCATATCAGGTCTGATTTTTGTCAAGTGTGAGTGAGTTGCACATCAAAGGAAGATATTTTGATGTTTATCCTTCAACACCTGCCTATTTATATGTGTCTTCTCTATTGCAACTTGTAATTCAGTTTTTAGTGAAAATTTGATGGTTTTGTTTAATACCTCTAATCAAAGTCTTATCTTTCAGATGGGAATGTATGAGAAAGAAAATGTCTGCTCTAGGTGGAGTATATCCCAGATTGTAAGGAACTAGAATTCCAACTGCTATTTCTAGAAGATGGTTCTGTATCTAATCTAGGCTACCTCTTCCCAAAAGATTATGTAAAATCATTTCTTGGACATTTTTAAAGCTAAACACTGCCTGATATGCTGTTGTAAGCTACTTCTAAAAGTCTTCTAGAAAAAAACAATCTAAGATTTGATTCACCCTAGTAGGTTCATATCATCACCTAAGGGTTCTCCATGCTTCCTCTCAAGGGCAGGTCTGCAGACCAAGGCCTTCCCCAGCAGCATAAAATTATTTCAAAGACTTACCAAAAATAATGGGAACTAAAATTCAAAGCCTCAGACGCTGATGTGTGTGGCAGTAAGCCTTCATTAAATGTACATTAATAGAACTACTTCTGTGAAGGATGATAGAATATTTCCCATAAACAGGTGTAAAATGAACAAAAAGTAAAATGGTATTAACGTGTTTGAGTGCTTGAAAGCATTCATTCTTCAAAATCGTCATGGCAGAATTACATTTGCCTTCAAATATATATAATTGACTATAATCTAATGTGTGAGAATTGTTTGTTAAAATATTTGTCTAACTTTTTAAGTGTTGCATGCAGAGATATGCAAACAAAAAATTCCACTGACAAGACCTGCACTCCTACATGCAATTGTCCTTTGAGGTCTTAACCTAGCTCTGGTTTAAATAACCACAATTTACTTTCTGAAAACTAACATAGGAGACACGCAGAACACATTTTAGGAAGCTGGAAATCTGAGAACCTGAGGGCTAGAAGGTGACTCAGATAAGAAATGAAAGCTTCCTTCATGCCTGTGAGGTGTTTTACTCAAATTTGGGTTTAGGCATGCAACTCCCAGGAGCTTTAGCCATATCCATGGCATTCACTGGTCAGAGTAGTTGTGCAAACGTATTTATCCCAGTAAAAGCAGTGCTTCTGTAACAAAGTGAAACTGCTGATGCTTAAAACAGTGATAACCAAGAAGGTCTGCTGTGTTACTCAGCATCTGCAATAAATTTCAGACAGTTCTACTAAGGTTACAGAGCTGTTATGAACCAGAATAGTGTTACATTAACTGTACAGCCCAGGAAGAAAGAAACCATGTAGTAGCCCACTACTTGGACAGCTTCTGGAGTAGCTTTGGGAGACACGGAGGAGCTAGTCAGAAACTAGATGGAATCACTCAGACAACTGGTCAAGAGAAATTAACCTAATGATAGGAAAATGGCATTTAATGAACCAGTATCACCTTCCTGCCTATCAGATCATCTGACCTTCTCTAAAGACTTTGAGGTAAAGCATGATGCATTAAGTTTCTTGAATGGGAATAACCCAGAAGACAAACCAGAAAAACCCATTCTTTATTTGCTGAAAAGATGGTGGGAAGAGGGGCAGCTGAATTACTGTGAACTTTAGTGAGGTCAGTTTTTTCCCCTAGGTAGCTGTAGGTTACATGGAAAAGAATATCAAAAATCCTTGGAAAAAAGATGAAAGAACCACCTGGCAATCTCAGGACACAGGAGAAGTATTATTGATTAAAAAAACAAAACAAAGCACAATTTAAAAAAAATGAAACAGAGGAATTTAAGTGTGCATACTGAGAGTGAAGCAGTAATGAGGATCAATCTTTTGGATGGTACAGGGATATGACTTAGTATGTCACAACACCTATATCTCATGCAGCTAGAAAATCTTGCTATGTTTTTTTCTTACAAGTGTAGTTTTTCATGTTTGAAATGCAGATTTGGTACTCAGAACCACAGAAACATTGACCCTCTGTGTGAACTAGCAAGACAAACTAAGAAATGTGCAGCGAACCTGGAGTTAAAGGAAGTTTAAAATGGTGATCAAACTGTAGCACTATTACTTTGTATGTCCTGTTTATTAATGCTGCTAATGTTTTCTGTGATCCTGCTAACGCCTAACAGACAGATTAAGGATAAAGCTTTGCCTGCAGATGTTCAAAACTTGGCTCTTGCCTTTCTCTGAGAAAGCAGAAATGCTCAGCTTCAGCTCTTATTGTATGATTTTTCCTTGTGTCAGCTGACAGATGCAATTCCTTAAGCAACTTTCCTCCATTGGTCTTATTCCCATTTCTAAGATCTCATATTTTCTGCTTTAAAAATGCAGTTTTGCCTGCAAATGGTTGTGACTAACAGCTTTATTACAGGACTGAACAAAACAAAAAAAAAAACAAA